>CM050404.1:82706531-83199031 GCA_027580255.1 Therioaphis trifolii | reverse complement strand
AGATTTTCGTGTGTGACCTAATGCCGTTACATGTTAAATAAAAAAAAACATTTAAATGCAAACGAAACATAAACATACAATCTGTATGGGATTCGATCCTCGAAGTATATTCAGTATAATTGAAGCAAACACACAGTAACCACTTCGAGGACCGAAGGACAATCTGTAAATATGTTGCTTACTTACAACAATTACATTTATAGGTCTGAGCAGTTAATACAAGTCTGAATATAAATAATGCATACTTTTTATTGACCAGTAAATTGAGTTTATGATAAAAACTTTGAACCAGTAATTATGAAAAAACTATGTTTTTTTTTTATAATTTATTTGTTCCTACTCACATCAAAGCTACACACTTCAATTAATTTGTAAGTACTTACAATTAGAGATACTCTAAGCAACTTTTATGAAAATTTATGACAATCGTCATGATTTGTATACCTGAATATAATTCTGCATACCCTATCTGAGTGATCTCAATGTGAGTTTAAACCATAGAAATGAACATTTATCATCGGGAGTCATTAATATTTGTAATTAAATATAATATGGCATTTACTTCATTTTTCAGCCACCATATAATAGTTAATCTACGTAGCTCAAATTTAGACTATTTACTTTATTAATTAATTATTTTCTTTTTTTTTTTAACATAATTAAACTCTTCTTGCAATTTTTATTTTTAATTGTGTTCTTAATTTTCTATATTTTACGATTTTTCTCACGGCCATCAATAAATTACCTTTATATTACTACATAATCGTCAGTTATAGCGAAAGGCCTATATTATACTTGTAATTATATTCTGTGGGCTGCCACTGTAAGAATTAATTTAGTGATCCGCATATCAATGATTCTAATATTTCTACTGTGTGGCGTGATCACATGTCACACAGTACGAATGAAAATGCTATATTATATTGACAACATAATTAATAATAAAGTTAAATTAATATATATAAATATATTTTTTTTAATTTTTTTTTGTTATGTAGTTTTATTATTTCGTAATATAACTTAAAATGGCTTTGATTCGTTGTAAGGGTTAAAAATGAAAATACTTGGGTAAATAAATTAAAGCCATAAATATTGTATGAAAAAGAGAAATATAGATTGTATAAAATATAAAAGAACTAAAATTATATCTTAATTATTATTCATATTATTGACGAAAAAATCTAAGTTTCTTACGTTATCTTCACCTTGATAAGTAATGTCACAATATAAAATACACATTACACGTTAGGAAGCCATACGTGATTTAACCACACGGCCTTAAATGATTCCTAACCTATAGTGACCCGTTGTAAACGATTAACAATTGTCGTGTGTTTTGATGCGACACTAAACCGCTTGACTCACGGATAAAAATTGTGCAACTCTTCGCGTGGATTGTTATGAATCTGCGAAAAAATCACGGTTCTAGTGACGTTCAACCACGATTGGATTGAAGTGATAAAATACGGTACCATTATTACCTCTCCCATTAAATTGTTGATTTCGCGTGAAAACAGCGGTATTTTTTTCTGTTTTATTTACAGGATAAAGCACTTTCCGGAAAATCCACCCTATTGTAACGATTCAGTTTCTCGTGAAAACAAGCTCGACGTAAAAAATACAACACTGTCACACTTTTGAAGCATTAAAAAAAAAAAAAAAAAACATCTTAATGTTTTAGAACTAATCAGTTCTTGTTTGCCGATAGCTGACACAACTGATGGCAATATTTCCCGACGGCATTTTGATTACACGCCGCCAACGACTCGGTCTTCAATCACCTTCAGGCGACTGAATTGTCGATTAACAAAGTCTCAACTGGACACGTTTACGAGAAAGTTTCTCATCGAATACATACTTATCTTCCCAGATCTAGTCCCGATTGATTTACCAGATTTGTTTTGTGAGATAAATGTATAATTTACTCCCGGAGCATGATGAACGTCGACTCGGTTGGTCCACCGTTAGCCCACGTGTATAGCTTTACGGGCACAGGAAAATGGCAAACATGGAATCATACTCAAGACAGAGTCGAAATTATAACGATCCTGTCGTTATACAAATCAACGTCTCAGCCCTTGGTCCTCACAATCATCTACATCTTTCTCTACCGATCAGCAGGCGTTTTTTTTTTTTTTAATGAGTCATTTTTAATTTAAAGACAACCATCGAGAAACGTCTCAAATTTATGATATTTGAAATCAAACCTTTGTATTCATTGAAAGTATACATATTTTTGTCTCGATGAATGAAAAACTGCCAATAATATATTTATAATATTGTAGGGTATTTTCACCTAAGAAGAAGGGATACAAATAATAGTGGTTTCAGACCACGTATTGAGTACGTACGATACGACCCACGTGTTTTCTCTATTATTCTTCGTTCGATCTTTCAAAAACGGATCCCGCCACTGCCACACATCAGGAAGTTCAAATCGAATGGGGCTGTTTCGCATTATCAACGAATTGGGTTCCGTTTTCTTAAAAAATCTGACGAATTATGTCCCAGTCGTACTTACTACGGAGTGACTCGTTAGTCTCTTATTATTCTTTTTTTTTATAAATATAATTTGAACCTACGATGCTGAGGAGACTGTTTTCGGCATTACGTTCTTGATACCATATAGTTTATTAAATAAAAAAAAAAAAAAAAAAAACACAAAACTATAGAAGTCAATATCTTTCTCTAGAACTAGATGACTGTCGCTTTCTAAGTACAATTAAATAAATCCTGGTATCTGACCGTGAATTCACAATATTTGTTTTATCAAATTCATACATGACACCGTTTTCGTTATCACTAGTGTGTTCCTCGGGTAAAGGACCAGACTCATATTGCTTTATCCCTATTCATTCCATATTCTACCTTTTGGTTGGTGAATTCCTGAATCATTTTGATGAATGCATACTCTACCCGTAGGCCGTAGATCAAATGAATGCTTCCTGGATGTGAACGAATCGTTGGTCCTTGTCAAAAGTTGAATTGCACATGGGTGATTTGAACTGCGATAACGTACACAAACTACGATAATTGTGATGCGTAATTATGCTATAAAACATAAAAAGATGGACGTATTTAAAACCATAGGTATGCTTTAATCTTGAACAAGATAATGGGGATATATGTATTACATTTTCAAGAAGCTATATATCGTTCTTTAATTTAACGAATATGAGCAAAGCATTGGTATGAAAATGTACTATTTAACTAATTTTAGTTTAATTTTCGGTATATTTTTTTTCAAATTTGTTTTGTGCTTTTTTAACAAATGAAATATATTTTTTTTCCAAATAGTACAATATATGTATTTTTCATTTATATCCAAAGATTTATAATGATTGGATGGTCCAATAATTTTTAAATACATTTCAAGTTGAGCATTGTTATAAAATCAGTCTATACTGTAAAAATTGTATGATAATTTACTTAAACACTTAAAGTGTTGTTTACGTCAACTTTACGGGTTTTACTCGATTTTTCAGCAGTTTTTCCCTACACCTGAACAAAAAATTAAGAGAAGAGAAGACCTATTTGTTTTAAGTACCAACTTTATGACATTTCTCATCTATGAAGTACCTGAATGAAAATTTTGGAATAAGTTGAGTGTACCGAAAATATGTTAACAGGAAAAAAATATAAATAAATATACATAACTGTAAAATCAATACAATCCTTATCAATACGATCACCCAATATCTCAAAATTTAAGTTTGTTGATCAAAAATTATAAAAATGCCTCTAAAATATTAAATCTTTAAGACATATAAATAATATTAAGTATAAAGCATTACGATAAAACTGTAAATATATTGTAATCATTTATGTCGAATAACACAAAACTGCGGAGAACATGACCGGTAAATAATTGATAAGTGAGAACATAGTTGTATGTATTATGTATATATATATATATATATATATATATATATATATATAACTTTGAACTCAAAATGTAACTTTGAAAATAGCTTATTTTTAAAGCTTATCTGTAAAAACATTTTCAATAGTTGACAAAAGTTCAAAAATTTAAAAATGTATTATGAACTTTCTCATACATTTCTCTTGAAATACTGAAGAAATCGTGAATCAGGATTTTTTTTTTATAAGTGTTTAAGTAATATCATTATAGATACATATATTATATTTACAGAATAGTGTATTTATAAATTAATTAAAAACTTTTAAAGTGTCTGAAAAATTATTGTACTATTCAATTTTCGGCATAGATAGAACAACACGTTTTCTATCTTTGGTGAAAAAAAAACACTTTGTTCAGGAGACAGAACTGTTAATGGTTTTCATAAACACAAATTTACAGAAAATTATATTAAAAATGGTAAAATGTATCAACAGTATATTTTAAACTGAATCTTTGCTCGGAATCGTTAACTTAATTAATTATTTATGTTTTTTTTAAATTTAATACACTCATCACCATTATCTTGTCCAAAGAGCAAAGAATATCCATGGTGTGAATTCTGTTTTTTTTTTTATACCGTTTTATTTAAGATTCACGAATACTAAAAGCAATTTAAAAAAAATAAATCGAATGCTATTAAATAACAACACCTATGTGCGTATGCCAATATACGTATATTACCGTGTTTTGTTGGTAATTTAAGTAATTAAGTACGAAAAAAATCAAATCTCTTTTTGGTTCCAGCTTCATAAAAATTGGTAATTTTAGAGGAACCATTGACAAAATATTTTGAAAAATACTATTCTTAATGAACCATGTTTATTAAATTATATATATAATATTTGTTGACAGGTAATTAAGTCTCAAACTATGAACAGTCGTTGAAAGTCCATCAGAACTGCCTTTATTTCACACTAATACAGCTATACTGAAACGTAGCGGATGATTAGCGTAGCAGATGACGTAGCTATCATTCTATTATGATGCCGAGGTACAAATTAATGAATACCTAGTTTATTAATTCGTTTTTATTTGGTCATAAATAATGTCTTACATTAGGTAACTGGTATTATTCGATTTGGTCTATTCATATTCATTAGATTTTTTTTTCTAATATCTGTCACTAATATTAATATTATCATGGTTAGTATTATTAGATCGACCTCATTGCAGCTACTAATGCAGTGATTTTTCTGATTTTAAGTTATGATTGCCCAAGTTGTAAATATAAATACTCGAGAATACCTACACCATGAAATTGTTTTATGTATTGTAAATTATAATTAAATGTTATTTTATTAATGCGAAAATAACATAAATTAAATTTTAACACATTTTAAATATTATCTTTTATACAAATGTTTATATTTGACAAACATTTCTGGAATTGTCATATAACCTTAATGTGAAAATGTATCGTATGTTTTTTATGATTAATACGTGGCCTCTTAAAAAATGGAAGGAACATTCTTAAACTATAATTGTGATTTGAATCATTTATATAATTATTCTGTTGATCACGAGACGTATTAGAACTCAAGAAATTTTTCAAATTTAAAATATAAAAGGTTCAATTTTTATACATATTTTATATATTTGTCACTGAAAAACGTAAGTTTTTTCTTTGGTTTTACAAAATGTCTAAAAAGAATATTGGCTGATCTAATATTTATGAAACTTTAGATAAAATCAAAAAAATATTTTTAATATTTTATTAACGAAAATTAAAAACGATAAATTATACTTGACTTAAAACAATATACATGTATATCTGAAGCTGGCTCAGAACCGGTTTACTAAAAGTATAATTTGTCATTGATTTCAAATTAAGTACACCCATTGTTATCACTCGTATTTTGTCTAGTAACCAAAAGGACAAGTGATACATTTCTCCAACAGTACTCTACTGATTTTGTTTTAAATATTGATTTTTGTATAGTTTAACATACAATATAACTTAGAAAAACTTACTGCTCCTTCGCAAAAAAAAAAAAAAAAACATTAAATACTTTCATACTCTATTGACTTACTTTTTGAGTATATAAAACAATTTAAAACAGTTTTTTTTTTTTTAGTTTTTTGGGCATAATAATTTGTATGTATTCTAAGTGAATAATATTAATAACGTATAAAATGATGACTTGAAACTTTAAAAACGCGATACATTTTGGACTCTGAATATATGTACATACAAGCAATCTGTTCAAAAAGCCGGCTCGTATTATAGAGAGTGAAGCAGGCCGACTACTTGCCACTTTTCTACTTGAATGGTATATGCTGCTGGTGGCTCGTAGCAAAGAGTATGGTATTTGACGCGTTGCGATTCGGGTGGAAATCAAATCAAACATATACGTTATAAAGTCGTAAGTACCGTGTCCGGAAAATCTGTCTCGCACACGACTGCGTACGAAAGTGGAGTATTGTCATTTTTGATTTCAAGTGAAGCGACAAATGTATTGGTTTTAGAATGGCGTGTATTTTTATTATTTAAGCAGGTAACCATTTTTTCGAGTAGTATTAACTATGTTTCAAAACTTACGTCCAATTGTAAAATCATAAGTTTTAGAATCAACTTTTTAGAAACACTTAACCAACAAATGTTGACATTCAATTTTCGTGTTTCATTTTATTCATTATCAAAGAGGTCAATTGATAACTAATGGAGAAAAATTAAAACCAACACGTTGAACAATTGTTTTGTTCAAAATTTCAAAATCAAGATATAAGAAATAATTCTACATTTTTAAATTCTTAGTGAAGTTAATGATCAATAAAATTGTTATGACAATGATATTTTTTATTTTCTGTAGAAATTTGTTGGTGCCCTTAACTTTGTTCAAAAGTTTCACCCGGTAAGTCTATACATTATAAATCTGGAAAAGTGCATGTAGGTGGTAGTTTGAGGGTTTTTTTCCTTCTTCTCAGTTGTTATTCCAGGCATGAGGAAAAACTAGCGATCAATCAAAGAAAAACTGTAAAAATTGCCGTAAACGACACTTTGGCACTAAATCGATTTTAAATGTTGAGTCATAATTCTAAAAGTAAGGTTGCCACACATTTGAAATTTGCATTATATATTTGGCACATTGTAACATACTTGACGAGAATTCCCTCCCACCCCCCAAAAAAATGACAATTTTTCGATTAAATATAGAACTTTGAAAATACCTAGTTTTTAAATTTTATGTCTGATAACACTTTCTATATTTGGCAAAAACGTCTGAAAATGTAATACAATTTAATTTATATACTTAACTGACAATACTGGAATCGATACGCAAAAATCGAAGGGTCAGGTATTTTTTTAAGTATCATTAAAAATGTATTAAGAAGGTGATTTTTACATACATTTTAACATAAAATATGTGTAAAAAACAATACGATTATCAAAGCCTTATGATCCTTTGGATACATGAACAATATGTTTTGAATTTGTTGATAAACAATATATAATTGTCCAGAAATAATTTTGAAACGATTTTAATAAAAAAAAAAACCTTTCGACCATTTGTCTAAAAATGGTAAACTATGAAAACGTTATATTGAATGTCTGTTAAGAAACATTTAACTAATGAAATAATTTATCGTTACTTTAAATTTCAATACACTCGTATCCATAATTTTATTCGAGAATCGCAGAATACCAATGGTGCAAAGTATGTCCGGCTTTTTTTTATAAATCGCTTTTATTATGGTACAATACATTTCGATATGTAACATTAAAATAAGAGTTGTGTATCAGAGAATTAATGATTGTGGATGTTAATATCCCTTACATTATATTATTGGTGTTAATTCACCAAGTAACCCCCTCCACGAAACAATTGTATTTATTTCACTGTAATACTAACCATATAAATAGGTACCCATTCAAGTGCACATTCTATTATACAATACGCATTGGCGTAATTCCCTAAAATTACATCAGGTGCAAAACTTTCGTAGATTCAATTATCAAAAAGACGAATTGGGTCATTTTCAAAGCAGTTTGCTTTGCTCGCGTATTATTTACTATTTAAAATTTGATTACATCCAAGTATGAAAAGTGTTCACAACACAATCTGTATAGTCTTCATATTTCAAACTCAACATGAATATCGAATATATATTTATATTATAATATACTTAATATTTTTCTACAATTTTTTTCTCAGGTATTTACTGTGGGTTGTTTAATAAGTAAAAAAAAAAAAACATTTCATTTTGAGTTTTATGTAATACATAATATATTGGTTTGCCGATTTACTAGAGTTCAAAAAAATATTTCCACGTAAATATGTAAACGGTTTGAATAAATATGATGGAAATTATTTCGTAAATCACATTAAATGGTACGCATATATATTATTATACCTTCTATGGTGTATTTTAGTGATTTTTAGTGATTTTTAGCAATCGGTACGTATACAACATTTTATGTAATGAGATTATTCTCGTAAACTTTTCTTTCTTTTTAATACCTAGTGTATAACTTATAACTTACCAGATATATGAAAAGACTAAGTGTAAAATTCAAAAGTTAGGTTAGCTTGGTGTTAAGTAGTATACTCAAACCTCGTAATTCGTTTTAGACACAAAACCATATTAAATTTTTCTAAGAGAAATTACTCAACTATATTGCTATATTTGGTTTTATAAATTTTAAATATTTAATAACATCATTATCGTCAAACATGGTCACAGAAAAACAAATTCAATATAATTTTACATCATATTAGCTAAGAATTGCTTGTATTTAATTAAGATCAATAAAAATAGACATACGTCTCGATTAATTCACTAGAAATAAAATTATTAGTTTTTAAAACAGAAAAGTGCAGTGGAAAAAATCCATTTGGGACTGAGTCCCAACTCATAAATCTCACGTTAGGCTGCAGCTCGGGAAAATGTGCCTGAACATTACGATTATATTTGTACAATAGGTTACGTAACCTAGTACTTACCAACCATTATAAGTCTTTACGATTTAAGAAAAGGATTACTACTATTATTATTGTTGGACTTTAATCGCTCCTATCTAAGTAAATTCCATGTAGTGTACATTAGTCACTTTAAACATCGATCTCATCAAATATGATTAGCACGCAGCAAGACCCGATCAAACTAATTCTGCAGCCGAAGTTTTCGAAATTGAATTTCAATGGAATGTCATCTATTGATTTGTCATTTGTTTTCGATACGAGCGTAACATTTTCCGAAACCTTTGGTACTATCGGATCCGCAATATAATTCTGTGTTGTTTATAATCATATATTTAAGTTAAATTGTTTCATTTTAAATGAAAATGTTATTAAAACATTGTCATCTGTGATCTTGTTACATCAGCGTTAGACTTAGAATAATTGTGATTTTTGTACACATTTACAACTTGTAATATATATATCAGGGGTGGCCAAATTGCGGCTCGCGAGTCGCATGCGGCTCTCGTCATAGTTTTGTGCAAATCGTGGTCTTATTAACAAAAACCAAAATATTTTAATTTTTTTGTATATATTTATAAAAAAAAAAAAAAAGTTTTTATTGTATATGTATATAAGGCTATAGTGTACAGTAATCTGTATTTTATTATTAATATAAACAAAAAATAAATAAATTGATATGAATAATAAATTAAAACAATTAAACATTAAGTTAAAACATTTGTTTGCGTGGTAATTTGTTTGTGTCTATTTTTTTAGTAAGCTTCTTAAGATCTGGTTGAATTTATGTAAGAGCAGCTCTTAGTAATTCTGTCAGACGATCGTCAGTCAAATTTGAACGATATTTTGATTTAATTAGTTTCATTGTTGAATAAACTGATTCACATGAATACGTCGTTCCAAAAATTGATATAAATTTTACCACACAGTTTTTAAGAATTTGGCTCTTGATATAACCTTACTAATAAATGTGGCTCACATACATAGTCATGTTGGCCACCCTTGATATATACATACAAATTGTGCATCTAAATAATTTTTAAATTTATGAAAAACTTAAATATGAGTAGATACTATGATACATGATAATTAATTTGAATTATTTTTACTTCAGAAATTACATCAATTTGTATAAATTAATCGTACAATAAGAGAATCATTTTTTTTTTCAGTTTTTTCGTAAATAGATTATTGGTTTATTGACTTGATGGAAGAAGCCATGCTATGTTAAAACTTTGACAAAGATTGTATGTTTGATTTTTAAATGTATTTTGCGTTATAAATGTATGTTTGAATTCTTGCACACGTGCATTCGAGTCTTCATGAGGGATTACCAGGAAGAATAAATATGTGGAGATTAATTTGGTTTTGAATAAGTTTTCTGAATATTCTTGTTTGGCTGCAAAAGTAACAATGATATGTATAAGAACGAATCGTGACATTGTCATTTGATTGACGTAATCGAAAACATCTCTGATACGCTGGATAATTTCGGATTGAAAGATTAATATTTTTTGTAGATTTGATTTGTTTCGTGATCCTCTAAGCTGTATTTTGAATGCAAAGACAAGTTCAAGAAGAATATTATTATGATATGAATTTTTTTTTTTTTTATATTAAGTGATGTTTCGATGATTCACAAAAAGTGGTTTTCAGCAAAATAAGTTTCTGATTTAATTTTAATGTGTACTCATCTCTAAGAAAATAGTCATAGATATTTTAAAACGTCTGATTTCAATAATATTCTACAGTCGTTTAACGAAATAGAAGCCAATGTGAAACAATGTTAGAGGACAAAATTAATGTGCAAATAATTTATAACCAATTCTTGTTCAAACAACTAGTTGATGTCATAGGAGAGAGAATGTGCGACTGGAGATTTTTAGTGGCACTTTAAATATATTTTAACTAATCAAGTGTAGGCAGCATTATAATTTAATTACGACCAGTATGTGTTGGGACGCCGAACTGTCCACACGTTAATTCCGCGTTACGTTTTTATAGCTTCGATAGCAGTACGAAACGTCTACGCTGCGCCGCTCTTATCTGGTATGTATAGTAACTTTTTAATTGGGTACATAGTTCGCTATCACGTAACCACATAGTAGCAATCGCCGCACACGGGCGAAAGCCCGTTAAACTTATATATAATATATCCAAAAATGGATCCAAATTCCAAAGCATCTAAAACAAACAATGATAATCCAGCTCAATTAAATAGACAAAATAGACAAAAAGTCCCGCCTCTCGTCATAAAAAAAAGCAGACTTCTATCAAATCAAGATGACTCTAACTCACCACCTCCAAATTCTGACGACGAATTTAGATCGCCAAGAAAAACCGCTAGGGCACGCGACTTATCACCTGCAAGCTCTTCTTTCTTTCCTACACAAAATCGCTTCTCGCCATTGGAAATCGAGTACTCTAACCAAGCTAATCCACCCACAAATATAACAAACAACAGTGGTCCTGAAAACAACTCCAAAGGTACACAGGCTACACCCAAAATTCCACCAATATACGTCCACAATATTACGGACTACGTAAAATTCCATGAATCACTAGACAATATAACGATCGACGATTACTCAATAACCAACACAAAATCTGCCTTAAAACTGAACCTGTGCTCAGTCGACGACTACAGAGCCACAACAAATTATTTAGATGAATCCAAAATCGACTATCACACTTTTCAACTTCCCGAAAATAAACAGTTATCAATAATTATCAGAAACCTTCCTGTAAATATTACCGAACAGTGCATATTCAACGAGCTCATAAAACAAAAATTTGAAGTCACATCAGTCACACGTCTTCAGAACAAATTTAAAAATCCGATACCTATTGTAGCCGTACTATTGTCGAAACCATCCACTGGTATATACTCCTTAACCAGACTCTTACACTGCGTAGTAGTCGTTGAACCAAGAAGACCATCAAAAGACATCCCACAATGCACAAACTGCCAACGCTTCGCACATACGAAAAAATTCTGCCATCTACCACCTAGGTGCGTAAAATGCGCAGGTGACCATCATTATAGCATTTGCCAAAAATCTAACGATACGCCGCCCAAATGTGTTAACTGTAATAGTAACCACCCAGCAAGTTATAGAGGTTGTACTATTACAAAGATATCTCGAAAAATAAAAATAAAAAAAACGACACTAAAAATACATCTCGTTTACCGCGGAGCAATTTCCAAGCCGAACAAAGTCCCCCCGTGTACACGTCAAATAAACCGCAAGATAACGCGTTCGCTGATAAGCGTTCGTATGCCTCCGCGACGAAAACCAAATTAAATAACCATCCAAACAAAAACACAGATAATGATTTTATGAATTCACTCTTACCGTTAATTAACGCATTCGTATCGCAATTACTGCAGAAAATAATTGAAAATCTGCCGACCATCATAAACAGCCTACATATAAATCCAAATGAGTCCTCATAGTACTACTTTATTAAACTGGAACGCTAACGGTCTTAAAAATCAAAGAAATACTTTACTAGCTTTTCTTAATCATCACAACATTCATATCGCATGCATTACTGAAACGCATTTGTCGCATTCAGATAAAATTAAATTCCCTGGCTACAAAATATACCGCGCTGATCGGATTACACAATCTCGTGCCATGGGCGGAGTGGCTATTCTAGTACGGAACAAAATCCAACAACAACAATTGCCTACACTTGCCCTTACTTACCTAGAAGCCGTAGCAGTTTCCATTAACATAAACAATAAGTATACAACGTTCGTCAGTGCGTATCAACCTCCTAGTCGTCAAATGCTTATCGCAGATTACGAACAAATCATGAACCTAGATAACTCGGTTATAATTGCCGGTGACTTAAATTCTAAACACATTAACTGGGGATGTCGTGTTACAAATCCAAATGGCTCTAAATTACAAGCATTCATAACAAACACACCTTTTTCAATATCAGCTCCAAATACTCCTACCTACTTCCCAACAGATATAAACCGTCTGCCCGATATATTAGATATTTTAATAATTAAATCTGTCCCATTTGTATGCGTACATGAACCTCTTATCGAACTCGACTCGGATCACATACCTGTTAAAATAACGATTAACTCACCCTCTCTTTTCCGCCGTACAAACAACTCATTATTTAAAGGCAAACCAGACTGGAATAGCTTCTCTAACCATGTACAATCTAATCTGAAAATACCTACAAGCATACTTACCACTCAAATAGCAGAACAAACAGCTGATCATCTGACGGACGTCATAACAGAAGCCGCTCAGTCCTGTTCTAATTCAGTACCGCAAAAAATTCACAGTCCTGGCATTTTACCACACTCTATATCTTCACTTATTCGTCGCAAACATTTAGCCAGACGTCTCTGGCAAAACCATAGGAACCCTACAGATAAAATAATACTAAACCGACTCACCAAAGAAGTTCAAGTAGCTTTACAAAATTACCGTGTATCCTCATACAATAGTTACCTGTCAAACATGCGACCGGGTGAATCAAATTTGTGGAAAGCAACAAAACGACTATTAAACCAAGATATCAACACCATTCCTCCTCTCCGCACTGATGATAAACTTGTCATATCCGATCAAGAAAAATGTGTTGTTTTTTCAAACATGCTGCAAAATACCTTTTATCCCAACCATATCTGTAATCCAAGCAATGACCTAAGAGTAAAACACACCTTAGTACTACCAAATTACGAAGTCCAAAATTCTATTAATTACGTAACGCCAAATGAAATCAAACAAATTATTGAAAATCTCCCGAACAAAAAATCACCGGGCCATGACAAAATTACAAATCTTATGTTAAAAAAATTACCACCGAAAGGACTAGTGTTTATTACCACTTTATTTAACTCTTTATTGCGTCTTGGTTACTTTCCACCCAAATGGAAAGTTGCAAACATAATACTAATAAGCAAACCAGGGAAGGACAAATCAAATCCTGACAGCTACAGGCCAATCAGCCTCTTATCTTCAATTTCAAAATTGTTTGAAAAAATCATTCACACTAGACTTCTTTTCTACTTAAATGCCATAGATATTATACCTAAATTCCAATTCGGGTTTAGATCAAATCATTCTACGGTTCAACAATTACTTAGAATAACTGAACATATTAATACTGCATTCGAAAAACATTGTCATACTGGAGCGGTATTTATAGATATCTCAAAAGCGTTCGATAAAGTCTGGCATGAGGGCCTACTGTTTAAACTAAAATCCATTAATACTCCAACTTACTTGTTCAATATTATTAATTCATTTCTACTTAACAGGCAGTTCGCTGTTAAAATAAATGATAACACCTCAGACCTTATGCCTATATATGCTGGTGTACCTCAGGGCTCTAAGCTTGGTCCCATACTATTTAATATCTATGTTTATGATATTCCCCAGTCACCTCGCACGAATATTGCCCTATTTGCAGACGATACTACAATATTCACAGAATCTCGTAACATTGAAGCAGTAACCACAAATCTACAAGCACATCTTCATGAAATATCTTACTGGTGTAAAAAATGGCGTATTCAAATAAATGCGTCAAAAAGCACAGGTGTTATCTTCAGTCTTCGTCCTTACCGCTCCCCTGAACAACTAACATTTAACAATGTAAATATACCTTGGAGATCGTCAGTAAAATACCTCGGCTTATTATTGGATAAACGGCTAACATGGCAGCCTCATATCTCATCCAAACTTCAACAGGCATATCAGCGCCTCTCTATGTTATACCCTATCCTCAATAAAAAATCGCCAATACAGAAAAAATGCTCTCTTCTAATATACAAACAAATTCTACGTCCACTACTCACTTATGCGTGCCCGGTCTGGGGGAAATGCGCGTCCACTCACATCAATAAAATTCAAATTTTTCAAAATAAAGTGTTACGTATTATTGCCAATGCACCTTGGTTTATAAGGAACGCAAACTTACACAAAGACCTTCTGATCCAGGAAATCACAGACCATATTAAAACTGCATCAAATAACTTCCATACCTCACTGCTAAACTCCTCTGGCTCACTTCACTATCAACTTCACATACATCCACCTCAACGAAGATTAAAACGTGGACGTCCGCATGACCTTCTGGTTTAATAACTCCACTCAATATACAACAGCTATTGTTACTCGTAGCGTCTATTATTAAGTTTTATAACTTGTTATGTATTATATTATATCTGTTTATACCTTTTATTGTAACATTATTATATCAGTACACCGTTACTTAATTATAGTCATTTACGTCTCGGCGTAACTATCACTAATGTACATATATACTAGTTAGCAAATTCATCATACTATTTAAGTTTATATTAATTAATAATCATGTTAAAATTGTTAAAAACGTACCATTCATTGTAATATCAATAGATGTAGATAGCCTAGGCTAGGAACATCTTATTGTATCTAATTAAAAAAAAAAAAAAAAAAAAAAAAAAAAAAAATTACGACACTTTATTATCAGCATGTCCCCATATTTTTGCGATGGCAGTTTACTGAATTTGTAGGTAATGCGTCATAAAGTACAAATACGATACTGCTTCTCAGGGAACAGATTCTGATGTCAGAGCAATAATGAAGAGTTTTGGCCTTATAATTATGAAATTAAATAAGTATGTGAGTATTTTTGATATATGATGAAAATATTGAGTGTCATTAGTTTTTTATTAATCATTAAATATGTATAATACATTTTCTGAAAATCTCATCTACACCAATTTTCGTCGTTTCGGTTTAATTTTCAGCTAGTTATTTCATGCGTTTGGAAAAACTATTGAGAATTGAAAAGAATATTTTTTTTTACATACTAACTAGATGCGATTTCTGATCCATAAAGATGACGAACGTAACATTATTACTAAACAAAACAATGAATTACGTACATTGTAAAGAGAACATAATTCATCATTGTATAAAACTAACACATACTTCATGTCACTTAAAATTAAAAAGATATATTGAAATTATTCATTAATTTATAACTGTTGACTTTGTATTTTTGATAATATGAGCACGAGTAATAAGTATACATTTTTATTCACGTTTTTACATAGCATTTCACCATGTTCATCACATTGAATACATCCACACAAATTCAGAACGGGCCTTTGATTTGGTTTTGACGTTTTAATAGTGTGTATAAATAATGAAAAAACACCGAAGCGTATACCTGTATTGCATCATGTGAAAGTATATTACGCCCATTTTGATGGGTGCACTAATAAAAGTAAAATATAAATTCTACATCTAAAAGTAGATTTAAGCGATAGTCGTTAAATACACAATAATTAAAACGTATATCAGAGATAGTCAAACGTGATATTATCAAAACACATTTTAGAAGATTTGGTTATTGTATTTAATGTTAAATACATTTGTACATGAAATATTGTTTTTAATATTATTGTTTTAATTTATTTACGTTTTGTACGCTTTTATATACGTTGCGTTGTTTATATACAGTTTAAAATAATTTTAGAGGACAAAAATGTTAAATCGTAATCATAACAGTTGGGGAAAAACGTTACGAAAAAACGTATAAAAAAAATTTAAAAAAAAACTAAATTACTAGGTATTTCTTTAAACGTTGTATAAATCCTTTTAAGACCATTGCGAGAACGTAAATTTTATTTATTTTTTCTAGTATACATAAAATATTTTTTAGTCGTCTATTTTGTGCATTGCAAGTAAAACGAATGTAAGCATATTTTTGAACGAAACTGGAACTTTCATACGAAACAAAAAAAAAAACACACTCGAAATAAAAATAATGAAAACAATAAGTTATATTTTGGATTCTTTGTGAAGCAAACGATCTATAGGTTTTAAAATTATGTTTAGTTTTTTATTTTTTTCCTAGAGATACTTTTTAGTACTCTTAGCTCTGTCCAAAAATTCACGCAGTAACTCTATAGATCTGAAATCATATGTGGATGGTACTATTGTTACTTTTCTTTCCTCACTATTTATGTCCAAGTATGCAGAAAACTATCAAAATACCGAGTAAAAACCATAAATTTTACCGTATGCGATAGTTTTATAAAATCGATTTTAGTTATTTAGTCATAACATCAAAAGTAATATGACTAGCAACTTGAAATCGTCACCAAATATGTAAATTACGTATTATTATGTATTAAAAAAATTTTAAAAAAATACGAAATTTTCATTCAAAATTACACTAAAAATATTTTGTTTTTAATAAATTGTCTTCAGTAGAATTTTTAACATTGGACGAAAATCCTGAAATGGAATATAACCTTACACATATACTGAATAAACTATACAGCAAAAATTTCGGAAATTTCGACTCAAAATTTTTTTTTATAATCGTTTAAGTAAATTATCATACGATTTTTATGAAATAGACTGTTTTTATATACATTTTCAATATTTAATCTGTATAAACTTCAATTATTTAATTATTATTGAACCGTCAAATTATTAAATACAGAAAGAACAGCATGTTTTGGAAAAATAATATAACGTTTGTTCAGATGCAAATGGTTAAACAGGTTTCATAAAAAAAAAAAACCTTCATCAAATTAAACTAAAACAGTTAAATATATACATGGTATGTATTTACAGTAACATTTTTCTCAGAATTTGTTAACTAAAGAAAATTATTTATTACCTATTTATTTAAAATGCAATACGTCCATAATCATTATTTTGTCCTAGGAGTGAACAATAGGTGGCCGTGGTGTAAATTACATTTTTTTTTTTCAATGCTCTAAACCTATTTGAAAGTATTTATACTTCTACACATTACTATTGGACTTTTCTCGAAAATACATTTACACATAGCACACAGAGCAAATGGCGAGTAGGCTTCTACATATGCTGTGATTGTTTGAAGTATTACCGAATGGACGATGATTGGTTATATACAATTATATCATTATTACATAGTACATATAAAAAATAATTATACAGCATAATATAGTAATTTATTTAGGTGTTTAAAGAAAAATTACATACATGTTTTATTCTCTTGATATAACATGGTGGTTTTCAATTATTTAAAGTGATATTTACGTATACGTTTTGCGGATGACTGGCCATAATATACAGGATTAAAAGAATAAAAGCTCAAATACTACCCTTGAAAGCGTTTACAGGCAAACCACGAAACAAAACAAAAAAAAAAATATATATATATATATATATATATATAAAAGCAAAAAATTGCACACGGTAGTAAAACCACGATAAGTTCTTTTTTTACATTCGGACTTTTCACAATTATCTTAATACCTACAAAATATAAACTAATATATTTTATATATATATATATATATTTTTTTTTTATTATTGTTTTTTTTTTTTTTTTTTAACGAAAAATTCAAATGAGTGCATTATGATTGTATGGAAAAAACATTTTATTCCGTAAGCAGTAGACCATTTAAAATCGACGATAAGAACGCGATAACTTTGTAACTATTTATTTCATTTGAAAATTATTCATTTAACGTTAACTTTGTAAAAGTGGTTTTTAGATTTTGTGTGAAGCGAATTTGGTATCACGGAGGTCATTGGTTTATTTTTTTTTTGTCTGGAAACACTGTTTTTGGTTGTAAACTAAATCCAGAAGTTACTCTCAATCAGTCTAATGATTTTCGTTTTTCTTTGTACTTCAATCAACTTGTTTTCTTTTTTTTTTGATTTACTGAATGTATTTCAAATATCTGGAAAAACTAGAGAAAAAACGGTGAAAACCTTCTCTAAACGAGATATTTATGGAATGAAATACATGTTTTTAATCATAATTCTAAAAATAGTGAAGATAGAAACTTTCTAATATTCATAAAACACCATAAACACTATTATGTACTATGTAGTATTTTTCAGCACTTGGTATCATAATATACACGTAGTATTTTATAAAAGGTGTAGTGGGAATTGTCCATTACACATCTATAACAAATATATTTATGATATTTCGATAACTTGAACCTAATGGACGAATTAATTCCGTTCTGACCTAGGAAATCACTCTAAGTCTTAGAGTCACTTTCGTCCTGTCCTTTCTTACCTCCCCTGAACGATATGTCTCGTGATCTTTGAAATTCATTGGCCAGTCGTTTGTGTGCCTTTTTCGTATTATATGCAATTGAGCGTAAGTCATTTAGACAACAGAACCAATTTTCACAAAAAAAAAAAACCTAATCATAACACATATTCTAAAAAATATGTACACTCCACCGATTCTTTTTTTAACAGGATTTGAGCCAAATAAATTAAATACTGGCGTTCAGCGATAGGGACAGTGTGCACTGTAAAGTGTACACCACGGTAATATACATAGGTAGTATATACATCGTTTATTGAATATCATCATTACAATACGACCAAACGTACGTAATAAAATCATCCCGTGGTTACCTCGTGTATTCTATGCGTCAGTCGTTTTTAAGTACATGAGGTATTCCGGTCTGAAAATGATTACTTATCATATGCATATACATACAATGAATTAACATTGTTGTGATCGAATTAGTATAATAACATAGAGCCATTGTAAACAACTACATTACGTCGTGCGTTGCCTGTGTGTACATTTGTAGTTTCCACGGCCAAGGCTTATATATAGAAATCGTTTTTAATGATGTGCAAAGGACTAAAACAAATCAGAATGTATGACCTGTAGCAGACTAACATAAAAATAAAAAAAATAAAAAAATAAAAACATAAAGAAATAAATACAAAGTGCACATGTCCCACGAGGTTTTATACAACGTGGTTCGTCAAAGTTATAAGGCATGGCATTGAATATATTTTCCATGTAAAATATACAACGCCATTGAAAATTCATATTTTTAATATTTTCATGTTATTTCTTCTTTTTTTTTCACTAATATATTCTGGAAAATCATCTGTATAATCTATTTGTTTATACTTGCGTATATTTTTGTATTTACGTCCCATCTTAAACGTAAACTACCTTTTTAAGTTATTTAGTTTTCTCAAACTAGAAATCACTATTTTTACCAATACAATATTATGAGAAATTTTTTTTTTTTTTTGATTAATTTTGACTTAAATTTGTTTGACTGGATTAATATCTTAATAGATGAAATTTTTGATAAATACTTATAAAAGTTAAATAGTGAATCAAGAGCGTCTAAAAAATATGTATAATCTACATTTCGTCAGTCACCTAACTGACAATGATAATATATATATATATATATTATATATCCAAGAAATGAACCAACCGAGGACCAACTCCCACGACCGTTATAATACAGGTTTTATTTTTTATTTCAAACGCCTTTTCTATATTCAATGCTTTTTTATCACAAGTATAATTCTTGGTATTAGTAATTATTACTCGAGCACTACGTCTAATATATTTCGATATGATATAGTCTATTAGAAAATACTATGCAACCACTTGGGGTAAGTAATAACATATTTAGAGCTCTTAAGAAAAAACTCACCTTTTTTGCCATACAGAAACTATTCAACAGAAATGCTGTATATTTTACATGTAAATTGAATTGAATTAGTTTTAGAGCACGATATTATAATATCATACTTTGAAAAATAATTTAGGTATTTCTACTATTTAAACATCGAAATCATGCAGGTGTTTTCAAAAGTTGGTTTAAACTTGCCGAATTCCGTTTCAATTAAAATTGTAAACTACAGACAATATTATACTAAATATAATTAAAAGGCTCCCAGAAAAAATCAATTGTATTCAAAATATTATTTTTTTGGGAGAAAGAAAACACCATTTCTATATAGATCACAGACATACATTTATCGTTATCTAGTGGTCATCACAGATAATAATTTAATCGCAAAATGGACCAGTGGCGTATTTAGGAATTTTGCTTGGAGGGGGAATAAATAATAACACATAGACTTAGGGGAGATTTTCCCCCGCCCTCCAAATAATGACTACAAACAATTCACCAACATAACAACAAATATATAAATACATGCATGATATACATTTTTAAATCTTGATTGTTACCTACGTATGTCCTATTGAGGTTATTATGGATCAAGGCAAAATAAGAATTAAAACATTTTTATAGTAACAGAATTTATCATAAATTCACCTCATAAATAATATTACAAGTACCAATCCCGTGTTTAATACAATAAAAAAAATAGTTATAATACAAAATCCAATGCTCTATTTTTTTTGAATGGTCAGTTTATCGATAAACTCATCTGTCATGATTTTTATCGACCGGAGACATGCCAATAAAGTCAACCTATTAAGTCTGTTCTAATAAACAAAGTAGGTATACAATAATTAATAATTTATAATTATAATTCAATTTTAAATACGAAAATTGATTAAATATTTACTTCTGCCATACTATTTATTAGGTAATACTTAATCCTCTTTAAACTTGAAAAACATCGTTCTGGTGTTACAGTGGATACAGGCAAAGTATAGAATATTTTCAAGAGTTCATAGATATTTGAATAAATGGTATTTTGTTTAATTTACCAATTATTTATCAGGGTAACACTCATGCATCAAAAATAATACGCAGAAGAATACAAAATTACAATACCTACACATATAGGTATATGATTTTTGTTGATCAATAGTCGCGTATGCCGCAAACGATTAGCGGGAAAAGACCTATATCATAGTGGTTCAATTACCACAGCTAGAAAATTTAGGAAACAGATATACCTTAAAGTAATACTACACTGAGAAGTACAGATATTGAGAAAACTTAACTATAAAAAAATACGTTAAGGGGGGAATCTATCCCCCCATATCCCCCCGTAAATACGCCAATGATATGGGCATATTCACTTTTCCACGCCTTAGGTCTTAAAATCAATTATATCCACGAAACGAATATTTTTTTAAATTTATTTTATTTCACAAATATTTGTTTCAATAATTTTTAATATCACTGATTTTCTACGGGAGCCTTTTAATTATCCTATTAAAAATTGGCCGGTTTAAATACAAATTTAGATTTTTAAATAACTTATGGCTGGTGTATATTGTAACGTAACCTCATAATTTTATATTTGAATAAGCGTCAAGTGCTATTCGTTTAAAAATCATGAGATAACTATACTCATTAATTTTACTTAATATATACCTATATATATTAAATATAAATTTACTTTATTAACTATAGTCAAATCTAACACTTTTTATCATAGAGTATATGGAATAAATTTCTTTACAAATATATATATTTATTTTTATAAATCACCATCATCATTACCAATGAAACGTTATATTCAGTGATGAAATGGGATATTTAATTGTTAATTATTTTCGCCATAATTTATCCGGACACCTATTGTTTCCGTAAAATATTTTAATAATTTTAATTAACTTGTTAGCTATTACATATTATTAAATACATAAATGTGTGTGTGTGTGTGTGTGTGTGTGTGTGTGTGTGTGTGTGTGTGTGTGTGTGTGTGTGTGTGTGCGTGTGCGTGTGTGTATAACACACTATGATTATGCGGAAAAACTACTCATTTCAATTTCTATCAGATAAACGACACTTACTTATTTACCAATAAGTACTGCAGGTACAAGATATTTTTACACTGGAAACCGTTATAGATAAACGTAGAAAATTTCAAAGGAAAATATTATATAAAGATTTAATGATTAATATACACAGGATATATTTAATGTAAGTGATATAATAATTGATGATAAACGTGGAAGGACATCGTCAAAGAATCTTAAACTCAAATCACGTCAAGACTCCTCATTCTGTAATTATGACAAATCTTCAAGGCATTATATCACCCCTCTTATTCCACTTGTGGTCCGTTTATTGATTCCATTAGGTACATTCTCATTCAATCTACTATTGTGACATCATTATATTAATATATTCATTAATTTAATTTAAGTTTATCTCTTCACATTAACGAATATGGCAATAACGTCGTATTTTCTGTACAGTCTCGTTTAATATTTAAAATTATGTTTTTAATTCATCGTTTCGTATAACGCTTGCAAAAATAATTATTTATTTATTAAATATTGTAATAAATTGTATCACAATATTTTTAATTTGTTGAGCTATAATATTAATAATAAAATTGATAAAATAAGAACAAAAAGTGTCCAATGAAATAAGTAAGAAACCATTTTATGCTAAGTATAATTATGGCCTAATCTACTAATTATTCTACAGATATATTCTTCAGAGATTTCTTGAGAATTTTGAAATTTTAATTAACGAATTTTCAGTATTTGTTATTTTTAATAAAATTGAATAATATACGTACTGGAAGTCCAATGAGGATTGATCCATTGGGATATCTCCCGGGATAGTGAAAATAATTAAGTTCTGTTTCTTAAAGGCATATAAGAAGGCTCGGGACTACAAATAATTCACATTTTAATGAGTTTCAATGCATAACCAACACATTTTAAAATAACTTCTATTTTGATATATTCAATAAATTATATGAAGTTTTTTTTTCTGAAAATTTTGACATTTAAACTTTTTATTTTTGTTTACTTAATCATTTTTAATAGTTAATTTTAGTTTCCAAAAACTGATAATATTTTAATAGTAAACATATTTGACTATACCTAATTACTGTCAACGAATTGTAGTTTGTAACTGTAATTTTTGCTACTTAATAATTTACTAGTCAAGGGATAAATTATGAAAAAAATCTAAAAAATTAGTTAAGGTTATTCAATAAAATTATATTAAATAATAAATAATTTTTTAGATATGTTAAAAAATATTAAAAATCTTTCAGTTAATGAAAATAAAAAGTTAAAATACAAACATTTTTAGAAAAATAAATTCTTTGAAATGTTTACCTTGAAATTTTTCGAAAAATGAAATTTAAAATTCTCTTTTTAAATCCCAATTAAAACATTTTAATCAATTAAAATACGAATTGTGTGTAATTTCATAAAAATCATCATGTATTAATTATTTTTAATAATTTAATAATTAAAATTTTATGTAGAGTGTATACTGTATAATGAAAATTTAACACATGGAATAACGTTTGTTCTTCGTCACTTTCCACAATTTTTTTTTTTTTTTATTTATTACTGAGGTACTACCTAAATTTATTTTTATTTTGAAAACCCAAATTTTTTTAATTTTAAATTGTGTTTATAGTTTGAACAAAACTACTCATTTTACAGCACGAATTTTTATATAAAATTTGATAGTAAAATTAATTAAAATTTCGTCATTTATTAATTATGATTTGTCAAACTTTTTGAAAATATGTTGTATTTAATATAATAATATGTTCAGTTAAGATAAAACCAGTGATTTTTATTCATTTTCCCATGAAATATTATGATATAAATCATTATTAGACAATACCATTATCATATTCAGAAACATTAGAAATCTTAAAATTTACTCTTAAAATTTACTGAGGAACATTTATTAGAATTTTAAACGGTACAATTTTTCTAAAAATCAGATTCACAAAATGCCTATTTTAATTTTTCTATATGCATATTTTATTTTGTTTTTAAGAATATGGTTTACTCGCCTCAATAGATACGTATGATAATTGTTTAAGTAACACGTTTTACAGCGATATAGTGACCTCATAGAAAACCTCATAATTTAATATATACTACATTGACTATAACTTAGTTTTGCGTAAATACTATTTTCTAATTTTGTCAACTGTCCAGTTCGATTTGTGTCCTCTCGCCACGTGGAGGCTCATGTGTGTAAGACCAGCGCGTAATAAGTTTTCCATCGAAATAACCACATGAATTCGGTATACGATGTTAACTGAACAAGTTATTGGACTGCATAGCTTCAATATAAAAAACAGCAAGGGACAGGAAGGACGCAGTCATAAACTCGTGACGGTACGAAAACAAGATCGCATGTATTTGGACGTAGGTGTCCGTAGATGGAACATTAAAGACCTTTTTATACATGTATCCCATTTACAAATACGAGTTTCACAAATGCTCGTGTTCCGGGAATTCCCAACACTCTGATGTTTGAAAAGTGTAAATATTGTATTTGTATAACTATATTATCCATCGACATATTGTCGAAAATTGCTTTTTTTTTCTTATCCAATGTACTTATTTTCAGTGGTTGTTAGTCTTGATACATTCTAAATTACATTTAACAAATTTATAATAATATTTATATTATAATAATTTATTAAAAATATTCATTTTTCGAATTTTTATATAAAAGTAGTTTTATTATTATTATTATTATTATTATTTAGAAAGTTGAAATATGATTCCATCCAACATTATATGATGCATAATATTAGCAATATAATTTTCAATATACATTAGAGCCTTGATAGTCCGGATGAATCCAGACCAAGCCTCGTCCGGATTAGCGATTCGTCCGGATTGCCGGAGGTTTTTCCTACTCAATTGACTAAGACATTTTTCTTTCCTCCGACTTTAATAATTGAAAATTACAAATATTTTAAATTCTACATACATAAATTGGTACATGCATACATTCTTATATATAATAAATTATAAAAAAAAATTATTTCAACTTTTTGTTCCAAATTTAAATTTACGTGTTTACGAGGAGTCATTGTAACAGTAATACGTAATAAAATTGATAAGACCTCTCACTCGACAAGAAAGAAGAAAATGAACTGACGACCGATATATAATTGCTAGTCATTAATAATGACAGTAGTAACCTACTGAGTAGGTACTAAAATTGATGAAATTGTTATTGTCGAAAAAATATTTCATCGATTAATATTGGATTCCGGGAAGTCTGAACAAACTGCCTATGTTTAAATAGATTTATGGACCGCCCAGATTACCGCGTTCACCGGATTATCGGGGGTCTGAACTATCGAGGCTCTACTGTATCCTCAAAAATACCAGTTCTGTCACCAAACTATCAATTATGCTCTCTTTGGCTTTAAGCTCAGTCATCGCATCATTCAATTCCAAGATTTTAAGTTCTAATGAAACTTGTTTATTGTAGAGACTTTAAATGTAAAGTTGAAAAAAATACTATAAATGATTCCATTCTAAATTAATCAATTATACAAACACTTTGATCAAAAATATGTCTTTTCTCACACACCCACTATTTGTCCCTCACCGAATACAAATATATTGGAATAAATATCTTCTAGAATAATATAAATATGAAAAATAAAAACTTTTGACTTTTAAAACATATATTTTCTGCGGTTTTGTTTTTTGAACAGTTATTATTAGAATAGTAACATACATTTACTGTACGTGCCAGCACCACGTAAGTTCAGGCCACCGTACGCATTTTAAACTAAATGTAAAAATACAGCATAATGTAGCACATAAGTTCTTAAACCATAGCTTTGCAAAATATTTATTTATAAATGGACTACAAATATTTACAGAATTTGAAGATGAAAAAATGAAAAGATATTGATTTAGTTTGAAATTTTTGCGAAACACAGTGAATTTATTATGAAAACATTATCTACATAGTACATGATCTCGCACAAAAATACTTTCCTATGATCAATGATAAGAATATTTGTTTTTTAGAACTCATATTAATATAAACATCATACGTGCGTTGAAAACTCTTATTGGGAGGGAGAGGTTTATAGAGCTAATATTTTTTTTTCATAATTATTTTTTTTTTACTTATAATGAAATCCTATTTAACTCATCAAAATTATAAAGAGGTAGGTTGGAAATATTTTCCTCTATGGTATGCCCTTTTTTATACGATAAAAAGGTCAAATATGAAGAAAAAAGTTTGAGCTCTTAAAGGAAAGTCATTGCTGATACTTTATATATGCCTATTCGGTACTACAGTTTTATTGTTGGTTAGTGAGTTACTTTTATTCCAAGATTTCATTCTAACAAAATGAATCGAAATTTTAAGTTATTGAATTTTATGTAAAACATTAATTTACAACATAATATTGAAAGTTGTTGATGTTCATAGCTTTGTGAATATAATTAAAATGGTTTTTATTAAAAAGCATATTTAAATATAATAAATGCAGTGAATCTTCTCTAATAAATAACTCTTAATTTCTAAATAGTGGACATCCCGAAATAATGATAACTTATTTGGGGTTGGAAATACGAAATATACTTCATTTTTCGTTTTAGTAGCCGAAACTTCCAAAATGCTGACACGATTTCAGTCATAACGAGAATCTGGTATAAACAGGTTTCTCTCTATATAAAATCTGTGGTTCAAATGATCTAGTGAACTTATATTGGGAGGCGAAAATGAAAAATGTAGTGAAATTTAAACAAAGAGGAGTAAAATAATCATAATTGAAATTTTACAAGGGAATACATATTTATTAGTGAAAGTTTACTGAAAGTGAACAATATCAGAGGTAAAATATTGCTTGGATAAATGTTCTTGGTTATACTGGTGTATCAGTATTATACTGAACTAAAAAACAAAAAAATTGTAATAGTAGTTTTTACGGTTCCAGCACATATATTTATATATGAAAGAATATTAGTTAATCGAGATTTCTCATGAAATTTATTTAACTCGGAATTATATGAACGTCGGCTTAAACTTTTTATAAGTAGCATTAACTAACTACAACTTTTTTGAAATAAGTTTGTTTTCACGTATATTACATTCACTGTAAGATGGTTCACGTAAATTCAGAATGACTTCCTTCAGAAAGTCGATCGAAATAAAATAACACAATTTTCATGATATACAAATTTAACGATTTCGTAAAAAAAAAAATTCGTATTATATAACATACTACAATAATGCAAATGTTGAAACAATTTATTAAAATATATTCTGTTTATTTTCTACAGAATAAAATTTGAATAAAATATTTGACAGGTATACTTTGAAAACCTCCGTTTGTAAAACAGTAAGTGTATTTTAATAGAACTTATAGAAGATTTGCATACATTTACAAAGTACCAAAAAGCGCACTGGTATTTTTAGTAAAATTTATTTATTTATGTTGGTACATCTTTTTTTTTTTTTTTTTTTTTTTTGTAAATTAAATTGTATTGATGCATTAGAATAATGTATCAGTGAGTGTGGAAAATATTATTCAGCGTATTTTTCAGAAAATCAATTTACAATTCCATACTGTGCCGTCCAATTGATAAAAAAACAACTTAAAATATTTTATAAAATAAATTATTGTCCCATTTTATTCGTTTTTAATTTATGTAATTTTATTTATACAATTATTATTATTACGTATTATAGTTTATCCTCTTATACCCTTAATAATCATGAAGATTTGTCCACAACGATATTTTCTGAGATAATAATGATAGTTATATTTAATTTTTTTTTTTTAAGATTCGAAGAGTTTATAACTAAAAGCATTTTATATTTTAAGTAACTTAACTATTTCAGAAAAAGCTTTTTTTTTTAAAATATTTTCAACTTTTTTAAATATTTTCAAAAAATTCAAGGTGACCATTTTATAAAGTATATTTTTCTGAAAATATTGACGTTTCAACTTTTTATTTTTACTAACTAAATGATGTTTTTATTTGTTAGTACAAATAATAATGTATTATTATTTATTTAATACCATATGATTGTGTCATCTTTATTATCAGGAAATCATAATTTGTGACTGTATTATTATTATTTAAAAATTAGTGGAACAATACATTATGAAGCAATAACTATCAAAAACTGAGATAGCTGATAATAATTCCAATACAATAACCACGTTATTACAACATAATATGTCATTTCTTTTGGGAACTGAAAACATATTAAAAATCATCAAGTTAATCAAAATAAAAGCTGAGACGTTAACATTTTAAGAAAAATAAACTGCATAAAATGGACATTTAAAATTTTTTGAAAGAATTGAATGGAAATCTCAAAAACAAGTAGGTAGTAATATTTCATTTTGTACTGAAATTTTTATTGAAATTAATTTTAAAATGAATAATTTTTGGTTATAAGCCTATCGAGACATAAAAAAAAAAAACAATAGAATTCTAGTATCTTTATTATTTTAAGAGATAACGCAATAAACAAATCGTACAAGACCATGCATAGTAAAGTATTAGCTAAACATAAACATAGTTCGTAAATTCTTTCACTGGAAAATCATTTAAATTTCTACTTTCGTGATTATACTAATTTGATATTACAAGTTACGAATCCCTAGTAGATACTTCTGAATATAATAAATAAAAAATACTTAAATACAAGTATGAAAAAAAAAATCATAACTATTATAAATTATTAAATGGTATAATACTCAACGTTGATAAATATTATCAGTTGTTGTATACAATCATTATGATTTAAAAGTTTTTATAAATTATATTATTATATTGAGGCATACCATCATATAATTTGAAGTGACTAATATTATGTTTCAATCAAAATAAAAAAAGCCGATAAGATAATGGTGGTGGAAGTTCGTCCTTCGTCGCTTCGCTCCTCGGACAAGATAATGGTGAGGAGTGTATAGCACTTTCTATCATGGGATCACCTGGTTAACGATAGTTTAGTTGTATGGTACTTTACATTTGAATGCAATGATAAATCATGGTAAGTACAGGATACAGTAGTTGGGTGGGATACACGAGATGCATTGCTAGATTAGGCATTATTGGATAGATTTTGGAATTATTTTATATTATAAAAAAAAAAAACGATTCTGAACGAAGATGAAGATGTCAGCCTTAAATTGTAATATATATTTTATTTTAATATCCTAGATTGGGTTAAATTTACATTTGTCTATTCATGTGACTTCTGCTCGTGAGCATTGGACAAACCAGGATGTGCATAGATAGGGCGTAGGTAAATACCATATTATTTGCCTAAATGCACTATCGTGACGGTACCACCCGACCCCGCCGTCCATATATGCTGAATGCTCCGTGGCTACGTCTATTTAAATATTAATAATTAATAATAATATATAAAATCCTCATGTTTATGGAACTGATACACACATTAAAATAACTGGAAATTGGAAGTTAGTAACGTTCTATTCAATCATGTTAAGGTACGTTATACACCTTGTGTTTACAATCTACCAATATTTTGTATAGAACAGCTGTCAGCTACTGATTATATTATAATAAACTTAATCTATTTAATTATCTTTATCAGCTGTGATATAACATAATATTTTCATTTCTTATCTTTGAATACAAAAATTTTTATACATTTTAAACTACAAAATAATTTGCAAATATTCGTGATTTTGACAAATTTTGTCGATTTTTGAACTTCAACTGCTTATAAAAAAAAATTGTGCCTATGTATTTGAATAATTTTTGAATCACTCTTAGATCAACTTATTCAAAACCTTCTATTAAATTTTCAAGCGATTTGGTAGGGCCAAAAAATTGTTATCGACTTTTATAAAAAAAAATCTAAGAAAAATCGAATTATTCAAATGCCTATAAATAGCTAAAAAATAAACGAAATATTTTGAAAATACAACTATGTAAAGAAAATGCCTATTTAAACATTTTGTAAAAGTTTTAAGTTTCTACGACCTATACTTTTTGAATAAGAACAAATATCAAAAATCAATGATGCCTAAATTGTTATTTTACGCGATTATGTGAAAAAATTGTAATTTCAAACACTCATAAAAATTTTTGATTTTATTCCAGTGCAAATTTTTTTACAGATAATTGAAGGAAAACGTATGTCAAACTTTGTACCGAATTTACAATTCTTAGTTTTGAATACTTAAAATTTTATGAATTTTCAACTGCAAAATAACTTCAAATTTTCGCGATTTTCTACACATTTCGTAAAAATATGAACTTTTTATGCTTATAAAAAAAAAAATTGTGCATTACGCTTTGAATTTTTTTTTTATACCGATAAGTTCGACATATTAGGTACCTTGTATTAAATTTTCAAGAATTTTTGTCCAGTCAAATTTTTTTTATCCACATTTCAGAAAAAAAAAACAAATAAAAGTTGAAAATTTCAATTGTCTATTAAAAGCTCAAAAAAAGTCTAAAGTTTACAAAAATTGTACTACGTATAGATTATTCCAATATAAACATTTGGTGAAAGTTTCAAGTTTTTTCGACTTATACTTTTTGAATAAGAACGAATATCAAAAATAGTTGAAGGCTAAATTATTATTTTACGCAATCATGTAATTATTTCGTAAACGTTTGAACTTTAGATGCTTATAAAAAAAAATTGTGCCTATGTATTTTTATAATTTTTGAATGGGAGTTAGAACAACTTATGTGGACCCTGCTATTAAATTTTCAAGTATTTCGTCCGAGCTACATTTTTTTTATCAACATTTATAAAAAAAAAAATAAAAAAAATCGAATATTTCAAATGCCTATAAATTGATTAAAAATGAGTGAAATCTTTTGAAAATAAAATCATATAAAGAAAATGCCAATATAAACAACTGATAAAATTTTCAAGTTTCTACAACTTATACTTTTTGAAAAAAAAACAAATAGCAAAAATCGTTTGAGGCTAAACCGTTGTTTAACGTGTTTTTGTAAAAATTTAAATTTCAAACACTCATAAAATTTTTTTGTCTGAATCTGGTAGAGTTTTTTTTGCAGATAATTGAAGAAAAACTAATGAAAAACCTTGTACCAAATTTTCAAAACTTAGTTATAAAAGAAAAAAATTTTACGATTTTTCAACAACAAAATTATTTGCAAATTTTCGCAATTTTTACATATTTCGTATAAATTGGAACTTTGAGCACTTATAAAAAAAAATTGTGACTTACGATTTTGGATTTTTTTTTATCAGTTATGGAACAACTTATAAGAAACCTTGTATTAAATTTTCAAGATTTTCTGGCAAAAAAAAAAAATTTTATCGTTATTTAAAAAAAAAATACTTAAAAAAATTGAAAATTTCAATTGTCTATAATTAGCTCAATAAAAGTCAAAATAATTTGAAAATTTAACGGTGTATAGAGAACGCTAATCTAAACATTTGGTGAAAATTTCAAGTATTTACATCGATTAGTTTTTGAGTTATAGCAAAATAAAAAATTTGATTTTGTCGAAAACTGGTTTTGCGTAAAATATACCGTTTTTCCCTCATTTTTTAAGGGTTTTTCCCGGCGCGTTAAAAAAATATTGAAAATTTTTAACTTTTGACCCCCCAAAGTACCAACTAGATTCAATTTCCTTTCAGAAAAGTTGCTATATAAGGAAATCGAAGCATTTTTACTGCCCCAAATCGTGTCGACAGACACAAAAATAAAAAAAAATAAAAATAAAAAAAAAAAAAAAAAAAAAAAAAAACACACATCATTGTAAAATAAATACATTCTTCACTCCGTTCAGAATCTAAAAGTGTTCATGCCATAGTTTTAATATTTGTTCAAACACTCTCGAAGGATTATAAATGTTTTTGGAGTTTTATTTGGTTATAATGTTGTTAGTGTAAACATAATAGTAATTTGCTGGTTTATACATTTTATAAGAATTCAAGTGTAACACAACCATTTTAATTTGCATAAACAAAATTATAACAGAATTTAACTAACATCAGTATTTTTTTTCTTCCCCAATTATGACATAATGCGCTGTAACAATAACAGTTAACAGTACAATAATTTGTATGAATATTTATGTACCACATACGTCCAAGTGGCATACGGGCTGTTGGTAATGTTATACGATGTGTATTATATGTAAATCGATGTAAATAATGAAAAAAGAGGAAACTATACTTGCTAATCCGCTTTACTGCACTGTGAGTTCATACTCATACGATAGTGGTGTTTCCCTAAATTGAAGCGTACCTAAATCAAGTTACGATAACATTCGTAGCAGGACGTTGACTTGAACATTTAATTAAAATTGCCATGAAAGACATGGTATTGTCTTTGAAATTTAAGTAGTTATTACCAGCGTTGGGAATAGATAACTAAAAAATTATCTAAATAAAAATAAAGATAACTTAATTTAATTTATCTAGATAAAGAAAAATATTACAATACATTTATCTAGGTAAAAATATAGATAATTATCAATTTTTAAAACTTATTTGTATTGTTATTTAGTATTTATTTATTTAGTTGGATTTATATCAGTATAATTACATGATGACATAATATTTATGATAACAACGGATTGAGCTTTTTATTTAAAATATTTTAATATATAAGAATGAAACATTATTAATATTTTTAATAACGATTCAATAAAATAATGTTTTAGTTCTTATAACAATTGCGAGAATAAATAACTTCCTCTTTTGCGTTTTTTGATACCAAAAGTATCACAACAATCATGCATCTTTTTTTTTTCATCATACAATTGGTCTAAATATTATTGGTGTCAAAAAATAATTGAAGATTTTGCAAGGTCAAAAGCGTGACGAAAAATTATTGTTTAATGGTGTTTGTTATTTTTTTCTCTTAAATATTTATATTCTATTAATTTGTTCAATATTTTTTTTCCTCTGTTGACATTTTATTCACTATTTCGTAAACAGATAAGAAAATAAATTAATAAAATTTACAATTTAATTTGATTATTTTATTATAATGGATACTACTGAAAGTACCTATGATATACAGCATTTCGGGCACTCGATAGATTTTTAATTTGCAAGATATACTAGTACTTTATCACACAAATTTTAAGTTTTCTTATTGGTAAGAAAAATTGCTACTATAAAAAATTGGTGAGAGGAAGGGGGCATAAAAAAATGTGTACCCAGGGCCGCAAAATCCTAAACACGCTATTGATTGTAGTTACGAGAAAATAACACGAGACTTACAAACATAAAACAAACACATCATTCATTTTTCATAATTCATTGGCAATGTGACCGTAATACAAAGATAAGTGTATGTGTAATGTGTATATGTGTATTGTGTATGTGTATTACATAATATACTTACGTTAGATTTAGACGTCATATATAGGGTTCTTAATTTGAAATACGTCATTTGAAATATTTCAATGAAATTATGAAATATAATTTTTTTTTTAAATACATGACATGATGTTGGTAAATAATAATATATGTATTAGTGAAATGTTATCAATCAGATTCTATCATTCCTTGACATTGATATTAAACTATGTTAAATAATTTTTAATATCTATGTTCCTTGATTATAGACTTACAGTTTGACCATAATATAAACTAATAATTATTTTGTTACCTACGCACTGAATTTATAAAAATCTGTGCGACATGGCGTATTGTGGAGGCTCCAACCAGATACCAAATAATAAAACATATTAAGTTTTATAAATTTTAGGTTGTAACCACGGTCAAACAAGATATCTTCTAAGACCGCGGTTGTAACTATTAATGATTTTTGGAGTTAGAAGAATTTTATTTACTTGATAATAGTTCGTTATTTCGTAATGATTTTTTTTTTTTCTTGTCTTGTGTTGTAAATTGTAATTTGCAAAAGAAATCTTAAGTGTCTAGTTACAAATTAGATACCTGTCTAATATTGTATTTTTTGTACTTATTTAGAGATAATATCATTTCATAAATCATTTTGAGAAAAAAAAAGTAAAATCTGTAATAGATAAATAATATTGTTTTGTAAAAAATAAATGTATAGATAACATTCACAAATGCAAGGGTAAAAAATGAATAGTAAGTATGTTTTATGTATAAGTATAACTATATAAGTGTATATAATTTGGTTCAGGCTATATTTAGGCATCACCTTTATTTATACATTATAAATTTAGTAAAAAATTAAACACTATAGAACTAAAAGTAACATAAAAAAACATAGGCATTGGGCACTTTGTGCTTAAAAATTATTTATGTTTTCAATGTTTTCATAGAATAGAGTAGATATACTACCTAATTAAAACGTGTTTTCTCATCTTTATTACATAATATAGCTGAATAGCTCTAATATGTATTAAATAGAAAACATATTTTTTTTATATTTTTTGAGAAAATTTGTATTTTTCGTGAAAATGAAATATTTCATGAGAAATTCATGAAATATTTCACGAAATATTTCAAGAAAATAAATTTCATGAAATATTAGAACCCAAGTCATATATAAGTACTGAAATTTAGCAATAGCAAAGCATTGACGGGTGAGCTAGTTATCTTGATAAATTTATCTAGATAAGCCCATTTTTTATCTAAGCTAAACATTAGATAAATCGTAAAATAATTATATAGATACTTTAAAAGATAATTTATTTGAAAAAATTTTATCTAGGTAAATTTATAAAGATAATTCCCAACACTGGTTATTACTCTTTTGGTAGCGAAAGCCATCTACCATCAGAATGTTTAATTAATTAACATAAGAATACAAGAATAACGAAATGAAATATCATTCCATACAAAATTATAAACATTCAAAAAACGTATACATTTTTTAAAGAAATGTAGGAAAATCGAGTTTTCTTTACTGTGGATATGGTCACGGGGTGATTGTAGTTTAACCAGATTGTTATACTAATTTGCTAAACGTTAGATTTTAAATAATTACAAAATCACCTGTACACTCATTTAATCGGTCAATTTTTGATTTTTTTAAAAACAATTTTAATAAGTTATCATTAGGGCCCGGATTTTTATGCAAAAATTATTGTTAAATATGCACATATTTATGCACTCAAAAATTAAAAAATATGCAAAAACAAATATTGTTTATTAAAAAACCAAACATTTAAAAAAAAATAAAAAATATTGTATAAAGTGAAAAAAATGCAATTAACCAACATGATGTAATAAAATGTGCTTTTAAATTATCAAATTGAAAACTTCTACGATTGTCATGTAACATCGCCTTGTATTTCGAAAAACTTCTTTCCACGTCTGCTCACACAATAGGTGCGTATTTGAAACAAGAAATATCTTCTGGTGACTACTCAGCAAGGCCTTCATCATCGTTTCTTATTTCTCAGCTTATCATTCCAGAATTTTTTTTATTTGTGATAATCCAGAATTTTTTTGATGATATTTCCGATAGTTTCACTTTAGCAAATTCAATACCACGTGCTCCTTCACTCAATTTATCTTTAACATTTTGCACCAATTCTAGACTTTTTCCAAGATTAACACCCGATTTTCTTAGACACGTGATAGTGTCTGTTATACATTGGACATTTTATAAAATTACCGAAAGTTCATTAAAATGTTTACCAAAAGTTATCATTAAATAATTGTTGTGCATTTTGAATAGACTTAGCATCATTTGAGTTAAATGTGTCGACCACTTTTTTGACTTTGACGAAATTCTTACTATAATAAAAGGCGGCATCTAGCCACGTTCCTCATCGGGTAATAATAGGTTGTTGTGGTAAACTTAAGTTGGGATATTTTTCTTTAAAAGTACCTACCCGAGTAGGCGCTTTCAAAAAAAACTTTTTTTGTATTGGATATCAACAAATCAACGTTTGAGAATCAGAATTTAAGAAGAATGTCGTCAATCGGCATGTATACCAAACTTTCAAGTAAAATTTAAAATATTTTATTAAGTATTTATAGAATAGGCACATATTATGTAATTATCCAGAAATATGCAACTTTTATTCATTTTGATGCAAATATGCAAAAATATGCAATAAAAGAAATTAATAGCAGAATATACGTATTACGAAACGTCAAGATATTTAATCAGAATTGTTATAAGTCAAATGTAGAAGAATATGCATTTGCATAAAAATCCGGGCCCTAGTTATCATTTATTAATAATACTCAATAATTTTATGAAATAAAAAAGTATTGCATTTATTTCATCTATGAGATTTTTCGTATTTGGTATTCTCAAAAATTTATATCTATTTCAATATATCGGCCCAATGAAATAAATACAAACATCAACGTTTCCAAAAAAAAAATATATATATGTATATGTAATGACTTTCTTTCGTACTATTTTTGATAAGCATTGTAACACGTAAATAAGAAACCCGGAAGTAAAGTTCAGAAAATGAAATAGCGGTTATATTTGAGTTCAAATTCTAATCAATACTTTTATATCTCACAAATTCAAAGAAAAAAAAGTTAAAACAACCACGTCATTACATTATAACATATAAACGAAAATGTTTTAGATTGGTAGATAAATGTGATTGTAAAGTTTATGTTTATTTTTTCAAACATGCATTTTGTTGCATTATTCATCAGTATTCGACGTGGAAGCTAAATTTATAATAAAATACTGAAAAAAGTAAGAACAAAGTATGTAATCTTAAACAATTAAAACCTAATCATATATAATTGCATGCTTATTTTGTATTGTAAGCCACATGATATTTTGTACACGCTATTTTATGGTTATCGAAATATTATATACAAATATATATATATATATATATAAATTCATACAAACTCGTGAATATTCAAATGTGCATTGTTTTATAGTAGTAAAGCCTGAAGTTACAACTCGTAAACGGCTGAAAAGTTGATCGAGATAATATTTGAAATAATTATTTACGTCAACACGAGGAAACATTATTCGTTTATATGATAGCATGATTACAATTTTAATATTTTTACTGTTAATGTACGTTTAAGAAAGCTCTCATTTTATTACATTACAATATTAAAATATTATACGATTGATATAAAACATAAGAAAGTCATAAAATAAATGTATGGCAATTCGTTCAGACGGAAAGAAAAACATGATTTCTGACACGTCATAAATATCGGAAATATAATAAAGACATCCTGTGACATGTCCGACGTCTTGTCCAAATACTAATAAATCTAATTAGTAGAGAAATTAGTTTTTTTTCTCATACGAATCTAATGATAAACAGTTGATTAAATGACAGAAACCAAATCAAAAATCGCTTTATTAGATGTCATGATACGATCAAACAGAGAAAACGGGAAAACGAGGATGAATGATTCATGATGAAATTATCAAAAAGAGATAATTGTCATGAGGGAATATGAGTTATTCAGTAAAATGACACAGGCTGGCTAATGAGTGTGTGAAAGTTTGGGAAACCGTGTGGAATGGTGGTTACAGGTAGCCAAAAGCTCAAGGGTAACTTATCCCATATGGCCGGGATAAAATAGACGAAGACGTATGAGACAATAACAATTTTTTAATTTCTATATCATAAGGCTAGATTTTTTTTAAAGATTTGGGGGAGGACTGAAAATAAATATTATACTCATTACGAAGTCGACAAGCCACGAACCATATGGTCGCATTAAACTTCGTACAGAAGAAATTTTATAAACTTGTTTTACTATAAAAACGTTAAACATTTTCTTTTAAACTGTATAAATTGTACATTTTTTACATTATGTCAGTTATGTTCATAAAACGTATTTAGTAATTTCTTTAATTATAATAAATCAAACAATTTTAATTTTTTCACACTTCTTAATCCTTATTGATTTGAAAACGTGGCGCATGGGCTTATTTTGGTTATCAACCATTAAATTAGAAACGCTTGATAAGTTTTGTAACATTTTGTGTAGGTTCAACAAAGTAATTTGAAAATGTTTCCTCAACTTCAGCTCATTTATTCCGTTCTTCAATCGGGTAATGCAGGCTGCTCGGTACATCCCTCCCTTACACAAATCCCCTACCTCGACATCAGCTCTACAGGCCCATAGTCCTCTATATACTAACGGAACCGCTGTCATAGATGTTACCTGAACGTCTGCTACTATATGGTTTTTTAAGTTTTTGCGATGAAATTTAACTTTAAAAAATATTTGCTCGAACTGCGTGCGTGAATTATTTAGTAAATGTGAAAGACTCGTACGCGTACGGTATGGCACACACTCTAGTCTTTGGATGATAATGCCGATCGATCGAAGCTGACGATTTATTAATAACATGAATAAATGTTGAGTGCGTTGTTTTTATTTTCGATCCCTCGAACTACAATAAACTCACGTGGTTAATCGTGATACAAATTATTCGAGCAGTGTGAAGTATATTTAAATGGCTATACGCTATACCCGCTAAAAACAGCGTTTGAATAATTTTTTATTAAATATCTCGTACTCGAATGTTTATAACGTAGAATATATCGTAAATTACGCTATTCCTTGCATGTAAACGTGTAAGAAAGCGAAAAAGTACGGCAGAATAAGAACGTTTGCGCAGTGCAGTCTCGGCGAGGCCACCTTCATGTAAACATATCTGCGATAAATTAAAACAATTGTATGACTTGTGTAAGTTAAAAAACACACGTGTTGTATAGAAACAATTTTGAAGCTATACGGCACGATATTTTAAAAATGGCACGAAAGTATGATTTATTGTTTTTTGAGTTTACTTCTTAGCATTTTATTTATAATCCAATAAAAAATAATGTTACGTGAAATATTAACATCATGAGTCTTTATTGGAAAATAATACTTCTAACGTCTAGTGATAATAATTTAAAAAAATATTCGTAGTTTAGTCTACAGGTTTGAAGATGAAAAAATCCGGGCATACTTCACACTATGGGTATTCTTCGGTACATGGAAAAGATAGTAGTGTTGAGGGTGAAGAACCTTAGATAGGCCACTTTTAGGGTTAGCGAAAGTTCTATGGTATTTTTGAAATTTAAAATCAATGATAAATCATTGTTTTTGGAAAACAGTTCCGAGAAAAACTTAAGTAATACTTTTAGTATCAACATTTTTTCGAAAAATTGAAAACCCTGTTGATAAACAAGTGATACAATTTTCAAGTTCAAGCAAACAAAGTTTTGAAATAATGACTTGAAACATTCATGTCGATTTGAGAATATTTGTAAAAAAAATGCTCCATTTGCCATATTTTGACATTTTTAGCTTACATAAAAAAAAATTAACGTCACCGATTACTATAAAAATATAAATATAGCTAAGCAACTTAAAAAAAGGTTTTATAAAAATGTCAAATCTTCCTATTAAAAATTAAAGTTTTAATTTTTAAATCCTGATTAATAGCTTTTGACATTTTCAGTATTATCATAAATAAGATGTTATTACATCATTGGGATTTTATTTAAAATATTTAAAACTACATTTGAACAAAACTTCCAAAAACGTGATATTTTCAATAGTTTTAAAATTGTATAAACAGCCCAAAAATGGCCAAATGTTTTCCAAATAAATGTCAGTCTGTAGTATAAGATTTATTTTGATACTTGATAAAAATGTCTAGTGAATAAGACACTTATTTCTGGATTTATTCCTTCATATAAAAAATAGGTTTTATGGAGATTTTTTCTACACCAAATTTTACCGTTTTTACTCAAGTTTTGAGGAGTTTATCCGTACGATTGAAAAACTATCGAGGATTAAAAAAATTCATCTTTATAGTACTATTTACATACAATTTATAATCTATATAGATGTTGTATAAAAAAATTGGACTATTATCACTACCCGTAAACGTAATTATAAAAAAAAAAAACATCATTGTAAAATCAATATATTCTTCGTTTCACTCCGAATCTAAAATTAAAATGTGTTACGGAACAAATGAAACGGCCCTTCTCAGGGCCACCAAAAAGAACAATAAGACGACAACTTAGTGGTTATCATCGATAAGCGACCACACGGGAAAAACCGCGGCGCCTATCGATAATAATCACAACACGCAAGAAATAACGCGATAAAACATCCCGGAACAAACGACATCAAAAAGGGAAAAAGCATGTTTTATGTCATCAATACAACACACGGGTCAACGAGAACGCGCTCGAGTAGTATAAATACGGGTGCGTTCTCGACGAACACTCACTCCATCAACTTCCTTCAAACTGTCAATAACTTTCAAGATTCACTTTGAAGCCCGGAGCCAAAACAAGCAAGCAACCAAGCGCAGCCGATCCAGTATTCAACGACTCTCTACCTATACGGTATCGACGACTCGGCCCAGCCAGCCCGAAGTGCTCCAGTATTCAACGGCTCTCTACCTATACGGTATCGACGACTCGGCCCAGCCAGCCCGAAGTGCTCCAGTGTTCGACGGCTATCTACCGTTGTGCCACCCGCTGCCTTGGCCGGACTTGCCGCGGCTACATCACCAATTTCATACGTACCGGTCACTCTCGCCGCCGGAATCAGTAACCGTCTCTAGGAGATTGTGAGCGTCTCGGCGTGCTGATATACCGCCCGCTGCCAGTGGGACCCGAGCACCTGCGAAGTGACGACGCCGATCCCGTCTGGACTGCGAACAACCTAAAACGGCACTTTTCAGGGCCACCAAAACCAATCCCCCCCGGCGCGCCTCTCTAGGCGATCGTCAAGAAGCCACTCGATCAACCTGCAACTTCATCGAGTTCGCGGGACGGTAGTGCTGGTTTCTACCCTAATTTGTATTATAATTTATAAGTATATTGATATAACCTGACACTGTTTCATTACTGCGCCTCCTCAGGCCCAGGACCGCCCGTCGCGGCCGCTTCTCCAAGCTTGCCGCGCGGCCCGGGTTAACTTGTCCCCCCCAATATCTTATGATATATATATATTGTGCACACATTATTTTAATATAGATAAAACCTGATTACCTAAACCATCGAGTAATTATTTGCGTACGGCAAGGCCTTCATAAGCCTCCGTATCAAATGAAAATATAAGAATTTGTAAAATGTTACATTATACTTGATTGGATGTAAATAAATAATATATATTTGAAAGCACAATAATATTACGTTGTCTAATGAATGAATACATTAGGATTTAAATGAAATATAATTTCTAAATACAGTCGTGTCACTTACAATTCAAACATTGTATTTTCTTTACCTTTTTTTTTCTTTTATTCAAGGCATTAGTATATGCAATGAGTACAATAATATATCAAACCGATCGTACTATTAGTAAATATATAGGTAGTTTTAAAACATTTAAAATGGTTTTCCTTACTAACTGATGTCTTTGAAAGTTTATAGACTATTTCATATAAATAATAATGTCACGAAATCAGTGATGGTTATAAGAGGGAGACTCAAACGGTTGTCACGGTTTACTGCTATTGGAATCAGAAAATAATATATTTAAGCCTGTAATAGAAATTTGTATAGCCTTTTTGGATTAGAAAAAGAAGCAAATAAATTTTTGGGCACATTTTTACAACAATTAAATAATGCATTTAATTGGGTGTAGCTCAGCTAACATAATTTTGTCCAATCTGTAGTATATATAAAAAAAAAGAGAAAAAAACGTGTATTAGCTCGTTGACTATTTATAAAAATTTGTAATAAGTTGATTATTAATTTCTTCTCAGATGTTTATAAAAAAAAAACAAAAACAAAAACTTCAAACTAAATGAAACGTATGTCAAAGCAATCAAATACATTTTTTGAAACACTAAATACTGTTAATTTTATACACATTCTACAATATACACATTTTATAAATAGTATTGGTGTTTTTATATAGTGCAAATAATAAAAATAATCATATGAATACAAAAATAATAATAATAATAATAATAACTTGACGACTTTCTTATCACACATTTTAATTTGGAAGATATTCAATTAAAATTTCCAATAGGAAGCTAAAAAAGATACAAAAATAAATAATTTTTTACAAAATTAAAAAAAAAAATGGTATTTTCTAGTTGTTTATACTTAAACCTCGTATACGAATAAAAAAATAACAAAATAGTATTGAGTTGAAGATGTGTAGCCTAATTAAAAACAAAATCGTTAGGTATTTATTCAATAATTTTAATTAATGTGGCATGAATTTCTATTGACTGACATATAAAAAAAAGCCCCGGGTTATGATCAGATTACGAATCTTACTGCCAAAAATCTACCAAAAAAAAAGTGATTATTTTAATATCCTACATTTATAATACCATGTTGCGCCTATCATACTACCCATTAACCTGGAAATTCGCTGAATCAATACTAATTCCCAAACCAAATAAACCTCCCGAATTAGCAATCTCTTACCACCCTATCAGCCTACTCCCAACTTTATCCAAAGTGTTCGAAAAGATCCTACTAAAAAGGCTTCTCCCATTGGCTACCGAAGCAAAAATCATTCCAGGTACTCAATTTGGCTTCAAACCAAACCATTCCACCATTCACCAATTGCATCGCGTAGTTGATACCATTTCCTCGTCTTTAGAAAAAAAACACTATTGTGCAGCCACCTTTTTGGACGTATCTCAAGCGTTGGATAGGGTCTGGCATGACGGTATTTTATTTAAACTAAACAAAATTTCTTCCGGCACCTTATTTTTTACTTAATAAATCCTACCTGAGCGACAAAACCTTCGTTGTACGCCAGAACTCGAGCTACTCGAACTTTTTCAATATTCTAGCCGGAGTTCCCCAAGGCAGTGATATTGCTCCCTTCCTCTACAACGTATTTACTCAGTTCATACGAAAAACATAATTCACCGAACTCGACACTTACGCTGACGGCACTGCAATCGTGGCTTCTCATGAAAATCCAGCTACAGCTTCCAAAATGATACAAAGAGACCTCAACATAATCCATCTATGAACAAAGCGTTGGAAAATCAAAATAAATGAATCTAAGTCTTCATTCATAATATTTGCGTTAAAATAAGAAACATGCCCACAAGTTACAATAAACAATATTCCAATCCCAGTCTGCTCTAAAGTAAAATACCTAGGCCGTTTATAAGATAGTAAACTAACCTGGAATTCCCAAATTAAAAACAAACGTAAAGCCCTAAATGCCCGTCTTCATTTACTAAGGCTTCTCTTGCGATCTAAAATGAACATAAATAATAAACTATTAATTTATAAGTCCCAACTTAAACCACTATAAACATATGGTATCCAGTTACGGGGAACTGCAAAACCCTCCAACACTAAAAAAATGCAAGCCTTTCAATCTATTCGATGGAAAATATTGTACACAAATGCAGTTAAATATACTATATTATATAACAGTGCATTTATAAATACATATTTGACTGAGCTATTGAAATATTTTATTTATGTTTTTATTTTAATCTTAACTACAAAAAAGTGTATACTTTTATTTTTTAATTTAAGTTTATATTAAACACGACAATCATCTGATATTTTGTATTCAAAAATTAAAAAAAAAAAATCTAAAAATGTTGTGCAAAATTTAAGTTCTTACCAATTAAAAAAAAACGTTGAATTATTAATTCTGTTTAAAACGTTACAAATTGAGATAAACTCCGGTCGTAAAATCTCGAGTCTGTATCATTATTATATATTTATACACCGTAACTAACGTTTATAACAAGTAAGTCAAATAGTAAATGATTAAATTTAAATACTACTTGAAACTTCAACAAGATTAATTGATTCCATAAAAATTCTTTAAAAAACCTCATAATTATTAATTTCTACAAAATGGATTACTATTATGTTATTTTAAACATTAAACACACATAAAAAAAAAAAATAGTTATAATAATAATAATAGTAAAAAGTATTTTGGTACCAATACATGTTTTATTAATTTATTTTATTGACAAGTATTGACAAAATTATGAATTTTATGATACAATTCGTATGGAAAAAAATGATTGAAATGTAATAAAATATTATTATGATCAATTGATCTAAAATAGACCAGCGAAGTATTTAATTATTTTTTTTATTATTTAATCAATAACAATAACAGTTTAGTAGGATTTAATTGTGGCGCCAAACATTTAAAGTTATAACGTATGAATTATTGAATAGACTTTTTAACTACAACCTATGATAATTTTTATAAATTTATAACACTTTCTTATATTTTCCTATAAATTCTGTGTGTATTTTATTTTATTATTATTATTATGATTATTTTTTTTTTTATTTTAATCGTTTATATATATCGTTATTAAACTTGTTTTGCAGTATTACATAGTGACAAAATTTTGTGCGTCAACAATAATAATATGACCATATTATGTGTTCTCCTCTCATAAGAAAGAAATTTCCATGTTGACTATTTTTTGCATTCAAATAAAAAATATGTACCAGATCATCATGTTAACATTGTAAGTTCGCCACATAAACACAGTATACGCGTCGATTATTTCTTTAGCACGATTGCATATTTGACAGCTCACATGCATATATCTTTTTAATTTAAACTTTGTCAAGTTAACGACAACATATTCGTCTTCATTCAAACCAAAAACCACATTTTTGCATTTTCTGTTCATTGAAAAATATAATTTTTCATTGAACTCACAAAATACTCACATATGTCAGATGTCAATTATAATACGTATTCATAATCATCTAATATTTTGTACTAAACAAGATGAAAAACACGGACCGAATTTTTAAGCTACGTAGGACATTATTTGTAGAATACCTCGTTTTTATTACACGATAATACAATTTACTATTCTTGGTTTTTGCACAGATCATCGTTAACTGGATATGTGTAGCCAATAAAGATAGCAGAAACTAGTTATCATTAAATTTTATCTAAGTAAGAACATGTCAAAGCTAATGAATAATTGTAATTTGTTTATCACTATCTAAAATGGTGGCAGAATTTACTGAAAATTCATAGTTTTTATTACATATCATCAGCTTAAATATCTTCATCATCATCATTGATAGTAAAACATTATACGCTATTCAAATAATAATCAATACATGAACGTATAAATTATCTTTAACGTCGCTTTTATTATTTAAATTAATAGCTAGTGTAACAATGCATTTCTTACTAACGAGAGTTAAATAATTATTTATATAATATGCGCTATATAATTTAATTAAAAGCTATTCAATAAACACAAACTAACCGAATACAAAATATATACGTAATAAAATAAAAATGTTTCCCGTAATATTTTATCATTTAGTATCAACAATGAATTTCAATTTTAAAAAAGCTGGTAAGTGAGATGATGGTGGTACAAGTTCGTCCATCGTCCCTTCGGTCCTCGGAAAAGATATTGGTGATGAATGTATTAAGTTTTAAAGAAATGATGACTCATTTCTTTAGTATAAAACGATTCTGAGCAAAGCTTCAGTGTAATATAATCTATTATTATTTAAATACTGTTTACGTATTTTACGGTTATTTGTATAATTTTTGGTGATTTTTTTTGTAATTAAACCCTCATAAAATATTCAATTAGATATAAATCATTTAAACTTCAATTGTTATAACAATTATAACTCATTAAAAATAAACTTAAAAGAAATCAGACAATATCGAAAAAATCGTATGATAATTTATGAAAGTGTGTATAAAAAAAAATCCTGACTAACGATTTTTGAACTTTTGTTAGGATAATTAGGTAGGTATATGAGTAAGGTCATATTAAATTTTCAGAACTTTTTGTCAAATATTTAAAATTATATTACATAAAAACTTTCAAACAATTTGGTAAATTAAAAGTTCTATATTTAATTCAAAAGTGCTATAATTGTTCTGAAAATGTTGTCCAATATAAAAAAGTATGTATTTGATATTGGATAAAATTTTCAAGTTTCTAGCTTCAATACTTTTCGATTTATGACTAAATACCTAAAATCTGAACAGTGAAAATCTCGTTTACGGCGGATGTTTACCGTTTTTACTCAGTTTTACGATCGTTATTCTTGATTACTGGAAAAACTATGGAGATTTTGGAAAAATGACTTCTTTAAAGTACCATCTCAGTTCAATTTCGAATCTAAAGAGTGGCTGGACGAAACTTTTGGACAAGGATTTCTATACGAAAAAGTGTTTACAGAAAAAAAAAAAAATAAAAAATAAACATCATTGTAAAACCATAAGATCCTTCGCTTCACTCAGAATCTAAAAGAGTTGATTTATAACAATCAAGTTAATAAAAATATGTTATTAACTTAAAATATACTCGTAATTTATATTGTAGCTTTTCACTGCTTAATTGACGATAATTGTTGTAACTGAACTTACAATAGGTACTCCAGTTTACATTTTTTATCATGCAATATTTTTTTATAATACTCGTTTGTTCGTTTTATAAATTAAATTAAGTATTTAGTTTTTCATTACATATAACATATTGTATAATTAATTAGTGTTATTTTTACTTGGGTATTTCATGTTCTATTATTATTGAAGAAAGTCTAAAATCAGTGCCGGTCTAACTCACTCCGCTATCATTCATGAGACTAACGTCAAAGGTCAAAATTAAAAATGTCACAAGAAATTTATTAAAATTATTCACAAGAAAAAAAATTAGACCATTGTTAGACATATACACTTACTATAGTAAGTATATACTATATATGTATATACTTACTATACAAAAATATAGAGAGACAGTATATTACATTTGATCGTTAGATAATACAAAGTTACAGTGTTTCTTAGTTGTTATCTGTCCGTTCCGTAAGTAAATATTCCATACCTGTTGAATTGTTTTGATTTTATTTTCAAACAACATTATCGTTGTACGTGAGAAAAATACTCAGAGAGTCGGTTTAAAAAAAAAAACGGTAAATTTTTAAATTTTTTTGATGTCCATAATATGGACAATTATGCTCTCTTATTTTTATTGATCAGACTCTTTTTTTATCAATACCGATTTTGTGCTCATAACTGCAGCCTAAATTAGATGCTATTGCAGCTTTTTGTCAGAAGCGTATATAACTGGCCAAACCAAATTTTAGACCAAACTAATTTATTTTAAGTCTATAATGACAGACAAGATAAGACTAGGATAAAATAGTTTGCTTATCGAAATTTCAGGACAAACTATTATAGCCTAAGTCAAACAAATAGATACTGTCGATCTTATTGAATTAAACATGTAGAGTCATAATTTGTTAGATATTTAGATATAAGACGTGTATATGAGATGAAACAATAATTTGTTATTAAAAATTATCACTTATCAAGAATAATTGTAATTTTTTACAGGTATAGGTATTTATAATTATTGTTTTTTAAAAAAGGTACTTCGATAGGATTTTGCATTACAAAATACCATTTTTTCATACACAGGCGTGTATTTGTTGAACAGTTTGATGTAGTTATAAATAAAATTTCAATTTTAACATTAATTTCCCTCTTTTTTTTTGTTTTTTAAGATATAACTGCACCAAAAACTGTCAAACAAATAAATGCCTGTGCAAGAAAAAAAAATGGTCTTTTGTAATTCAAACTGCATCGAAACCCCTCTTGAGAAAACCAATTATAATAATTACCTTGAAAGCTTTATATATAAATAGTATTCCATACAATAATTATTCTTATAATAATGATTAAATCTTCTTACATAAACGTCTTGATTTGTATATCTGAATGTCAGATAATTAATAATTTTCCAATATTAATTTAATGAGATCGACTATTTTGATCAGTTTAAGTATAGATTAGTCTGTATAGTATTTTGTCCTGAAATGTGTATAGACAACTAGTTTATCCTAGTTCAGCCTAGTTTGTCCCAACTGATTTTGTATTCTTTAAGCTGTTATTTAGCTCGTTCAAATCATACGAGCCACCAAATTATGACTAGATTATAAAGGTTGTCTTTTTTTTCTTACACAATATTCATTTTAAACTTTTTTTTACGTCATAAACCTTTCCAATATTATCCCTATGTAAATTTCATAATCATTTAGACATAAATTAATAATATGTCAGTCATATAATATTTCCTCTACAGCTTAACTGAAACTTTTATATTGCAAATATAATATAATATGCTCCTGATAATGGAATATACGATATACGAATATATCGTAACTATACCGCCTCTAAAAAATCTATAGTGAAATCAACAGATTTTCCAACAACACTCAACATTTGCCTAATGATTTATATTCTGTCTCACAGAGATGTGCACACCACAATATGACTCTATACAATAAATAATATTGAATCTTTTTCCAATGCACGATCTAAAACACTTTATTTTTATGAAAAAACTATTTTTATTTTCTTTATTTTTTAATTTTTTTTTAGAGCGATAAACAATGTTTATAACAAACTATTATGAAAAAGGATACTTGTTTTTAAAATTTTGATTCCTTTTGTATTATCATATCAATAATTGAAGATGTAGATTTACATACAATTTGGAGCAGTGGAGTAAATGCCATAGATTTTTTTGGGGATCTGAGTATCTCCTTTTCACTTATTATTACTGAAAATGGCTGTAAATCTTAATCGCCTAGCCCAAAAATAAATATTTAAATATCAAAAACTCCAAAAAAGTGTTAGAAATTATAACAAAATGTTTTAAATAGCGATTAATGTTTTTGAACAAAACTAAAACGAAGATATAAATGGGAAAATGTGTATTTTTTCAGAAGGAATATCGCTCAATTAACGTTTTTTAAATAGCAATTGAAAAAATCCAATTTTATGCATAATCCAAGGTTAAATATTGTACGATATATATGTCTGTAGTACAATCAGTATATCTTGTGAACGTAAATAATTGGGTTGTGCAATATTTATTTATAACTAACCAATGATGTTTGACATTGTATGGTTACTTAAAAGACAATAAATAATATAATTTGTTTAAAAATATTTGCAATTGATTTATATCAATTTATATTAACCATTCTATAAATTGTATATACGTCTACCTACATAACAGGGGCATAGTTATGATTTTGTTGTTGGGGGATTTATAATGTTGTTGGACAAATACTCCATATGGAAGTCTTTATATTATTTTTACTTAGAATTGCACACAGTTAAATTGCATTATATAATATACGTAAACCTTAGATGAAAATTGAAAACAAATTAATTTGATTATTTTACTGGGCATATTTTATATTCTAAGTGAAATGAAGTATGTATTGTTTTTCCAAGGATATTTATTATTCTTAATTTTCTCATTAAGTTTTGTTCTGCATATTGCAACTATATAAATCAAATATTACATGTGAATAGCAAATCGAGGGTTAACTTTCTTTCGACTTATTAATTTTTCCAGTCGTATGGGAAAGCTGACCGGAAATTGGTTAAAACGATAAAATTTGTCGTATACGAGACTTTCACTCGATCAATTTGAGTTATTTATATAGCATAACTCAAAAAGTGATGTTGCTAAAAACTCGAGAAGTTCACCATATAACAAGAAGGAACGTTGACATACTTAACAAAAGTGTTACGTTAATTTTACAACTTTTGGGTTGAAATAGAAATTTTAAAAAGCCTAATTTTTTAGGAAGTTTGCCTGAAAAAAAAGTTTAATTTTTTTTATCAAGACTTTAAAATATAATATAATCTTACTTATATACTCATCCAACAAAATTCAACAATTATTTTACAAGCGTTTATACGTAAATACTTTTTACGGAATCGACTGTTTTTACACCAATTTCCAACTTAAAATGTATATGGAAAATTCGGACGATGCAAGTTGGTATATAGAAAGAAAAACACGTTTTTGATAAAAAAATATTTTTTTTTGTACTGACATAACGATTTGCCATTGATTATTATGTATTGTCAATGCTAAAATGTTTTACTTTACATACATATAAACATGTAAAAAGTTCTGAGAGGATATATCCCAATGAAATGTCAACATGAAAACAGTATAAATCTCATATTGTAGTACCTATACGGCTATACATTTCGTTTTCAAATTAAAACAATTTTTTCACAATATAATAATAGTTATCGTGGCATCTAAAAAAAAATTTAAATATATGTAATGCCTAAGTTTGTTTGGCTGAGATCACCGTCGAAGTGGCCCTTGATTCCCTGTAATCAACGACCCACGCCTTACATAAATAGCCTTTTTTGATGCCGTTGTGCATTCCATTTAAAATCCACACACGACTTGTTTAATTTAATAAAACACAATACTTCCTTTAAATGAACGTAAGCATAAATTCATGTGAAATCACAAAAAGATCAACGATCGAAACAGGTAAATAATTTACCCGCAGTGCACATTGAGAATTATACAATATACATGTCATTCGATTACAAAAACATTCAAAAACGTTCGTCAGCCAGGCCATATTATCCATTTTGTGCATCTCAATAATTCAAAACACGTTTTAATCTCATGAGGCCAAAAGTAGATTATATGCAATAAAGATCGCAGAGGATTTAGTTGTCCGGACGTATCACTACGGTATAATAAACGTTTTATTTATGTTTTTTCTCCGTCCAACTGCGTTGGGTGTATGTACTCGTATAATGCATACACATCCGCATATACATATACTATAACTTAACGTTATCCCACTTGAACAATAATAAGACACGCCGCGCGCAAATACTACAGAAATGAATTCGATAACATTTTACTACCGCGACTATGGTCGTAATTTTTAAACTCACGTAAAATTTCAAATAACCGTTGAAAATACGCAAACCGATAACATTCTCTTAATTGACTTGGATGTTTTGATATCAATAGTATTATTATCAAAATAGTTTTTATTGTAAATAGTTACGCGTGAAAATAATGTGAAACATATCAAAATACATAGATTTTCCCTAAAGAACGAATTTTTGATCATTGATTGGGTTGATATATATTATGTTCACGAAATATTTGTAATATGACTAGAAACTTAATGACGAACGGAAGATTGTGCTGTGGTTTCTATTATGTAGGTGTAATTCATAAATCTAAGGATCAAATTTAAATTATTATATTGAATGACAGTGATATAAATTAATATAAAATTAAAAATGAAACCTAATCAAACGTTATTGTAATTAATTTACAATAAGAAGTCATTATTATTTTAATTTTACTTTTTGACCCAAAAAATCTGTATTGACTTAAAAGTTATAAAAAATACATATACATATACATATATATACATTATACATACATATACAAAAATTATAAAACTTGACATCAAGATTTTTGCATCTACTGCGTTTTAACACTAATAGACTAGTATGCTACATATGTGGCTGTAAGACCTTAGTAGTCTATGACAATATCTACGTATTAATAGATGTATAGTTTACTGTACTCCAGGGATCACTAACTAATTTCTACGGAGCACCGTTATGAAACTTGCCAAATCCTTCGCGGTTCAAAACACTAAAAATTACTTTATTTACAGATAAATAAATTTAATTTTTGGAAATTCTTAGAAATTTTTATTAATTATCACTTAAATCTCGAACCACGTTCAAAGGTATCACATGTAGAAAAATAGGAAAAATGTTAACCGGTTTATAAAAATTCAAAATTTGTGTATAATTTCATGATATTATCAGGGTCCATTAAAAATGTGTCCACCGCCCAAATACGACCCATGGTTGGCTAGTTGGTGACCTCTGCTTTAAACAGTTACCAGCTACACCCGACTTCGTCCGAGTGCATTTTCGAACGAAAACGTAAGAATTTATAACACAAGTAGAACATAATTTTTTGAATTTAACTTAACTTGTGATATTTAAAAATGATACACCTTGTTAACTTAAACTTTATAATTTATCATTTTAGCCAGTTTTTGTTTTTAGCTGTGTGTACGATTTGTTTTCATATTACCTGTGTATGAATATCTCGAAGAATGTCGAATACAATTTCTGCTTCTTAAACAATCAACAGAAGGTTTAAAATTTTTCTTAATCAAATAAAATTTAAATTAATAAAACAATCCGAGCATGATTTAAAACAACTTTGTAAATAAAAAAAAAAAACCGTAAAGTTATTCAATTACTTCATCTTAAGACCGTAATATTTAAATGCAATACACAATTCCTACTTTTCTTCCTACCTCAGACAATAAATGAAAAAATGGGCATCGTGAGAACACTCGAGAAAGTATTTGGAACGAATCTGTGAAAAAATTTGTAAAAATTTTAATAGTGTTCACAGAAACGTGATACATTAAAAAATATGTGCTTTTTATACAAGAGTATATAATAATAAGGTTTATAGTGAAAACGTTCAATATGTTTCATTTCTATAATTTTTAATTTGAAAAAAGGCACCAAATTTTTTTTGTGTGAACAGAATTATTGCATTTTATACGTGATTATATGTATATAATGTCAATCTCATGTTTTTATAAGAATCGTGTAGTGGATGAGGTTTTTTATCGGACACATAAAACAATTTTGAAAAAATACCATTTGTGCCTATGCGGAGTGTTATCTAAGCGTACACAATAATAGCAATAATAACAATTACAATAATAATAATAATAATAATAATGTGCGTTGCTCAAATTTGATATCGACAGATTAATATAAGGAACTTTAATGAAGGCCGTGTAATATTATATTCAAAACGTTTCATTGCGGGATACCGTCGTGATCCATACGGTCGTCTTCGACCGTCGGATAGTTTACGGGATTAAGACGTTATGCACCGTAAAACATTAATTGGATATTCATCGATTGCCTTCGAACTTCGTATCCACCACCTACCCCACGTTAGTATGGCAACACACTCGCGCAGAGTTGAAAAATAAGATGTTTTACGTCTACGATCCAATACCGCCGATGGCTAATGGGCAACTTAGCAATTTTCTCGTGCATGTACAAATATGCAGGGCCTCGCTAAGTTTCCTAAAAATTGAAAAAAATGTATGTTAAAAAATAAATGAACCTTTGATATGTGGAACATAGAACGAAATATTATATTACATTATATGGCAACTCTTTAACACGCCAATATATATTAAAGTTGATATATTTTTTTGTTTTAAATCATCAATTAAAGTCTCCAACAATTAAAGTTATTAGCCGGGAACAAAACATGTTTACAAGTTATTTACAATCATCATAATATTTAAATAAAGGTAATACAGTATAGTACAAAGGATATGGTGATAATGGTAGAAGTAACAATAATATATAACTATTTAGATTCTATTATATAAATTGGTTATTTTAATGAATGTTATTAAATATTTAAAATTGTCTATACTTAAAATATCTTTTAATATTAGGTGTGGAAAAATTTTTCTTTGTTCGGCTAGACTAGGGCATTCTAGGAGTAGGTGTGTTATGCAAATCGGGGCGTTGTTGCAGAGTTCGCAGTTTGGTCTCGGATCTCTTCTCATTAAGTGGACGTGGGTGATATTTGTGTGTCCAATTTTTATCCACGTCCATATCACTTGTTGTCCTTCGTAATTGAGGGAGGAGTCGGGTTAGGTGACAAAAAATGTTTTTATTTGGTATAAATTGTTGTTCAGTTCCTGGTCCCAGAGTCGTTGGTGAATCTTTTTGCTACTTTCTAATGCGGTTCGGGCAGTGTCCTTGAAAGATAAAAGGTCTATTTTGGAGGCATTGATTCTGGTGGCGGCTGCTTTAGCTGCTACATCAGATTTTTCATTTCCTGGTATTTTTTCATGGGCAGGAATCCACAGTTAATAATTATATCACAGAATATATGTAATCTATCCTGTGGTCATTTGGATATACAATGTTTAACAATAGATTCAATTGAATAGATAATAATAAAAAGTCTTTCTTATCCGTTAAAGACTGTTTTGAATATGAAGGAATGCAAGGCATGTTTTCTAAGGAAGCCGAATTTATTTTTAAATATGATTATTTATATAAATATATATATATACTTATCGATCAAGCAACTTCTTCATTAAGAGAATGATTTACTCAATTTACTTGGTTCAAAGATAATTTTAGCTTTTTATATGAATATAATATTGGAAAATTACAAATTATGGAAGACGAATCACCAATGAAATATTGTAAGGACCTTCCAATTCTAATAACTGATGGTTCATCAAGAGATATAGGTGCAGTTGACATGTATTCAAAATTAGTTATATTTAGGCAAATTATTGATGATGGTAACAAAACAGTTAATCAAGCTTTGGTGTTTGTAAAGAAATCTTCTGATAGTTTCAAAACATTTCCAATGCTCTTCGAATAATAATATTTACTATTCCCGTTAATTTTCTGCAGGAGTAAAAGATCCTCTTCGAAATGATAGCTTAATAAATCATACTTGAGAAGTGCAATGTCTCTAAACAGATTAATTTAGTTAATAACTATCTCAATAGATCACAAATTTGCAGAATCTGAAGAATTTAATTTATTGATTGATGAATTCACCATAAAAAAGTAGAGAAAAAAAACGTTTTAACTAATACACACATATTTAAATAATACAATAATAATTTTAAAGGTTGTATAAAATGCTATACTATAACTATATTAATCTTATATTCTACATAATATTATTTGTTAACATTTTTCTGTTGTCATAAAATGATGATTTTATTTTATGAGTTTATATTATAATTAAAACAAATGTATCACATCTAGAGTTGATCTTTTTTAATATTGTAACGGTACGCCCGACACAAACAGTAATTAAGTGGTTATTAGCGATAGACGACCACACGGAAAGAACCGGGACGCCTATCGCGATAACCACAACACGCAAGTGTGATAGGGAAAAACATCACGAAGTAAAGCGATAACGACTAAGAAAAAACACATTTTATCACACCAACAACATTCCTTGGGCCAATGAGAACGCACCCAGGTAGTATAAATACGGGTGCGTTCTCAACCACAAGTCACTCCATCAAATACCTTCAAACTGACATCAACTAATCAACCAAGACTCAGTTTGAAGCCCGGAGCCACACTATAGCGAGCAACCAAGAGCCGCGTTCTGAACACAGCTGCCGGCCTTCTACCGCCATCGGTATCGACCCGACGTCCACGGCCTAGCCAGCCCGCAGCAGCCCAGCGTCTACCGGCTTCTACCGCCATCGGTATCGACCCGACGTCCACGGCCTAGCCAGCCCGCAGCAGCCCAGCGTCTACCGGCTTCTACCGCCATCGGTATCGACCTGACGTCCACGGCCTGGCCAGCCCGCAGCAGCCCAGCGTCCACCGGCTTCCTACCGCCATCGGTATCGACCCGACGACCGCGGCCCAGCCAGCCCGCAGCAGCCCAGCGCCTATCGGCTCTCTGCCGACCCGGGATTCAGACGACGTTCACGGTCTAACCAGCTCGCAACGATCCAGTGCCTATCGGCTCTCTGACGACCCGGGATCCAGACGACGTTCACGGCCTGGCCAGCCTGCGGTAATCCAGCGACCGTCAACAATCCGGTCACTCTCGTCACCGAGACCAGTAACTCTCGAAAGAGGATACGAGCGTCTCGGCGTACGGATACCGTTAGCAACCAGCAGAAGCCCTGTTACCCGGGAAGAGACGACGCCGATACCGTCAGGACTGCGGACAACATTAAACGGCCCTTTTCAGGGCCGCCACTTTTGGCCCCCCCGGCGCGCCTGCTGAGGCCACGCTACGAGTCCCGCGATACCTACGGCCACTTGCTGAAGTCTTCCGGGGTATCCCGGCGTCTCCCCCCGTATTTATATAGGCCTACTTGCCCTGTGTACTTATTGCCGCGCTTGTTGGAGCCCGGTACCGCCCGTACGGCTCGCTTACTGAAGTCCGCCGTACGGCCCGGATTAACTGTTCCCCCCCTTTGTTAATCATATCTGTACATACTTGTAAATAGCATTTGAAGATCAATAAAGAGAGCTTAATACTGAATAATCCACGTGTTACTCATTCACGAAGGGTACGTGATTACTCGCGTACCGCTTCAACTGGCGCCCAACTAGAAGCTCGAACACACGACCAGACAAGATGACAAGGGGAAACAAGCGCTTGACGCAGAACAGCCACGAGAGCTCGATATTCGAAACCTCTGGCGATAAGATAACCAGACTAGAGAACACGGTTGAAGACCTAAACGAACAAATCGCGACATTGAAAAAGACATTCACAGAACAAATGGAAATACTGAGAAATATCGTCAACGAAACCGACACAAGAACACTGGTGGAGGTAAAAAAGATCAACATCGAAATCAATAAACTGAACGAAGCAAAATCACTACATGATACAACACCAAACAAACAGACACCGATAGATCCTGTCTCTTGGAGGAAAACGAATATGCCGGCTGTTGGTAGGACTGGTCCAAGCATGTCGTATAAGTCGCTGGATATATGATTGCGGTTCCTAGCTTCAGCGTATCCAAGACATTCCGTGAGGATATGTTTTATTATTAGTTTGACTCCGCACGTTATGCATGAAGGGGGAATCTTATTATTAAAATAGTAGGTACATATTTTTTTTGTGATATCATAGACCAGTATTACGTAATATGTAATTATTGAAAACAATGAGGTCAAAAACATAAAATAAAACAAAACATACTGCATTATTAAGAAACATCTTAATTAAAAGTTGGGTTTTAGTGTGTATGAATTACTGTTCTATTCAGACAACACCGCTCAAATTTAACTCACCGAAGCCGGAGTGCATTTCCGTTCGTATCACGTCTAGTGAGCGTTCCCGATGGCTAACAGAATACAATGACGACAAAGACGCGATGCCGCAAAGCGTTCCCCGAGAGATTCACTGACCGGTGTCGGTAAACGCGTCCGCACACCAACTATCTGACCTATTTTTCATGTCATTAGCCCGTCTTACTAGATTTTCCGAAAACACGATGCTGCTGGCAGGCGTGAGTTTTGTTCACGTGATCCAAGTCGTTTTCCCGCTGGAGAATTACTCGTCCAGCTGTTTTCTCAAAACCATCGATCATTATGCCGACTCCATATTTCACAATACGTCTTTTACACTTCTTTTTCTTTCTCTCCCTCTCCCCTACTTTGTCTCTCTCCAGTTTTCTTTCCTCCCTGTTTGACTAAAACCGTTGCATTATTATACTTTCTAGTAGACTACATTCTGTAAATCAGTTTTCTTTGGTATATTTGATTATAATACATTCTATGTACAATGTACATATATAACTTAATTTAAAGTAGGGACAATATACGAATTTCGAAGTTATTACTGAGGTTAAAATGAACTATGAAATCTATAGTTTTTGTTCCTCGTGATTGTTAATTAATCTTTATTAAAGGTCTGCAATGAGTAAACACTAATAACTGATTGACTACTTCTACAAATTCAACAAACATTATAAATAAATAATGTTTAATAAACTAAAAATTTATATACATCAAACAAACAAAACAATATATAAATACTGTTAATAAAAACACGCCCCTTCAAAAAAAAATCATCAACTTTATAATACTTTTAATGGTTAAAATAATAGAAATTCTCAAAGATTTGTCTTAAGAACACAGGTACACAAATAGAAATCTACTTGATTTTATAATATGAAGTTAGAATAATTAATTAATTTTCACGCAATTATTTTAAGTTTGTCTACTTATAAACACGTGTAGATTTTTGAATTTTTGAATTATTTGAATGAATTAGGTAATAAATATTATGACATGGTAAAATTAAACTTCTGTGTTCCGCTTTTGTTTATTTTTTTTTTTCAAACAAAACGAATCATGAAAAAATCATTTATGTTTTTATTTCCACGTAACAATTTCATCCCCTCCAATCTGCCAACAAGTTATTTCGGAGATTTATGTATAACCCCCCTCATTTATCATATACATGCATATCATATATACCGGGTGCCTAAAGGAGATAAACATAATGCAATTATTTAAACCCGAGTAATAGTTAAATTATATTTATACTTAATATACGATTTAAATCACTAATAGAGTTATCTTCAGTTTATCAATTATTTTACCACGATTATTTTTTGAGATTTAATTATTTTTTTAATGTCAAACAATGATTAATAGTTATACTTTTTGTAACATGATATTTTAAATGAAACCATTTTATATTAAACATTTTAATATTTAAGTTCTAATAATTGTATCAATACCAATGTGTATAAATAAATGTATAAATATATATATATATATATTATATACTTCTGTAGTTTTGAGCAGCGAAAAAGTGTGTGTGTGTGTGTGTGTGTGTGTGTGTGAGTGTGTGTGTGTGTGTGTGTGTGTGTAGGGGGAAATAGAAAATTGAAAAAATCCCTCACATGAACAACACGCATCAATGATATTTGCGGAATAGTTATAAGTTAATATATATTTACAATTAACGGGCTACGGGTGTTCGAATCGAGATTTTTCTTTTGTAGTATAGTTTACAAATATTAATATATTGTTATAGATTAAAAAAATTAAAAATAATGTAATTCAGCCGTTGAGCCGTCAGGCCAATAATAAATCCTAATAGGTCAGGCCACCGAGAACCTCCTTGACGACGACAACTAAACCGAGTGCGCAGTGGATAACCGCCTTTAATGCCTGTCAACGATGCCGGCTGAGAACGGCACGTGTAGAACACTACCAGATTTCCAACGTCCACGGTGATAATTTCTGTACTCCCGCTTAGAGGACACTCGCGGGAGTTTAGAAACACTGCAGGAGTAGTATAAAGCAACAAATCATAACAATCAAACCAGACCCAAATGAAATGCTATATTGACACTTTTATCGGAAATATCTCATCATTGTAATTCTTAACCAATATATACGAATAATTCAAAAGGTGCAAATATAAAAAAGTATTATAATGACTAGAAATAGTAACGTAAGAACAATCGAAAATAATAACAATATCACGAAAAAAAGACACTGTTGTAAAGTACTATACAAGCATATTTTAATTGGTTTAAATTGTTTGATATAAAAAAGAAAGAAGACGTGAATAAAGGACACTCATGTGGTGATCGTGTGACTCGATCATTGGGGGGGAGTTTAAGTTCCTTTTAGTTTTAACTTGATTTCTTTTGGGTGAATCAGAAAAACCAGTATCAAAAATATTTTTTTAGATCAATTATGTGGCTATGAGATAAGAAAACAACTTCATCAAATTACATGGACTATAAATATAATTTTAAATACGTTATTTTAATTAATAGACCCAATAAATTATATGTTATGCATTTAAAAACCATTTATACGTATGCAATAAAAAATTGTAAAACACAGAAATATACAATACTGAATACATGTCAAAAAATGGCAAAATTTGCAAAAATATGCAAAATAAAACTTAGTATTTCTGATCTATGAACTGTAATTCAAACTTGTAGCTTACCTAGCTAATTTTTGGACATTCTGTAATAGTGTAATAAACATGCAAATGCTCATAAATCCGAGCCCTACTTATATGGCTCGTTTGAAAAAAAAACGCCCGTGAAAATTACATGAAACACATGAAAAAATAAATGAGGTTTGAACGTATATCGATTTTCTCACACTATCTACTGCATTATATTGCAACTCACTTCCGGTGACCACATCAATATTTAACCCCGATAAATACCGATCACCAATATTTTAAGCTGTTTTAGTTTTTTCGACCAACGAATTCAATAACAACAATATCTAAATACTGTAAGCGAATAATTTTATTCACGGCTAGGAAAATTAATGCCATTTTTTAATTGAATTAAGTTACGTTATTATTATTATTATTTTTTTTTTTTAAATTAAGTTAACAGTTAAGTTATCAAAATGTTTTGAATAGATGAATCAAGTGAAAAATAAAAGTAAAACATTTCAAATATTTTTTCCCGTAATACCAATATTTTTCTTTTTTTAATTTAAGAACAAATATTTGTCATTCAAAATAGATGTATGACCATAAATCAGCTTACCTTACACTGAAAACGAATTATACTGTAAACTACATAATGTAAAAAATATTCAACACAAATTAATACATATATATATATACACACTATATCTGTTTCTACAAAATGCTTTTTTTCACAACCCATAAATAATTTCTGTTAACGAATTATAATTCGTATTTTAAGTTTTATAAACCTTAGGAATAAATTTAAAAAAAATCTGAATTGATTTCACACCATGGGTACTCTTCGTTTTTCAGACAAGATAATGGAGATGAGTGTATCGGATTTTTAAGAAGCGATAAATCATTTCTTTAGTTATACGATTCTGAGCAAAGCTTCAGTGTAAAATATACAATTCATCTAGTCGTTTTTCGCCTAATGGCCCGTACATCTTTTCTTTTTTTTTTTATGTATATTAAACTGTTTATATCAACTAAATAAAATGTCTTATCTTAAGAAATGCTGGATGAAACATTCGGACTAAGTTAATTGTACGAATAAGTGTTTACAGAAAAAAAAAATTAATAGCAAACAATTTTTCGCTCTACTCAGAATCTAAAACCGTATTATGAATTGTATATTGTGCGGCGTTTTGTATACATTTCACAAAGTATTCTGATGATGAAATTAATGCATTTATTTATTTATTTATTTTTCTAATGAATTGGTTATATTTATGCCCCATTTAAGTAAAAATGGTATTTTTATCGAATATTTTCCAACATTTTGGTGGTATAGATATAACAATCGAAATTATGACCTGAATTAATTTTTTCTGCATTTTCTATTACATTATCTTTCTGACGAATCATAATTCAACATGAAAAACGAATGAACATTATAATCAGTAAGCTTTCAGAAATTTTATGGTTCACTGAAAGTACTTGGAAACATTTTTCGCCACTGTATCAATCAATTTTTTAGCATATAGTCATTGTAAAGTTTATAATACAAACTGTGAAAAGATTACCGATAAAATAATGGTTTCTCTATACATATATATATATGAATGTATGCATGTATGTATGTATGTATGTATGTATGTATGTATGTATGTATGTATGTATGTATTAATTTATATATATGATAGCTGAACCATTTTTTGACATTTCTGTTTATACTTGCAGATCAAAGTCATGAAATTCATAATATAGTCCATTTAAAAAAATAAATATACTACAAATTTCCTAAGTTGCCTGCATTCGAAACATTGTCAGTGAAAATAAACGCATTCTTTAATATAAATCTTATTATTTTTTAAATGTCAATTAGGTTTTTAGTAGTGTAATTTATGATTTATCTCTTTTTTAAAAACGTTTTTTTTTTTAGAAGAATGTATAAGAAATTATTTTAATTTTTCTATCTTATACGCTTTACCTGTGTATGACGTGCTTTGAATTATTTGTTTTTAAATTAATTTTATCAGCGATGTCAAAGTTTTTAAAATAATTTAAATGTTTATGTATTATGTACATATAAATAAATACATATATATTTATGTACAAGAATAATGAACCCAAACGTTAGTTGAATAATACCAAAATAAATGTGATATACGAGAAACGATAGTAATATCGCAAATGAATCTGAACAAATTTTAATGGAGTCTTAAAAATTTCAATATTTTAAATCCTGATTTCGCCATAATAATTGATTTATTATGAAAACTTAGGGGTGATAAACATATGAGATGATTTTTATTGATAAATGACGAGAATTTTCAACATTACTGTGTACGTAAAATAACCAATCATACAATGATAATCATAGTATGTTATACATTTTTCAACTACATCGACTTTTGGCTATCCCTAATTTGTATGATTTAACAAATCAAAACCAGTAATGTACAAGAGTGTGAATTGTATCTATAAAGTATATAAATTAATAAAATACTAGATAAGCTCTGCTGAAAAAATATTTTACTCAATGATAGAAAATATTATTTCGTTAAAACTATTATGCACCACAATACTACAATAAAACCCAAATATTCATAAATATATAGTGAATCATTTATTTATTATTTTTTTTTTTATGTAGATATATTTTTGAACTAGATTCATTTTTTTTCATACCAATTTTTATACCAATTTTTCTATTGGTACCAGTTTGAATGGCAATCAAAATGTAGTTTTTTTTTTTAATTTTTAATTTTTTTTATTAAGATAAAGGCTTCAACATCTTAACATTATTAGCCTACAATGTAACAATGAGGAGAGATATATATATTAACAGATATTTATAGTTTACAACTTATGCTAAAGGTGAGTGTACTAGAAAAATTTGCAGATTTCTTCTGTGTTTTCTTCAGAGAGTGCAAGTCGGAGAGAAGTTGAGTTTTTGAAAATTGTCCATGTATCAGCGTATTTTGGGCATCTGGTGATAATGTGGTCGATCGATAGGTTCTCGTTGCATGTGTCGCATAGTGGGGCAGGTTCCTTGGTTATGAGAAAGGAATGGGTGAGGTGAGTGTGGCCTATTCAGAATCTGGTTATAATGACTTCGTCCATTCTTCGAAAAAATACAGTTTATTCATATATAGCGAATAACAGTGGCATACAAAATCATATTATCTACATTTCAATGTGTTTTAGTGCAGTGGAGAAGTATAAAATAATAACGTGTTACATTTAAAATAACTTCAACTTTCTCTAAAGTTTTAAAGTATATTGTAAAGATAATCAAGTAATCATTTCTTTCTATTTATATAGAAAACTGAAAAACCGTTTGAACACATTAAGAAAAACATTTGAGATTGATTATCTATGTCTGACGATTATACAATCTATGATTATGAATACAACATGAAATAACTCTAAGGATGGTGTATTTTATTCCATTAACTGTGGGGAATACATGGTACAATTATCCATAAAATGATTTCTATTTTATTTCATTTACATTAAAACGGATTTAATATATCGGCAGTGACGATCCAAAGAGGCTTAAGTGAAATTTGTTTAATTATTCAGGAGAGCATAAAAACTATTTTTTACCAACTACTTAACTTATCATTGAACGCTTTTAATTAAAAATCATTAAGGAAAAAGTCAGGTTTTAATCTACTTTAAATGATTATTCAACTATATTTTTGATTAATGATTTATATCAATTGAAAGTTGAGTGTACCACGGACTTTGGCACTTATGCCTTTTTGAAATGTTACCGTCGATATCACGGTAGTTTAACTCAAACCATGTACTTCTGAAATAAAAAAAAAAAAAAATGTTTACAAATTTAAACGATAATAATGGTTATAGTTATTACGAATTTAAAAATCTAGTTTTGAATATCTCCCACTCATTTCCGAGCGAAGTTCTATCACCATAAATAACTCTCGGATTATAAAATTTGTAAATAACAATCTTTTGAACCGTTTACGTTGTCCTCTATATCATTATATATCATTGAAAAAAATCTTTATCGATAAAACAAAATATGCCCCTTGGACTCACAGAGAAAATGTAAAACCATTACAAATGTGTTTTAAAAGATGATTTGTTTTACGTTATTTTATTTTATAGACGTTTGTCAGTCATTCCTGATTTATAAACAGAAAAAAAATTTTTTACACACGTAGTATTAAATTACCAATTTTCGATTAGTTTTAGCGGCGTAATTAATATTGATTACGTTCTAAATCGATATCACGATTTTTCTTAAGCTACAACTGATAGACGGTCATTACGACAAAATGTGAATCCGACGTGGGAACGCATTAGTACAATATTATATCTCAACTGATTCTACTTCACTAAGTACAATACAATATAATCGAGATAAATCAATTTTTGTTCAAATGTATTTATTGAAAAAAAAAATATAACCTTTGACGCCCGTTAGATGATTTCGTCCGCGGATGGTGGTTTTATCACGTGAGCGTAATAAAAACTTATGATTCAGAATGGAATGAAGGATGTGATATTTGAATTTATGATACCATGTTTTAGAATGGAAAGGAACATACTTCGCGTATGAGGTAATCTTCATACCTCGGACAAGATAATAGGGATGAGTGTATTGAATTTTAAAGAAATGATAAGATCCCCAATCAAATTATTATTTTCGCTAAAAGATTCACGATGTAGTTTTTTATTAGAACTAAGACATTTTATAAATTAGCAAAAAAATTATCGTCTTTTACATTTTGAACGTTTGAAATACAACCCTATCAAATGGCAGGTTTGTTTTAGGTATTGTTCACTAAACTAAAATTGTCTAGTTTTAATATGGTAAAGATGGTGAATTAATATTTACAGCGTACATTTACATAAATTTTAAATTTTAAAAAGGATTGATGTAGTTAATTTTTATCAATAAACGTTTTCAATGTAAAAATACGGAAAATAAATCAATTTATCGAATTATTTTAATAATTTTGCTTTTATTCCAAAACAAGCACTGCTCAAAAGTTAAACATTTCCCTCGTCATTTTTCAATAGATTTTCATATTTTCTAAAAAGCTTTATTCAAGCAACGAAATTATCCATTCAGTTCCGCTCTAAATTGTTTTCAAAACAAAATGATATATTTTAATTGTTTTTAAATTTAAATTACATTATCATTCAACTACACTGCTACAGAGTCAATCCAATCCTACAGATTGTCTATCCCATGCCCATCAATAATTTTGACTTAGTAGTGAAGGTAAAATGTCAAATTCTACGACAATGATATTTTTTTTCAACTGTTAATTTATAATAGAAAAAAAAGTAATGTAATTTAATACAGTTAATGTGAATGCTCAGAGTCCACCTAATTATTATTTTACTTTTTATGTGACTATACGTTTGTATACAATTTATAAATACTTGCGAGCTTGATTAACAAAAAAAGTAAGATAATAAATTATTTTCTCGAAAAATGAATTTTTTCCACATTTTTACGTGAATTCTCTGAAAATTCAGAAACGAAAAAATAGCGATAATTCTAAATGTGACAATTATCTGTATAATATTCTCGTTTATTTGTAAAACCGTTTATTTATTTATTTTGGTATTTAAAATCATTCCCTTGATCCCTTTCGTTTTTTCTAATATTCTTTTTTCTACACGAATAGCCTGTTCCTGACGTCTGTCGACCGTCATTTCTCCTATGATTCGTGTTTTTCAACGAAGATCCATACGAGAAATCCGTCTCACTCGTACAAGTCCATCGAATGTTTCTGCGAATAACAAGGACCGATAAAACGTCACTTACTTAGCGTTTGGCCCGGCACATTCGGGGCCGTTCACTACTGACTGCTGCAGTCTTTCGCAGTGACTTACTTATTGATGCACTCGCACACACTCGTACACATTTTCCGGGTCATCTACCCGTCCGATCCCATCCAAAAATTGGTATCGTATTTGTACGTGATAACACACCAGCATATTTTATTACGAATACAAAAAAAAATAACAACGTTAAGTCCAAACATTTTTTTTTAAGTTTCAACCGTGATATATTGATTTATGGATTAATTTTGAATTCAGTTTATAAATTATACTAGTAAGGTGTTACAATTCCAGACGTTCGTGTTACTGATATGCAATTTGAACCAATAAAAAACTTTCAAAAATTAAAATATTTCAAATAGTTTAAAGTACCTATAAATTTAGTCTAAAATAGTCAAGTCTGTTGGCAACTATTTAAAATTCAGTATAAACATCTTATAAACATTTGGTGAAAGTTTCTTGCAACATATCATTTTTGAACAACTAAAATGAAAAAATAAATAATAAACTGTACAACTATAAATTATAAAATCTTTAAGCTGATATTGGTTTGTTAAGTGTTACTTATAATGTTAGGTATTTGCAGTATAAGTTTTTTTCGGTATCATCGTACGACCAAATGGACAATCGTATGTAATCATACATCACCGGGGTTCGCGGTCGAAAAGACTCATTTTACTTTAATGTATGCTCACTAATTCGAATGCTGAAAACGTATCAAATTCGTTTTTGTTTGATGAATGAAAATCATATAAGATGAATATAGAATAGGGTGATTCCTCGGTTTTGTTTTGTTTTATTTTTGTTTTTGAAGTGATAGATTCAAGAGACGGTAAAATAAATATTTATTATTTTATAGTTTATTTTTTTTTTTAAACTAGAGTCGAGTTAACATCGATAAAAACAGCCGAGATTCCGGACACGGACCACAACAAAGTTAGCATTGTTTTCATAGACGCGAAACTATATAGAAAATTGCCCAATTGCTCCATTGCCATTTTTTTTGCGAGAAATGGAGTTTTGAATATTAACCATAATCACATTTTTTGAGAAAACCTCATGACTACCGACAACCAACCTAACTCATTTTTTAATTTCAGATATTACCCCTCGTTTTTAATATTGTTCTAGTCGTGCGATCTTGACTTCTATATATTGCTGTTTGGCGGAGTAATAATAACAGTATCGAGAACTGTTATGCTCGTGGTAAAACGAAAAGATCAATTAACATGAGTAATTTTACCTGAGGCACGCCACCATCACCACCACCACCGTATCGTTTGTCATTTAATTTGTCAAACCCACCGGGTGATTATCGGAGCTGACAAATCGAACCGCATCAATCTAAAAGTTGAATCCAGTTTGGCGAACGCCTAACCGTCCTTGCACACCACCCAACTGTTTCGTACGAAAAGTTCATAAATTTACGAAGCTCTTAAAATAATATCATGACGTAGTATCTTCGTGGAGGTATGCTAGGGCTAGGAATGAATCCGATTTGGTTACACGCTTTTTAATTTGACCATCAAATACCCGATGAATGTATTTAATTGTTGCACCTTTGAAAAACACATTTTACTCTACGACACATAGACCAACCTTGATAGACTTGGAATGCTACAGACTCATACTCGACATAATAAGAGACCCTGTGGATGAACTTTTTCGAATCTTTAGTATAAGATGGTGCTCAGAAAAACCTATTTGCTTAAATTAAAAACTAGGTGCATACGTTTTTATTTCAATTTATAGTTTAAATTTTTGAGATTTATAGTAGTTTTGAAAAATCACTCTATATTTATATGCTCGTTTTGTTGATGTCGAATGAAATAAAACTATGACTAATAGTATTTAAAATGTATGTACGAGTTCAAAAATAAATTAAATATGAAAATATATAAATCTGTAAAATTGAGTACATAATTTAGAATGAAAAACTTCAAAAAAATATGGTTTTACCCTCAAATTTTTAAAATCAAAGACGTAAGACTCTTAATTGGATTACTAAGGTTGGTTATGACCTACCTGTACCATCGCTTATGCATCAAATACTTGTTTAATTTGTGAGTAAAGAAAGTTAATAGATTTTGTGTAAAATAGAAGAAATGGTTGACCCCTATGTAAATAGGAGACAATAAATTAGCCAAAACAAATTTAAAAATATAAGTTAAATCCATTTATTTAAAAAAAAAAATACGTTAATTTTATGAATCGAGTAAAACTACTAAACATATTGTATAAACATACAGTTGTTTTAATATATATTTATATACCTAATAGAATATGTTTGAATTCATCGCAGTTACAAAATTAAATGTTTAACTTGCTTCAACTCAAAAACATAAACGTAAATAAACATGCAATATGATTTAGTTAATAAACATGGAATATGAATGATAAATATAATATATCGTATGTAACCATTAATTTTGTAATAAAACATTTTATAACCATTTTTTTTTTTTTTTTTTTTTTTGTTAACTTAACTAAAATTTAGAAACAGTTAATTGATATTTAGTTTATAAAAATTAAAATAAACTCTTTATTTATTAAATTTAAATTACAATTAATTAGCTGTTGTTTTCAATTGTATAGGTTTTGATTTGATTTTTTGTTTGCTTCATGAATGGGATCCTTTAAAATCAATTTTAAATTAAAATATACACTGTAAATAAATATAAAAAGGTTTAAATGTTTGGTATTAATATTGCACTCTTTGACTTATAGAGACTAGACTTTGCGTTGTGATGCACTCCGTTTTTGGTCCTGATGTTCACACATAGTTTTACAAGACCAACGTCCGTTGTTCTGTTTAAAGTCAAGTTAAACATATAGTTTTAGAAACAGTCAGCCAGTATTTGAAAAGAGCAATATGATTTATACACGGGGAAAAATGTTAACATTCGTGCACGATAAAATGCATCTCAAAATTCCCGTGGGGTTTTTCCTTTTCTCTCTTCTGTCACAGTTATTATGACGTTACAAATAACACAACCACTGCTTGGTGGATACAAACAAGAAAATATATTACGAGTGGTAGCCGTGAAGGATAACACTTGAACGCGTTAATTATAATAATTAATCTGTGACGTAAAAACGAACTGAGGTTTTAATAAAATCCGTGTCTCATCCACTTGTCCGTCGAGATTCACGTGAAAACTAAACAACTTTTACAAGAAATAACAATACAAATCTTAACTAAAAATATGAACTTTGTCGAACTTAATGTGTGGTTATGTATATATTGTGTGTCGAGTTCACTTATGGAATTTAATCAAATATGGTTTTTATAAAAAAAACAATAAAAAGTGGTTTATTTTTTAAGTATTTTGTCATTATTTTTGAGTCGCAGTGTGAACAGAAATAGGTTTGAAATTTATGAAATGACATGGACGCTGTTATTTAAGTTTTTTGTCAATTCGCTGCATTGATTTATATCAAAGAGTGAATATACAAAGATATTAGAATATAATTCAACACGAAATAAAATGTTTTAACACTAAATGTGTACTTCACTAACCTTTGATATTCAAATTTAAAAGGTCTCTCAGTTCACTTTGGATCTAAAATCGATAATAAATAAATCAGTGACTCTTATTTGTTGAATATGAATTCATAAGATCACGATGAATTCTTATTTAGTAAAACGAACTACACAAGTACACAACTAGCCGATTTACAATTCATTTGCGTTATGAAACGTATTATTTTGAATAAATCAACAAAATATTATCAACGGAAATAACTGATTGTGAATCAATGGTAGACAAAACATATTTGGTTTTTGACGTTAATTTTTCAAAGGTAATTATATAAGTTAACGACTGTAAAAACTCTCGCGATATATCAAATACATCATATTTATTTTTTGAGGTATTTATAAAATAGTCGTCGTTGAACTTTTATCGTAAATACTTAATTGGATTGAAAATAGAAAATTGTGACTGTTATTATTTATTTATATATTCGATACATCAACATAAACGATTGACTTATAGAAAAACTCCGATGACAACGATGTCATAATAACAAAAATATTAATTTTCTCAACTAAAAATACTCATGGTAATGGTTACCAACAGATCATGTAACCACAAACATTTATCTCAACGATATGTCAGTCCCTAGGTAAGATTGCAATAGTGGCAATTTAACCCTCAGTTGAATTTATCTCCTGTAAAATGTCCGTAGTAAATATTTACCCCCGGGATAATTAACTCCCGATTATTTACAATAGATAAAAAGATAAAGAAAATTATTTTATTTTTGCGTATTAGTGATTCAGATTGATGCTGTGTGAATACATATTTGTGTAAGAGCATAATATTTATCTATATTCTATTAATATTACCCATACATATAAAAATATTGGCAAATCACTCATTGTTTTGAGTTTTTTTTTTTCACAATTTTTCGCATAAGACAATATGCTAAGATAGAGTACGATTTCTTATATTTAGAGTGAAAATTGTTTTCATTTATAATACGTCAATTAGTATTAATCTGATGTACAATTTTCAAAAATATTTTATTACTTGAATATCAACATATATTTATAGAATGAAAAAAATAAAATTTGATAAATTATAATAAGTGTTGAGTGCGTATGTAAATAAAGATATATCTTTATCAAACATTATGCTCAAATATAAGAGTTACATTATAATTTTATACATACTATTAAACATTATGAAAATATGTCACACATTGAAATGTAAATTTTTTTGTAAAGAAAATATTTTAATCTATTGTAAAAAAAAAAAAATAGTATTTTCTGTATTATATTATTTTCGTATACATTACTAAAATGTCCAGGGGACATTGTTAATATTTTCAATTTTTAAAGCATAACAGCATCAATATTTAGCAAGACTAAGAAAATATAAATCCACGCTTTAGTTGTAAGCCAAGACGCAAGCCCAATTTTATTTTACCAGTATTTGCAAACAGCACAAAATATTGTCGTATAAACCCACGATCGTATTAACTATTGATGATATGAAAATAAGTAACGGTATATTTTGATCATCATGTGCATTTCTAATATTAATTTTACGTACAGTAAAGTATTGTCATAAATCACTACTTAGTAATGATATCATCATTTTTTCTCGACATAAAAGTTATTTTAACCACAATAATTTGTGCAACCGTTTTCTAAGATAATGTTTGCACAACATTTCTTAAATATTTTGAAATGCCTATTTAATTAGTCATTTTATTAAAGACATACCATGATTTGTATATTTTTGTAATAACTGATAGTTTTAATGTATATATTATGCGTTCTAAATCGCTCATTAATTTACTAGTGCATCATACATATTAAATCTCATTGGCTACTATTTTAGATGTGGCATAAAATCTCATTTCCAACGTACTGATTAATTTGTTGATGCAATAAGAATTTCGAAAACAAATTCAAACCCACCATTTCCTAAATTTTTACTCTATTAATTTTATAAATGTGAAGTATAAAAAATTACTTTGTTTATTTTCATATATCTTATTTAATTAATTATATGTCATAGAATGTTGAGAAACTAAATCATGCAAGTTGGAATGATTTTGTAGGTAACGAATTCAATTTAATTATCACATTCTTCATTACATAGTTAGATCGACTGATACTTTGGCACGGAAATACATCTGTACTGCTGTGTTGCGCGATAGTGTAATAAACAGATCAGATAATCACAATACCAATATTCTTAATTAATACCAATACAATGTCTAATACTATATCATTGTGTATAATAAACACATTGAAACTACTTCACCACCAGAGTTTGAGTAACATTTATTTTAATGTTTTTTTTTCTTTTTTAGGCTTAAAATGACCATCTGAAAAATCAACGAATTTAACGCAATATGTTTGCTCATGCCTATCATATGATAAAGTGAGTATTTTTATAATTATTATTCATCTATATCAATTTTTTTTAAATTATAATAATTATGGCTTATAGGTTAAATCTGTTTAGTTATTATAATAATAATAACTAATAACAATAACTCCGTAACTACGCCTTATTTTATAGCTTTACATGATTAGATGATGCATAAATAAAAACGAAACGATCGTTACTTTCATTACCGAGACACCGATGATTCTGTATCACTATTGTAGAATATTATATCGTATATCCCGTGATGTCAGAGTGATTAATACATAAAACAAAAGCCAATACGTGTATCAGAAAAAAAAGGGATCGTGCCTGACCGGTAATATTATAAGAATATGATAAATGATGACCGTACGTGCATATTTATTCACGTCGCGCGTCATTTCGTTGTGTGAAAACTCGTGATATGTGAGATGATATTGACACTCACCAGCGACTCCACTGTAAAACGTAATACCGTATGACGCAGTGGTAATAATTATTTCGTATGAAAGCAACAGATTAGTCGATATTTCGAGGTATATTCAAGCCACGTGATTCAAATCCCAACGCATAAAAGGTCCTAATATTATATCAAGGTCATCAAGTACAGGAATTTAAATCTCTAAGAAAAAAAACACCTGGAGAAACATGATTTAATGTTTTTTGAAAAATTATCGAAGCGTAATAAGAGTTGTTAATTAATTTATATTAGTCTCGACTTTCGAGCACTGCCTCTTCTTTTCTCAGTGCACGTGGATTCTTAAAACATTTTTGTGTGAAAATGAAATAATTACGACGAAAATTTCGATTATCCGTCATCTCCCGTGTACATCAATAAACATGAAAATGTACACAAATTAAAAATATACTAAATCGAAATAATTCATTTTTAAAAATTGTCTCCTTTTTTTCGTGCAAATAATTTGTTCTAATACGTTATCTATATACCTATAATATGGATAGATAATAAATATGGACTTATTGTAGCCACACTAAAAATACTACAAAATAACTTTGAAATCAATTCAATTTATTTTTATTTTTGCTTTTATAGTCCATATAGGGCTTTTACTGCTTCAGCCATTTCATACTATCTTCACTCTTTTCTAGTCTTGATCCTGGCGAATACAACTATAAATCTGATTTTCGAAATCAATTGGGTTAGAACATTTCAAAATAAAAGTTTAAAAATAAATTAATTTGTAGTATATTATGTGGATCAATTTTGAGCTCTTCGAAAAAAATACAATTTTCATTTAAAGCCACTTCTTAATTATCATCATCGTCCAAAACTTATCTACAATCAACACCAAAATTTTGATAATTACGATAAATCATGTGATTATTGTTCTTATTGATCAATTTAGATATTTTTATATGAAAACAAAACAAAACAAATATAATACAAGTAATACATATTTTATTATTCTGTAGCCATATTGGTCGTTGAAAACAATTTTTTTGCACGTGTCAGTAGGAATATTATGCGTGTTGTCTAACGAATACGATGTAAATAAAATTAAAGTTTAAGATTTGAAGTCTAATTATAAATATCAAAGAATCCACGTTATGAACACTACCCCTGAAAAATGATACAGCTAGATTCGTCTGGAATAGTCTGATGACTTTAGATGAGACTAAAGCCGCCCATACACGATCAATAATATTGATCAATATTTGATATTGCCAATAATATTGATCGTGTATGGGCTATATTGAAGGATTGATCAATATATCGAACAAGTTAAAAATGTTTGATTTTTATTGACGTACTGTCAATAATATTGTTTAATCATCATTTATCAACGGAGTGATCAAAGTTAAAAGTTCATTAAAACATACCTCATCCATTCTTAAAAAATTTCTGTAATCTTCTGGTTGATTTAATTGTAACTCAATTTAAAGATTTTCACAATTAAAGTGATTTCTTTTTTTCAACCACTCTTTGGCCCAAAATTTTTGTTTTCTTTTTTTCTTTTTATTGGTGAGAGAAACAGCTAGAGCAAGAGGTATTAGAGCATTATTAGACATAATAATTTTTAGTGGAAATTGTTAAAATTAAATGAAATAATGATAACAATAAAATTATAAAATAATAGTGAAAATTTCATTTAAAATATATAAATTGTTGTTGAACGAATTGGCAAATACGGTGAATAGATAATGATCCATTGATCAATAATATTGATACGTTGGTGGTCGTTGACAATGTTCGTCAATATTTTGTCAATAATATTGATCAATATTATAGATCGTGTATGGGCCGCTTAACAAAGAAGTGGAATAACATGGCATAATAAATTCCTAACATTTTCTATGACATTGTTTTTAGTGAATTATAAAATATTCATGCAAAATTCAAAATCATTAACTAAAAAAGAAGAGAGGTTATTATGAAGTAAGCCTTACCTTAGGCCACTGAAAATAAATACTTTGTGAAAAAACTACAAGTATATAAATTATGAAAATATTTAAGTAAGCTGTAGATAATACAGTTCAAAATGCCCATCCAAAATCGAAGTATTTCGAAATGGGGAGAGTAATTTTCATAGACCTTAAGTCCCATTGTTAACCTAACCGTTAAATTATATTGCAAGGTTCTCACATTCGTAACATATTTTTGTCATATTTTTATGCAAAATTCAATCATTAAAGGATTTTGCTAAAATTGTCATCATAACCTTTCAATTAACGTGAACTTTCAGTAAACGATGATAGTTACCCAACTAACAGTTAACTAACAGAAAAAAAATCTAACAACATTTAGATCCAGTGGCTGCTGGCAATGCTATTACAATGCGCGCTTGTATATGAAACGTACATTAAAAATAATTAATATCTATACGTCGTAACAACGCAATAAAAACAACATTTAGCTGAATTGGTTAATCCCAAAAATTACGCGTTCTACACTCCGAGTACAACTACAAATGTGTGTGTATACTGCATATATAACAAGTTGCATTGAATAGGTAATATAATCCACAGGCCCTTGTAATTAACTTATGATGTTCGATAAATCAAACGTTTCTTGAAATGATAAACAAGAGAAAATAATAATTACGTTATTTTATGGCAACAAAGTAATTCATTTCGGGTGTCGAGCAGTTTTATGACATCTGTATTAAAAAAATAAATTATTCGCAATTAAGAGATACAAAAAGTTGTATTTCAAAAACCACTAAACAAACGCATCATGTCACCTTTGAAATTATATTTGCAGTATAAGGAATTAAAATGTAGCTATCAATTCGATAAGACTCTTACAGTGTGTAATATGTCTCCAAGCATTTTAATTTTTTTATAATATTATTAGTAATAAGTTAAAACAATAGACAACAGCATTTTTATTAAACAGTTTAAACGTGACGAAATATGACTAAAAATTGAATAAAGCCTAAAAATAAATCAAATCGAATCTCATTTTAAATCATATGAATAGAGTTTATAAATCATTTCACGGCAAATATGTACAGTATAACTTCTCTAAAGTGGAATAATTTGGGACTAACAAACGTTGCCGTTATAGACAGTTTTCCGTTGTAGAGAGTATGAAAAACTACAAATTATTTGAACCAAGATTATTGATATTTTCCATTTTAGGGAAACATTTGTTTTACAAGGGGAGTTTTTCAACGTTTGCTACACGCAAATAACAATTCAAACAGTAGTAACCCATTTGAACAAAAACAAAAATGTTAACCAAACAGATGTTTTCAATTAATCGCTGTAAATTAATAAACCCAGTTGGATGATTAATATAGTATGATATATTGATATATATATATATATGCAATATTATTCGAAATCGTAAACGCACTATGTATTTTATAATATTCAAAATCACTATAATTATTTTCGAAAAGAACGTGCCAAGTATACATAGTGTCACAGATGTATTTGAACAAATGTAATTATGTTTTTAGTATTTACTTTTATTTCTTTTAACATTTTTTCCTTATTTATTGTTATTTTATTGTACATATGTTATATACAATAATTAATACTTTTTTACTATTTTTATCTTGTAACTTTTTTAGTTTTTCTATTTTAATGAATGATGACCATAATCATAATCATAAGTTTTAGACACCTAATCAAACTTTTATTATTGGTCCAATATTTTAAGAGATGTAAGAACTTAAGTTTAGAGCAGTGGAGTAATGATAGTACATTTTTGTGAGGTATCTTGGATTTCTCTTAATCTCAATTACTCCATGCATCACACTGTTGGTTCGGTAATTTCAATATTATTCGTTTCGTTCTAATGTGAAAGAAACAAAAATCATTCTTACTCATATGCATCCAATATACCATGTATGTTATAGGTGCGTGGATTAATTTCCATAATACTTAATACACTTGGATAATTCATTCATCGACTCATCAACCATAAACCCAAATTACCCTTTTGACCCAAATATCTACAGCTATATTTAGACGTATATTTGTTCAAAATTGATTCACCTTTTTATTTAGGTTTAAAACGAATACATACAACTGCTTCATTAGAAAACGTATTATTATTTCACGTGCAAGTACCCCGCCAACAAATATAGGAAATTCGGCAAACCACAGCATAGAATTAACGCACATTGATTAATTTAATATTTCCTTCTAGCCAATCGTCAGATAAAATACACAACATTATTATTAAAAGTTGTTTAACGAATACCTAACATATACATTAGCTCAAAACTACATCAGTATGATTTATAAATAACATATATACCAACCACCTTTAACTAATTATATTAAAAATAATGTCTGAGATCCATTTGACAAATGTAATAAGGTACATTTTATGTACTAATTATTTTTAATTTTCTTCTTATAACTTTTATAATACTGTGCTATAATTTTAAGAAATTAAAATTTCCAAATATTTTTATGAATAGAACTTTTATGTTTCTTAATGATAAATTATTGTATTTTAGTACAATAGTTCCAAGCTATAACTTAATAATATAAAAGAAAAATGAAATTTGTTTTATAAATTTAATTTTTAAATTAAAAATTGTTTCTATTGAACCAATAGCTCAAGATATAAAACCATTTGCTGTTTAAGATAATGGAGAACAAAATCCTAGGTAAGCCCGTAACTTTTGGGGTTACAATACAAATTTAAACATCACATTTCTCAACGAAAAAAAAAAAAATTCAAAAATATTTGTCTCGTTAAATTATGTTATAACTACTATTCCATACTTTATAACATTTAAGTATACGTATAAGCTCAAAATACAGAAAAGTTAGATTAATGTACTTGAAAAATGAATTTTTCAACAAATTGAGAAAAATTAAAAAAAAAAATAAATAAAAATCAAGCACGTAGAATATAACAAAAGGTATATGATTTCACAGGTTGTAATATAAAGTCTATGATCGCATTATATAATTTTTCAATAGATTTCAACACTCTGTATGGTTTATAATCACCCTTGCGATGTGAGGTATAATTTTTTTAAGCTATTCGTCATTGCTCAGATAAATATTATACAATTAATACTACTGTACAACTCATGGAAAGTCGGCTGAATTCTGTGAATTAAAAGTCAACTTAGTTTTAATTTCGAGAACAAATTTGTTTCGGTTTTATTTACCACGTCGTATTAAAACTTGTGTTTACCAACGTGTAAAAATGAACAAATATTGTTTCCACTGTTTATTATTTTTCTCGTGAATTATATTATGACGGTAACTCGATTAACTTTACTAATACATGCAAAGTTATAATAATAATTCGCACATTTAGTAATCTCCGAGAAAACGTTTGAATTGTACTGAGCCCAAACAATTACAAGTACCACTCTATTGTGTATTGAACTGATTCTTGGCGTCATTAAATTACTCTTTGTGTCAAACGAAGTATTTTACCGAAGATATGGTTTATGGGGGTGAAGCACGTTTGGGTACATAACATTATTTTTACCTGTAAATGTAGAACACGTTTGGGTACATACACTAATTGCCAATATAGGTTATCGCGAAAAAAAAGTTTAACAATCTTTATAAGATATGGTTTATGAAAATAACTAAATGTTTCAACGTTTCAATGTTCAGTTCCAATTTGGATTTTCAATCGGTAAGATTATTATATTCTTTATAATTATGGACGTGAACATTTCCGACGTTTTTGAAACCTGACGTGGGAAAAAGTGTGTTGCGATTAATAGTTATAAATTTAGTGAGTTTAGAGAAAACAAAGATACAACTAAAATTTTTCGTTGCACGAATCGTAAATGCACTGTTACTGCTAAATTAACTACAAATTTAAAAACAGTTATTTCAATAAATGGTGAACATAATCATGATGAATTAGTTGAAGAAACCATCACTAAGCAAACAGTGATGTCACTTTTAAAGCGCAAAGCAACTACCGACCTTAATATGAAGCCAAATAAACTTATACGACAAGAACTACGTAATTTCCCAAAATCAGAGCATCTTAGTCATTCTGACGTCAGGTTATTCAGGAAAAGTATGTACGAAGCTAGACGAAAAATATTTCCTAAAATACCTAAATCTTTATTAGAAGCAAAAGCTATGATGTTTCAAAATAAAAAAGATTTTGTTTCAAATAATGAACCATTTTGTTTCATGGATTCGGAAAGTAGTATACCTATTTTTACCAATGCTACTAACATGTCTCTTTTAAATAGTTCAAAGCATGTCATTGCTGATGGAACTTTTTCATATGCACCAAAACATTTTCTTCAGATGTATACGATACATGTATATTTGAATGGATTTTATGTGCCAATTATATTTGTTTTTATGGACTCTAAAACACAAAAATCGTATCTGATGTTTGGTTGAAAATAAAAGAGTTATATTTTAAATTTCACGGACAACAATTGCAATTGAAAATAATACATTTAGATTTTGAAAAAGCTGCTCACAACGCAGTATTGGAAGTGTTCGAAAATTGTCAAGTGCTAGGTTGTCGTTTTCACCTCAGTCAAGCCTGGTTTCGTCGTATTAAAAATAACAAAGAATGTTCAATAAAAATTATCAAATCTGTCATTCATCACATTTTTAGTTTTTGATCATAATAAGTAGATGGTAAGATTCACCACGTTAGTGGTTTGTATTATATAGAAATATTACACAAGTAAGTTTATTTGTTTTCAGTTTACTTAAGAAAAAATAGTTAAAATAACTATACATTTTCTGAATAAATTTCTCATTGAAGAATTATAATGTGAAGTAATATTACGAATCTTTGTACACAATTGACTGTTACATAAAATTATATTGTGAAATGTATATAATTTATTCGCGTATATAAATAATTCTAATAATTATATACCTCCTACCAACACATTCGTACAAATGGCACCAATACATGGCACGACACCATTTTATTACGATTTTCATTTGAGTGTTTTCAATGTTTTCAATTTTCTCAATATATTTTATACGTTATTCATTACTATATATATATATATATATATATTTAACATTTATTATTAAATACACGATCAGTAATTATAAGTTTATAATAAGCGTATGTGATGGAGAAGACATGGCTTGAGTAGACGACAGAAGATAAGAAGCCACCCATTGGAGGCACTTAAGGGTAGGAGTTTATTTTAAATGTGCAATTGAGAGAGAATGAGATTGAATACAAAATAAAGGGGAGGTAGAGATAGATACATATTTTAATTTAGTACGTCACGATACTAGGTACGTTTGAGTTGACTTCTGGGGTCACCATTACTATATTAATTGTTTTTTCGTGTTTTTAAACACACACACACACACACACACACACACACACACACACACACACACACACACACACACACACACACATACATTTTGAAAATGACAAATATTTCAAATCATATTTTTTTATAAAATAACTAAAAAACTTTTTCATGCAGTCAACATATTTATATTGAAAAAATTAAAAATTTACCTGAATGTTGAAGAGTAGAATGTAGCGACACCAAGGATGTGGGTATCGTCTAGAGAAGGCGGAGAGAAATAAATACAATTTTAAATATAAATTAATTTAGATTTATCACGACACGACTAAGTATACTAAGTATACTAAGTATGCTCGAGTAGTTATGAGTCATATTATGATGATAATTTGAGTTTAACACTTTCAAGAACTTACAATACGTTTATCATTCACTCATAAGTTTAGTTAATCGAATCGGATAATTATAAGTTTTGTCGTGGCATTGGTTTTAATTTTATGTTTTAAAACTCTTACCATTAACTTATTCTTTTAATCTTTATAGCACATTATATAATGCATGTTCAATCTATGTTTATATGTAGAAACATTATAGTTACCGAATTAATTATTGTTTTCAAAAAAAAAAAAAAAAAAAAGGATACATATTTTCGGAGGACCCTTTTTAATTGATGCTGTTTAATATACATACATTAGTATTTAATTATTAAATCAGATTCAATTTTAATTTAACGTCCAAACAATATTTTAAACATAAAATGTATTAATTTAAATTGTTATTATGGGTAACCTATTTATTATTTAGTGTAATTATTCGAAGTGTTTACTACAAAATACGTTTTCTTTATAAAAGATAATTTTTTATTTAAAAATGTATCAAATTAATTAATCTGATAATAATATTGCCTATAAGTAAAATGTTTTATCGGAAATTGTCCAACTCATGAAAAACTTACAATATTGATTATGAAAAATATAAATATTCATTTTGTAACGGTTATTACCTATGACCTTTCAGTATTGTACTCGATTAATCATAAAAATGATTAATGGTTTTATAGTATTCCATCAAGGAAGTCATTAACAAATTGATGTGGTTTAAAACATAAACTAAATTAAGTTAGTGTTTACTCTACTTTAACGAAAAAAAAAAACTGAATTAAGACAGAATAACGTGTAAGACACGAATTATAATTTGTATTATTAGGAAAAAATATAAAAAACCAATAACTCATTAGCTATCAAGTTATATTTCATATACAGAAAATTTTCTAAATAAGTAGCGAATATTATTATTCACTGACATTTTCTCCGTTATTCGGAGGTGGTGTTCGATTCGGAAGAAGAGTATGTCAGGACTTTAAAAATCAATGTGCATGTTAATAATTTGTTTCACTAAAAAAACATTTAAAAAAATGAAATATCAAGAATAAATATCGATTCAAGTATACGAATATTATAATATATGAACATAATAAATGGCAATTTATTAACTCATTCCGTGAATAGGCCAAGTTTTAGTGGCTCAATTCATAGAATGAGCAAGAAGTTGCCCACTTCATGAATTTGATTAACAAATTCGTTTCATTTCACTGTGTACTGGTAATCTTAGAAGAATGACTCGGTTATAAATATCATTTAACCAAACAGATTTTGTCAATGGTGAGCCACAAAAACATCTTTTAGTTGCATAATATAAAGTGTTGTTTATCAATAGAAAAAATATGGCAAATATCTGGCTCATTTCATGAGTTGAGCAAAACTAGTAACAGACAATTATTTTTAGTATTAATAAAATATGTTAAGACGATATTTTTAAGAAATCATTAATTAATATACATTCCCGAGTATTATTGATTATTTATCCATAATGTTTAAAATTAACTGAATATAAAAAAATATGTATATTTTTTAATCGTGTACTGTGAATAAAATTTTTGAAGTGGGAAATTAAATTAAAAAATAAGTTAAAATAAATATTATAATAATATAATATATCAAATACATACCACTACCCACTTTTAAGATAGGTATATTAATTTTCACTGTTATGGCATGTTTAATCTGCGATATATACAGTATGATATTGTAAGAATCGATGTTTGGCATACTTGTATCGATTATTTTGGTAAACTATAAATAAATGTTCAATTCTCATTAAATAGTGAAATGGAGAAAATGTTTATATATATATATATATATTTTACGAGACGACATTTATGAAATCTCTGTTCCAATTGACAGTAATTTAACAACCTCACGTACACTTTACTCAATATAGGGAGCTTTTATTCTCGCGATAACCTTTTAAAATGATTAATTTCCAACGAAAAATGATTGGTTTAAAACACTTTTCGTTGATGGATATAAACTATATATTAGTTATATGTCGAATTGAGACATATTTCTAATATTACCAGTGGCCAATTCACGAAATGAACAGCATTTTAGAAATCCAATTCATGAAATAGGAAACTACAAGTATTTTATATTATTTACCCTTTATATGAATTAAGCAGTTCACAATTTGTTCATTTCACGGAATAGGAGAAAAATTGCCTATTTCATGAATTGTACCAATTCACTTTTGGGGAGTAATATGTACATAAGCGCAAGACAATAATTTTAAACAATAATTTGAAAATAAAAACAATCAGAGCAGTTAGGATAATAAATACAGTTGGTAATAAATCACTGATTAAATAAATACGAGTGCATCCTTTTTTTAGAAAATGAAATATATCCACATTAATATCGTCATTTTAAGAATGAAAGCGATAAAAACGTATACTTGCATTGTGTAATATTCTAGCGATTTTATAGAATTAATCCAATGTAACATGTTATTTATTTCACCTTTCTCGATTAAATTTCACATTTAATTAGTTCTGAAGGACTTTGAAAAATACTGGCTACTCTGGCCAATTCTAGAGGTTAAACCACTGCCGGTCAAAAGTAAATAACACAATATATGAGCACCCGTTAGTGTAATGCGTATAATGTAAACTGCAATTGACCATACTTATCTGAAATAGACAGGCACCAATGCGTATCATATCGCATCATCGTTATTTTAAAACATTCTGTGATTTACTGCGTTCCTAAATTAATTGTATCATTCTCCGAGTCTAGATTAATACATTGTTGCTTTGAAGAAAGTCGAGTTTCCTTACTACGTTTACCGTGCTGCTCTAAAAGGATCCCTCTTTTGTTCTCTGGCATAAAACAGTCGTTAAAATGTTCGTGATAACGTAACGACTGTTCATTAGATGTTTAAAAATATGGCGTGGTGCTATAATTATTTCAAAAGTTGCCTTTTCTTCATCAATCACAGACCGCGTATTCCGGTCCCGTGTCGTAATGAACGTACCTATACATTCGTATATTATTTGTACCAGCCCTTCCGCTGTGGAAATAAAATCCCGAAAACAAAACTAAAAAAAAAAAAAATAAATAATTGACAAAAAACAACGATCGATGAAGCAGAGAGGACTCAGAATGAAAAAATTGCATTAAGTTAATACACAGAGACGAGTATTCGATGAGAATGCACCTGGGATTCTTCGAAGAACATGTGACAAGACACATTTTTTTCGGCTTTTATCTTATGACTCCAATTCCAAATCAATAAATTCCATCCTTGAACACACACACACACACACACACACAAACACACGCACATACCCAGGGCCGTAGAGAGAAAAGTTCAGGCCAGGGAGGAAAATGCTTTAGGGCCCCTATTAGTGGTGGTTCCAGGAGCTACAATCACCCTACCAAGACCAAATAAATTTCAAATATTTATACCTTTTCTATTTTAAATAACACAGTAAAAGCACAAATTTGTAAACAATATGACCTATATTATTTATACCTTTTTTATTTTAAATAACAAAGTAAAAGCACACATTTGTAAACAATATTACCAGGGTCTTTAATTACATTGCTTTTTAAATAATTTTACGTCTTTTACACGTATTTATACATTACACATTAGTTATAAAATACATAAATTATAATATTAATTACTACAAATTAGCTTTTCTTGCTTTAGCCGAAGCAAAGCAGTCGATGGTTTCTTTAAAATCCAGTTGCCTTGTTTGCTGGGTAAAACCGTAAATACAGCATATTTTATAGAGTATTGACGCGAACGACACGATAACAAATAATTTTACACCAATTACTTTTTAGTGAAAACTAAATATAAGTGTACACATATTTGATATTATTTTATCATTTGGTTAAAATGCCATCAGCTAAAGTTTGTAGATAAGCAAAAAATATATTTTTTTTTAATTCGATAATTAATTACGGTCCCTCTTTTTCGGGCCCCCTTAAAACGTTCGGGCCCGGGAGGAATCCTACCTTTCCTCCCCCCCATATCGACATGCCTGCACATACCATACGAGCTCTGACGCGTTTGACTTCAGGCGTTTACCAGGTAATTCGTTTTAGTTTCATTGACTTATAAACGAGGGACGAGGGTGCGTGGGACCGAGTGCTAAATAACTGCTACGGGGGGCCGAGTGACAAATCCCGCTCGATCACAACGAAAATATACCTTTTGCATTATCTTCCATTACGCTCAAATGAGATTTCGATGTAGTTGTCACGTCAAATGTGTGAGCGTAGCCTACGGCCGGTATTTGACTATAGTGATGACGCGACAATATTACATTGTTACATGCCGATCGGTATAGGGTGTAATGCATCGTCTTGCTGTAACTTCGTTTTGACATACGATTTCGCGATGACGAATGTGCGTCGTAAATATCGTCGTTTTGCTCGAAAGCGTGGGTACAATTTTGACCTGATACAGAGATTGACGATTAAAGAAACGAAAACACCAAACGAGTACCATAGATAATCGTATTTACTTAACATCACTATCGTGGTTTGAAGTTTTCCTCTTAGATTTCATAAAGTGTATTTTATTATTAATGATTATTGACTGAGATATTCACATTTAACCTACAACTTACTTGTTTGTTTATCAAATATAATGAAGTAGATATTTTCTATTCGATAAATATCATTTGTATCACAATATTGACATCAGTTATACATGTCATAATTCAATGATCATATTCAAAAACCGTTACTAAAAATACTTTCTTTGTAAAATACGAAAATAATACATACCCTATGTCTGAAAAAAACTAACCGTTATACACTTGTCGTACTGTTCCATGAGTGTTATCAATTACCGCAATAATAATCATTATCAAATATCATTATTAATCATTATATTATATAAACATATATATTTCGGGAGGAAACAAATTATTATTTTAATTATTCAAAGGTTTTATTTATAACCTGCACTTTCATCACGCGACGATCCGATTTCATTTGTATACGGATTTGTAGTAGAGCTAAAACGAAACGTAAATATTTACATTGTATAAATATAATTATTATTGACATGTCGATGAAGGTTGAAAAACAATTTTTTCTAATAAGTCTATCTTAAAATATAATTTTAGATTCAATAAAAGTTGTTTTCTCCTTGATTTTAAACAAGCCATGCTCATCCAATGCATCAGAATTTCATATTTTAAATAAAGCAAAAAATCTAGGAATTTAAATAATATATTACATAATTATATTTAATAATACTATAGCAAAAATAACGTTGGTACGTTCACGAGGAGTACTTTTTCCTTCACTTTACCACAACTCTAAATTTAATTTGCTTTTATTTCATGAACAATAGGTTCAATAATGAACATTAAAATATCATAATATCTGAAAGGAAGGTTGACTTTCATTATTTAATTTTATGAATTAAGATAGCCTTTTTATAAAGAAAAAACTTAAATATTACGTCAGTAAAAATAGTAAGTAAAAAAAAAACTAACAGTAAATTTTATCTAAAAAAAATGGATTCTATTAGTATTCACGAAAACAATTATAGATTTATTTATAATCCACGATTAAATCGCACCATGTACATTTTCCTTGGACATTCTGTGTATTATTGGGTATTTTATAAAATGTATTTATGCCCCTATTCTATATCCTACTAATTTGTGTATTATACGAAAATCAATATTTTCACATCAGTTTTAATAATATCGTGCACGAAAAAATGTTAAAACCAAAAATAAAATGAAAAAGCGTTACATATTAGCACACGTCAAATGCATTCCCGCGAACACAATGATAATAATAATAATAGAAACTAACTTTTATATATATCTATATATATATATATATATATATATATACGTACTTCTATATACTGGGTGTATCAAGGAGATACGGTTACTTCGCGTGTATTTTCAACGTAAAAGTGGCATATATTTGTAACATACCCTTTATGTTTTTATTGTATTTCGAACGATAATCAATTACCTCTCACCCACGCTGATGTTATGACATTGCTACCTACTGTTATAATAATAATAATTTTAATGTATAGGGTTGTAAAATTTCATGAAATTTATTTTCTTGAAATATTTCATTTCCATGAAAAATATATTTTTTTATTTCCAAGTGAACATTTTTAAAAGTTGGTTTATTGTATGAAATAAAGAAAATATGTAACATACTACATACATAATAATACACAAACATAGACATATAAAAAACTAGATAACCGACTATAAGACAATATTGAAGTCAGCCATATGCCAACAGGGAAAAATATAAATATATAATTATTAATTTATAATTTATAACCATTGACCATTAACAGTATTTAGGTAGGGTTTTTAATTAGTATACCTTGGCTGATTAATGATACCTAACTGATAAGTTATTCATAATCAATGTTTTCTGTGTTTTATCAATATATTACTTCTAATAATCTATAAACATGTTAACACGTTTAAAAGAAAAAAATATATTTTTCATAATTTCATTGAAATATTTCAAAAAGAGTGAAATTTTCAATTTTGAAATATATCAAGTGAAATATTTCAAATTTACCACCCTATTAATGTATCATGGTGCCACCGGATTTTCGCAGTATATTCATATCAACATCAAAATTAAACAAGTGTTTTTAATTTTTCTCTGTACGTCAAAACCAATTTTATTCAAAAATAATTATTGTAATTATATCTGTTTTCACGTCTATCCACGTGTATTAAGTAAATATAATAAAAATACTGTTACTATAACGTGAACATTTCGCCGCAATGTAATAATATAATTTCAAACGAATCGATCGCGCATTACTCAATATTACTTCACGATGTACAGTTTGTACGCCCAGAACGAATAAATTGTCGGAACATTTTTTGGACCGTTTCGATGAGATGAAATTGATTGGTACATGTAACGTACTATTTAGTACTAATAGTGCCGGTAAGAATTTATACGTGACACGTTGTTCTTTTCTCGATAAAATCTATATATAAGTCACTGCACAAAATAGGAGTAATCTATGAATTTAAATCTATTCAAAGCATACAACTAAAATAATTCAGATACTAAATTAAATGTTGATGAAAGTTATTCTCAAGGATGTTTAATTTATTTATATTTTGAAATTGTTTGTTTTTTTTTTTTATCATGCTGTAATGATTGCGTTTTATCCGTATGTTAATATCGTTTTGTAATTGATACATAGTTACATACTAATAAAGGACTAAAATAAAAAAATGTATAGATATATTTAATGATTTAAAACAAATAACATTTATTTAGGTATTTCGAATATAGAACTCGATTTAATTAAAAAATATTAAATATTTTAAAATTACCATAGATATGATAATACATCAAATTACATTGCATTGATATTTGATGCGATTTCAAATATATATATATGTCATTATTTAAACTTAAAGTATATTTAATATTTATAATCAAATTACATTGTTCAACCCATTGTTTAATGTTGATTACCTTATAAAAAAAAAAAAAAAAAAAAAAATTACAAACTCATAAAATAATTGTACATTTATAGAGCTAGATCTATTTGGCATATCCAATAACATTTTATCTATTCAATATTATAAATTTTTTTTAATACATATTGTAATACTAAACTACAATAAAATCTAATTGAAAATGTTTTTTTTTTTTTTTGGAAGGTGGTCAAACATTTATGTTATATATGACATGGCGTTGCCCGCGTATCAGTTTGTCTTCTGGCATTTTCGTAGGCCGTGTATTATAAAAAAAAAAAATTAAAAAATAGTGTTATTACTTATAATATACGAGTATAATTCTCGGAACGATTCATATCTACACGCCGCCGACCATAAAACACACACAATAGAAAAAAGGTCAGGTTACAGATAGATACTATCGCGGTCGGCCACGGGAAAACCCGAAACACACCATGCAATTTTACAAATGTATTAAAAAGTTTATTAAAATATTCAATATATTGACAAATTTTAAATAAAAACTATCCCATCTTTTAAGTTGGACCAAATTGCACACGGTGTAAAAAATTTTATCAACATCAGTCCAGTAGTTTCGGAGTTCATTCCGGACAAACACTGTGACACGAGGTATATATCAAGCAGAGAAAAATGTAAACTATAAAAGTGTTAGAGGTAAAAGAAAATCGTATATGATTTAAACATTCTATACTTTTTACTACCCTTAGGGTCGCGCCACAGTAGAGCGGTTTTAACGCACGGTGAAAACGCGCGAGCACCGCGCGTCAAAAACGCGAGATGAAAACGCATACCATATTGTAATGGAGTGCGTCAGACTTGCGCGATTTTACCGCAGTGACACCGCTGTATGCCACGGTTTTGCGTTTCGAACGCTTTTTCTGTCTGATTGTATGCGTTTGCATCTGGCGTTTTTGACGCGCGGCGCAAGCGCGTTTTCACCACGCGTCAAAACCGCTCTAGTGTGGCGCGGCCCTTAAAGTTAAGTTTTGGGAGTTGACTTTAGAGTCAAATAGAAATATTTCAGTACATGACGTACTTAGTTTACTCACTCAACGTTAAGATATTTTTCTAATATATCAATGTAAAACCCTAGATTTGAGAGTACTTTTAAATCATAAGGCCATTAATAAAATAATAACTTTCAAACATCGAGTTGTATTCCAATTACTAATGTTATTAAAATCACTTAAGTTTATTAAAACAATAATTTTCACATTTCGTTTGTAACAAAAAGTATATGTTTCTATTTGATTTAAAAACTTTACCACCAAAAATAGATAACACTTGGACTTGGAAAAACAGTAAAAAAAAATTGACTTTTCGTAATTTGTGATTTTGTTATCAAAAATGTTTGGTTAGGTAGGTAAGTTTTTTCTACTTTCGAGTATCTAATGATTAATTGTCTAAAATATGAATTTCAAATATCTACTCTAATTTTCACGACATGCATTAACTAAATTTAAAAACTACATGTGCTAATTAAAAATATATTTGAATTCATTAATACCCCACGATTCCTTTTTATAGACACATATGCTGCTGAGTGTGTAGAACATGAATTGAGAAAACCCGGCAAATGGTCGATGACACGATCATTAATATTGTTTTTCCATAGAGGAACAGTTTTGTGAGATTAAAATTATATCAAAATAATATAAAGGTGATATAAAGGTTTGTACGATAGAAAATAATATTATTGGGATTATCGGGATGATGGAATTCTTTGCGTCTACAACATAGTTATTGTCAATCAAATTTGGTCCATGTATAGGCCAACAATAAATTTGTACAATTTACTGTTATACGTTAGCAAAATTAAAAAATAAAACATTATTTGATTTGAATTCTTAATTTTAATTTTATCAACTGATGTTACAAGCATTTTTTTTTTATTTTTATAATTTTTTGTTTTTATTGAATTTACTATTTGTAACTAATTTGAAGATTTAAATAAAATTAAAAATGAGTTTAAAAAGTGATATTTATTTTATAGAGTATTATTTGTAATGTGTGGCCCATAGAGAAAAAGCTTTATCACTCCACGATTATATTATTATGTAACGTGTTCAGTTATAACAGGTACATATTTGGAATATTTTAAATTGCCACCAGAACAAACACGTAGGTAATAATAATATCCACACCAAAATACATTAAATTCTTTTTTATTAAATACCATGAATAGTTTCTATAACATTAATTATAAGTTGTAAATTCATTATGAATTTTAAAAGGCTTAAGTAATATTTTGTGTTTTTCAATAGTTTCAATGTTGTTATTAGTACCATTACATGTATTATAAAGTATTAAAGGATATTACCTTATTATAATGAATATTAACAGAATAACATTACTAAGGAAGCCAAAAGAATATAAATTCAAATTCAAATACGCGTCCAAATTATTATTATCCTTTTTTATTTTTTATTTAATTTTTCAGGCGAAATTAATTGGGAGGTCAATAGTTGGACCCGATTTTATCTATCTGCTTCGTATACACTATACAAAATATATATTTATATTTTATCACCCGGATATTAGGCTGTATCATAACAATGACATTTTTAAAGAGTATCGCCGGCATTTGGGTCACATATTTATAACATATCTACTAATATAGTGATATTATACGAGTACATCGTCGATTAACTAGGTGGCATCGTATCGATGATGGTAATCCTACACAAAGTATACAATTTTGTACATTTTTACCGGACCTTATTTACACAAAAAAATTTAACTGAGTTTACCTTAATTAACAATCTATACATATACCAAATTAATACTTTGTGTGTTATATATTTCATCGTAGTTATTAAATAAGTAACATTGGATAACACCATATAAACGGTATTTGATAAGCTTTTAATTGTAATATATATTACAACGTGTCAAATACTTACGTGTACATTTATCTTGGAAAATTATGACACCGATAGCTAAGATCGACGCACAACCATTATTTATTTTACTATGTATATATAAATCAGCTAATTCAATAGTCCTCTTTTGATGAGACCTAAACGATTTAGATAAAAATATTGAATAATACGTAATAACTGACCGCTTCGTAAAAATATAAACTATCATCTATAACATTACATATAGTGAATGATCAAGAGAAATTTTCATATTTTCTCAATAGGTCATACAATAGCAACCTAGAAACAAAAAAACAACGGTAATTTCGACTTTAAATGGCTTAATGCTTTCTCTTTACGGCTTCGATCGTAATTTTTTCCAAGTTTCTCAAACTCTTAGCAAACAGCTATCAGACTTGAAGAGGATTTTATACATTTTTTTCACCATTAGTGCATTCACAGTTTTCCCAAATAACCTAACGGTTATATATTTCAATCAAGCTATTGAATCTTATAAATCAAAAAACATTTACTTTCGCCGTGTTTTTCAGATAGTTTGAACGGATTTTATTTTATCACGTTATATATTATCATTCTGTAATTTAAACTGAATGCATAACACGTTGTCTATACATTTTTATCACAACGAAAACACCATACACAATAATATCAAAAATAATAATAATAATCAGTGGTTGTACATAAGAGCCGACTATGATCCAAAAAAATTCCAAAAGTGTAAACAAAATGGACAAGCCATCTCGGATTTTTGCTGCTGAAACTAATTCTTTCCATTTTCCTCTTTACTTTGATATACCCCAGTTTATTTCACTTGATTGCATAAGTTCCATCATGGTCTCCTGTACACTGTCCATCCATCTTCGGTTCGGTCTCCCCTGTGGTCTCGTTCCTTCCATTTCTTCGCTTATGACTCTCTTCATTAGTTTTCCATCTGCTAGCCTAACATAGGATCAAAACAGATCATTTGAGTAAATACATTTACCGTAATAAAAATTAAGTTGTGATTATTTTAATTAATATGTATGAAATTATAGGAATAAATGATTAATTTGATTTCTTATCTTATAGTTTAAATTTAATTTTAACTTGAATTAAAATCAATTGAGATTTTAAAATTGCTCATTCAAGTGACGATTCACAAATGATTTTAAACTATTGATAGACACAATGATTTATCACAATCTAAAAAATACACACAATTTTATTAAACGTGATCTTTTTTTTTAATCTTTTGAAAATCAAATACGTACAAATTGAAAACAGAATGTGACGAACATTGTAAAATTAATATTATTATTGATCAAAGGTTGAAAATCGATTTTAAAATCGATTCAAAACACTAGTTAGAACTATAAAAAATTGATATCGAATTATAATCTATATGAAACAAAAAAATTTAAAAAAAAATTATAGAAAATTAAAAGCGAAACGTAAAAAAACAATTACCATTAATCAAAATTGAAATTAAAACTAAAAAAAAAAAATCTTAAACGAGTAAAACATTTTAAAAACCATAGTAAGCTGTTAAAAATAGATAGTTGTATTTATAAAACTAAACCATAAATAATAAAATATATTTTAAAAATAAATATAATATACAAATATAGGTACCATTGATAGTTACATTTTAAAAGGATCAGAACATAACCTAAGGTTAATGTAAATCTACAGTTGAATCAGTGATAATATTTTTTGGAATAAATATTTTATAAATTTGCCAAGTACTTATTTGACAGAAGTTAGCTACAGGGTAAAACTTTGCTACATCCAAAATTGTGTTTGACTATTATTTATAACATCATGTCAAGAAATAAAACAGGATTACATTTGACGAATTAGAGTTTCATGCACATACTTAGTTTGCGGAAACTTTGAAACAGAAACAAAAAATTCAATTATGAATACTGGTCAAATCTATATTGAATTTGAAATCGATACTGAATTCTAAAAAATCAAAATTGATACGTCAAGTTAAGATTAAAAGTAAATAAAAATCATGGACAAAAATCGAAAATAAACCAAAAAAATACTACCCATATCTGTTTTTTTCGGTTCCAAAATTGAATATTTTTTTTGGTTTCAAACCTTGAATTATTGTACCAGGTAATACAATTAAATGTAGCTTTATTTATTATTATCTATTATTTCAAAAGTAATTAAATATTATGAAGTTTATACGAGCGCGAATCATTTTTGCATTTTTGTTATTAACTTTAATGAAATGCTATTAAACAGTTATCAAGCTGAATAAATAAGGATTGTAATAAATCATGCGTGATCAGTGATCACTTAATGTTTTTTACATTATAAGTTTTGAACTCAAGATTACTTCATCAATAAAAATTGTAAAATAAACAGCTACTATTTCAAACCAAGTAATTATTTAATATTTTATAAAATTGTACTATTGGTTCATCGCTATGAAAAACGCATAAAAAGAATATTTGAAACGTTCACTGTTGTATTTCAGTCGCACTATAGAAGCATTCAAATTTTAAATTATCTGAATTCTTCTTGATTTAAATATTTCTAAAGAAGGAAAAATAACGTTAATAACAAATATCTCAGGCATCGAACAAAGAACAAATACCTCAGAAGAATAATAATTTGTAATTGTGTTGTTGTTTCTTAAATCATTTTTACTAAGAAAAAAAAATAACAATAATAATTTACATATTAAAATTAAATTGTATTCTAAGATGAAACGATATTTTAAAAATGTAAACTTGTGTTTGTATCTTTATATTCAAATAAATCAATATGTACAAATTACAAAATATATATTTGATCTTTCTTTTTTAGTTTATTATACTTATAATTGAAAAAAAATAATAATAATTATACGAGTTTGAAGTCATAAAAACCAATATATTTTTATTAGCTTATTATAGATTTTATGGCAGTAAACTTGGTTTTATAAAAAATAAATTATTTTTATTTTTTTTTATAGTATTTTACTTACTATGTTTTCTATCCATTGTCCATTCATCCAGTCATTGGATAAAAAGTAATTGTTTAGTGCTCTTACCATATACGTTCTAATATTATTATTATTCTGACATTTTATGACAAAATATTGTTCCAATAGACACATTTCAATAAAAAAAAAATTTTAAATCGGAATGATAGAAAAACTCACCCCAAAATGTAATTGTTTTTTTTTTTTTTAGACTGAAAAAAAAGTGATATTATGATATTTTTGTTCTTTGCTGCTGACAATAAATTATGCTTATGTTCTTAATTTAATTTGTATTGTTAGATTAAATAATTAGGACAAATCTTGTAAAGAGAAAAATCTTTTGAAAACTTTATTTTTTTTTTATAGAAACTTGAATGAATTTACTTTTCTGGTACGGCAAAACTCGTCGCGTATTTCAATGTCTGTTGATAACGATATAATTGATGCTGTCATCAAATTTTTGGTGTCATGCTATACTGGATTCAACAAATAGCCGTGTGTAGTACTCTTTTTTAAATTTATTTATTAGTATTTGTACTCTAACCTTCAGAGAACATTTTTATTTAAATTATAGTAAAGAAACAACTGTGATGGACGTAATGTGTCTGTGTTACACATAAAATTAAAGTGACCATGATTAGAATGCATTCAAACGAAAATGTTACAATGAGCTAGGGAAGAGAAGAAATATCAAGAATTTTATATTTTGAACGGGCTTCAACAATTTAGATTTCATAGGTATTTAAGTATACGTTGTATTATATCTCTAGCAACAAAATAAGATGATCAGTATGGCCTTCAATGTATTTCCGACCAAATGAAGATATTTCTGCAAGTAACTGTAGGCACAAAAAGTCAACACAAGATGATCTAACAGATTTGTTTGGCCATTAAAAACTCAAATTTTAAATTTACATAATTTTGATATTTTCCAAAAAAATGTCAAAAATTATATTACCGAGAAAAACAGTGAGATACCCAGTATACATGATATCCAAAAGAAATATCAAATAATAAATTAATTACTGCTGATATCAGTAGGTATATTCATTATATAAATAAGAGTTGTGCTTGAATTTTAAAAATGCACAGTCGTAGGTTAGTTATCATATACGTTTGGATTATATCAATTAAGATGTCTAAAAAGATGGACTTTAAAATCGACAAGTCAAAAAATATTAGATCTTTAACATTTTACAAAAAAAAACGCCCAATTTGGTACCATTTTTAAATAAAAATAAAAAAGTATTTGTAGATTTTAAGTGGAGTGAAAAATCTATTGGTATTGCAATGATGCAATTCTTCTGGAGACACTTTTTAGTACACTTAACTTAATCCACAGACTTCATTTAGCATTTCCATAGATCGAAAATAGAATGCAGGTACTTTGAGAGTTTAAAGCTGAAATCTCCCATCAATAGTTTTTCAGGCGTAAGGAAAAACTTCGGGAAAACCGAGTATAAATGGTAAAATTTACCATAAATGGCACTTTTACTGAATCGATTTCAGTTATTTTGTTGGAATTTTCACCAAATATCACTAAAATGAAATATTGCTAAAAATTATACAAAAGATTGAAAACGTTGATAGCTTTTGGCCTAAAAATATAATTATGAAATTAGGTACCTTATTAAATCTTTAAGAAAGTTTTTTATATTTGTCAAAAAGTTCTAAAAATTTAATACATATACGTATACTTTACACATACGTATACTAAACTAATGATATTCAAAAAAATTTGAAAATCGAGAATCGGGGCTTTTTAGTCAATTATCATACCATTTTTACGGAGTAGACTGTTTTTATAATAATTTTCAACTTGAAAATATATCTAAAAAAATGATTGAATAATCTTATCATAATGAACCTTTAGATACGAGTAGAAAAACATGTTTTAATACATTTTGTAAAAAAAAAAAACAAATGTTTTCCTTTGTCAAACAGGCAAATTTTACCGGCAATTACTATGAAAATGATAAATGTTATAAATTGTATATTTTTAAACTGAAGCTTTGCTCAGAACAGTTTAACTAAAGTAATGATCTATAGATTCTTCCAAATTCAATACAGCCATCATCGTTATCTTGTCGGAGAAGCTAAATATATTCCAAGAGGTAACAAAAGCCTTTTTTTTTTTTTACTAAATCAACACTGTTTCGCCTTGAGTCTGTTAAAATGAAAGGCACATTGGAAAAAAATTAACCTGTTTGCCATATTTTTCTTCAAAAATGCCAGCCAAATACTTCCTTATATTCATTACAATATGGTAGTTACATCAATAACTACTCTATAGAATGTCCTTTATGTTAAATCACCTAAACGTATCGCAATGTTCACAAATCCATTCGATCACAGATTATTCAAATAGTCTTGTAACTTTGATTCAAACAACTCCAACCAATAATATACATACTCACTTGTCGCTAATAACGTTAACTACAATGCAAAATGAAAAACGATTCTCCAACGATCCGACAACCACCAACAATTTAGATTATTGGGAAGTGCGTACAACTTCGGATACACACGCTCTGTTGTTTTATGATATGTTTGTAATATATATATATATATTATTATTATTATTATTATTATTATTATTGAACACAGTAAATGAATGAGTTGAGTTCCATAAGTTTTAGTTTTCATTAAAGTCGAAATACGTACCACACCCATTTATTATTCAAATATTTTAATATTCAAATGTTCTCGATGCGTACTTATTTACTTAATCAATGGCTGTCGCAATGATTTTCGAAAGGTCAAAATTGCATTTTTGAGATTATCTTTGAGTATCATTCTTTTTTCGACATTTTACGGTACATTTAACGTTGTCTCCAAGCAAATTCCTTAATTGGACATTTTGGAAATTACATGTAGATAATATATATCTGAAACTGGATGATCATACACTTTAGAAGGTTCAATTTAATTCAAGTGCTATCCGTTACGATTATAAATATACTGCATATAATGTAAAATAGTGGTAGGAAAAATAAGTGTTTTACTAAACCAACTGAAATTTATTATTTTATTTCGGATGGGTGCACACTAGGGTGGTCGTTATTATTTTTATTTTTTTTTAAATTTAATTTGGTTACCCCAAAAATTTTTCAAACTTATAAAAAAATAACTTGGGTTAATTTTCATAAAAATTGGTAGGATCATAAAAGGGCCCTCGAAGGGTTTAAAGTTAAAAAAGTGTGCTTTTTTATTTTTTTTCGTAATTTGCTATTTCGTCATAATTTATATGTGGTAGGTAAAAAACGTATGGAATAAGATATTTTTTTAATTAAATTTCCTATAAAAAGTGTAACCTGTGCTTGTTACGTTAAACGAACAATTCAACTTAAAAATAAAAAAACTCGTTTTTACAATATTTTAACTTGAATTTTTGAACATATTATAAGAAATAATTGTTAAGTGTATATTTTACCTACATTATAATATATATTTTGAATTCAAGTAATATAACACCATTTCATAAATTAATAATACAAACAATTCAAATATATACATAATTACAAAATTAAATAGTGAAGTCAAAAATTACTTTTTAGGGTATCTTTTTTTTTTCACTGGGATACCTTTGCCGGTAATCATGAATGGTCTGAATTAAAAATTGTTTCTAGTCCTTGTTTTTAGTTATTAAATTGTTATAATCGCTAATTAATTTTACCCCTCTTCTGCCGCGTCATTTACAACTTTTAAGTTCGTTAATTTATGAAGTCCTTGTATGAAATGCTAATTGTTATTCAATAGTATAGGATCTTCATTTAACTAATCAGTTTTAATATTGAACCTATGAAGTAATTGAATTGAAGAACTGCTGATAAAATCACTAATACATTAAAATTGCAATACGTTTATGTTTTCAATATCAACGGTGAAACGTTTAACAGTTTGTTCACCTACGTCAATTGTATTTAGTGCTTTTACAATTTTTTTTTCTAATAACGTTACGTTTTTATTAAAAAAAAAAACAAGTGCTGCTATTTCAGGGTTTAAGTATCATAGATGATTACAAAACTTTTTTGTTGAGACAAATGAAATTTTCTTATCAATATTTTCATATTCAAGTAAGTTCTGAGCAAACATGAGGTCTTGATGCGGTGCTTCAATCGCTATATATGCTTGAGTCCAATTTTTCACGTTATAATACGTCATAATAAAAATTCGTGTAAATATTTTTAAGCAATACATCTCCTTGGACATCCATCTAGCATGATATGGGAAGCACCTGGAATACGAACTGATATTCCACGATGTGGAGTTCCTCCAAGAAAAATAGTTGTGAGTTCCAATAGCTCCCTGTAGTCTTCACGAAATTGTTCTTTTTCCGAAAATTCAAGAGCAAACTTCTCGAATGTTATAAAACAATTCCGATAAAACTTGTTTGTTTTATGGTAACTTGCATCCAGTAAGTTGATGTGAGTAGTTGCAATTAAATAAATAGGTTTACGTAGTTTTATTTTATTTTCCATATTTTATATTGAAAATTAAAATTAAAATTAAATAATTAAAAACAAGTCACATTACAGACTAAAGTCGTACGGACTACAGACGTTCACGATTAAATAACACTGTCGACTGTTTACTTATTTATATCGCATAACCTAATCGACGACGTTAATAATTATTTGAGTATTGTGCAGTAAACGAAACATGAAAATCCATTATGTTATCTGTTGGAAAATTGTGAAATATAGTCATTACTCACACAAACCATAATATACTGGCAATCAGTACATTTCATAAATATAATTTAACAAATTTTGTAGTATTATCTACTACTTAAATGCTACTATAAACGATTTTATACAGCGACGATTCTTACAAACTTGATTTTGATTGTACAAAACATAACATACAAACTATAAATATAAAATAGTAGACTCGAATAGAGTTTTTTCATTATTGAGTTGACTGGGTTGCACTGCACACATAAATACCACACATTATCTACTTACTTATCGTGTATACGCTTTCGTAAAAATAAAGAACTCTGTACTCCGCCAACTATTCCCATCAAATATAGTTAAGATTTAATACCCACTATAATACATTTTACTAACTTAAAAAAAAAAAGCTGGTATAGAGTGGTGATGGGAATTTGTTCTTTTTCCGTTCGGTTTTTAGACAAGGTGATATTGGTGGGTGTAAATAACTTTATAGATAATCAAATTGTATTATTTCATTGTTTTGCAAACGACAGGTTCGTACAAAATTATTTTAAATTTGAAAACAATGATGAATAATTGATATCGGGAAAATATTCTGAGCAAAACATAAATAATAATTTTAGTATCTACTAATTCATTTATCGAACAATTATAAACCATGCTAGTAACTATTGGCGTAATTTACAATTTTCAAGTATTGCATATTCTGAAATAATAACTAGAATAATCCATGTTGATTTAATAAAATTCATGGAAATGAACCAATTCTGTTAAAAGAAATTTATAAAACAAAAAAAAAATTAAAAATAAGGTGTAAAAAAGTAAATGATCGCCGATTGTTATTTTTTGTTCTATACAGTAGCTGTATGTAATTTTGAACCACCCAATCATCACCCGAAAAAGTGATAAGATACATAAAAAACAAAAAAGAACAAAAATGTTTGAAACTAATACATTCTTTGTTTCATTCATTCATTCATTCATTCAAAAAAAAAGAAACCAAATCGATAAAACTCAGATTTTAAAAGAAATAAAACATTTTCATTTCAAAAATTTTACCGGACTTTTAACTTTAGAGTTTCAGTTATTCTTATATTCGTCGACTTTTAAAATCCGCGCACATCGAGTTGAAGAGTGTTTTCAAAAATAGTAAAACTACGAGTATGACGATGGATGACGTAATATAATAATTTATTTGAATTGAGAACGATTTAATTACAATTGCTGTGATGATTTCGTTCTTGACGATGGTAAGGTAGTTTGTTTTTACAATTTATGTTTTTTTTTTCGTATGCTTTGAGCTGGTTTTTCGAAAATATTCCATACAAATGCCGGGAATTTATGCAGTGATTTTCTTTAAATTCCCTTAAGTACACAATCCACGTTCGAATTCCAATCCTCCGAAGTGCCGTATAAAAATACCACCATCGAATTTTTTACTGTCTCAGTAAAAAGTATAAAAATGCCGTCATAAAACCATTATCTAACCTTCGTCCTGTTCGAAATTTCTGTTCAAGATTTTTGTTTTTGACATATACTCGTAATAAAAACTTAATGTATGACCGACAGCCGTTCAGTAGGTACATCACGCGTTATTCAAAACTAGTAACCTTACTGTGACGTCTGATATATATTATTATAAATGCAGGCTCACGCAGTGGCGTAGTCAGACATTTACCAAAAGGATGTATGATAAAGAACAGTGATTTTCAAGAACATTGGTAATTTTAAGCATTCTCGTTTACTACGAAAGATAATTGACATTAAATTTATATATGTATTCAAATTATTTGTATGAATTTGTAATACTGGTACATAGAAACAAAAAATCGTGGTGAAATTTAATTGCCGAAAGCCAAATAAAATGTGTTTCAATTGTTAATATACAATTAAAGCATTAGGTGTTATATTGAATAAAACAAATTGTAATAGACTTTAGTGTATGAATGATTTTAATTATTATTTAATTACAAATATTATTTATTTATGAACACGGGAAGCATGTGAATACCGGAAAAGTCACTTTCGAGAACACCGAAAACAAATTGTTTGTATCTTTTTCGGAAGCGCAACTTAACCATAATAACATCGAAACATGAACATGTGCACGTTACAGTGCAAATTTGATATACCAAACGGGACACCTAGACGGATGTTACCAACGGAAAAAATATGATGAAGGTTAAATTACATTATTTTCAATGCGACCAAAAAAGGTAGAGTCAGAGCTGCATTTGAGTTCAATAAAAGTAATGTTCAAATTGCGCTCTGTTAATCACTTTCTATTTTTCCAAGGTAATAATAATATCGTATAGGTACAAATAAATTATAAGTGATAGCATTTATATGTATAAACGTACATTTTTAAATTTTTTACGGTTAAAAATATATCAAACTAAAAAAAAATAAAGAAATACTATCAAATGTAAATCATTTCAATTAGATTTAGTTGGTAATGAATACATTTTATTGCTAGAAATTGTAACATTGGATAAGGTTTTCGATATTCGCAATGAGTATAGGACACTTCTCCGTCTGCCGTTTCCCCGTTTACCATTTCCCCGTCTACATATCCCCGTCTGGTATACTCCCCGTCCGGTACATTTCCCCGTCTAATATTTTTATAATAATCTCTTTATTTTTTGTATGAGCTCTTCCACGACACTTGTCAATATTATAATTAATACACTTCCAATATGTTTTTTCTTTTTTACTCTTTTTCAAAAATGTACCATGCGTAAACCAGTAAGTCTTTTCCTTAAAAAATTTTCACATATTCTAATGTCATATTTGAACACAGAAATTGAAATATATTAAAATAAATAAAACAACAAATTAAAATTGAAAAAAATAAATGAAAAATTATATAAAATTATTGTTAAAGCACCCGCACGACTATACGAACACCTACAAAAGTGTTGTCGAAGACTATTTTATAGAACAAAATAATAGTTACTTGTTTAGTCAGTGATATCGTTTATTATACCTCTGATAAAAGTATAACAAGTCCAATAACTGTTATTACTTGATTGTTATCTCATATACGTATATTATTAAAGGTATATAAGTATATTAAATGTACTGCGTAAATATAATATACAGTGGAGTATTTACCCAATATAATAAAATTATTCTTAGTTATCAAACGGTAAAGTGGCTCCAAAAATATTAGACGGGGAATTGTACCGGACGGAAATATACCAGACGGGAAATGGCAGTCGGGGATATGTAGACGGGGAAATGGTCGACGGGGAAACGGCAGACGGGAAAGTGTTCAGGTACCATTCGTAATACACCTGTAACATTTCTTGTACGATGCACTTGTGTATACAAACAATATCATTACAATTCAACATATTTTGTTTTTGTTATATAATATTTTTAATATTAACTATTATTTGTACATTTTTATTTGTAACTCGAACATTTTTGCTTAGGATTAAAATTCAGTTCAACTATATTCAAAAATATTGATACATATAAATAATAATTATAGTTGATAGATAAAAAAACTATTGCGTTCGATATTTACTCGCGATTACTGTTTCTTAACAAGGTTACTTAATTTTATTTTTTCTGAACGTTACCGAGGCTACAATCGAATTTTTCGATAACATTTATCACATAAAACGTTTATTATAATATACGACAACATGTTATAAAATACTATTTAATCTCAAGTAGTAACCATAAACAATAAAACGGCTGTATCAATAACAATGTGGCTTCAAACTTTGAAATATTTAGTTTATATTGAATTCACGAGAATATTTCGATGTATTTATTTTTAATGTGTTTTTTGTTTTACAAAAATAGGTGGATTGGTTTGCAGCCTTTTTTCATTATTTTTTGTCATTCACTTTTCTTTCCAATTTTAAATATGAACTGTATCTTGTATCTTTTGATATTTTCTGTATACGTTTAATGTAGGTCTTCCCATGCCATTTCCTGTTCAAACCCCCCTTATTTAATTAATTTCAGGAATCTTTTCTAATCACGTGGTCCTTGGTGAATTTCAATTCACTCCACGCACATTTCTTATCTGCGATAGATCACATGCCCTCAAAGGCTACACATTATGTATCTGTGCACTGCATATATTGTATATAGCAACGTATATAGTTAAATCAGAGTGGTTGGATCTTCCTCCAAAACCTGATGAGCTAAGAGTTACGTACTGCTGTTGAAATGTGTATGTGTATTCGTGTAAGTGTATAAACTTCAACTACGAGACAAATGCGTAATCATCACAGTAAAAAATTTTAAAAATGATAACAGAAATATGTGTAACTGTGTAAGTAACTAGTGTAGCTATATAATATTGTATTTTTCTTTATATATTCATATATAACTACACTATTTACAGCAGCAATGATTAATAAATAGTACCAAATATTAAAAAACAACCATTGGGATAACTGGCAATCAATACAATAGTGATAAAATAGTATTTTGTTGTTCTGGCTCAATAATGATTATAAGTATATAATTAATAATAAATATAATAAAAAAAAATGCTCTTTGAGCCCAAAAAATTATAAAATTATAAATAAAAATAACATAAAATCACAATCGTATGAAACTGGCGTGGCCAGCTTCTTAGCCAACGCTTTGATATAATAAATTAGCTTACTCGGACAGAAGCTAAAAGAATAAAAATAAATAAAGGTGGCGATTCTCTGTGTAGAAATAATATAGAATAATACTCGTAGAAATAATACAAAATAATAAGAATAGAAATAAATACAAAATAATAAATAAAAATTGTACCCGAAATTATGTGTATTAAATACGGTTATTAGAGCATGTAATACGAATAAAATAATCTGAGCCAATTTGCGTACATGTAAAATTACAATAACAAAAAATAGATAAATAAATAAATGATTAAAAACTACGTTTGTAAATTCACTGCTTTGGTTCCCACGATACAAATAAACACATGCAAAAATGAATCAACACTCGAGGACTATTTATGTATGGCATACGATTCTATAATCTATATCGTGGCGTGAATTGAGATAAACAGCGGGACATATTATGATCGTTTTCGTATAAATTTAATACCAATTATTGACATTAATTGGTAGTGTGCAGTGTTATTATAATGTAATAAGTGTGTGCAAGAATGTGGATGATCGGTGATTGTAAAATATGTTTATCAGCCACATACAAAAATCTTTTTTTTCATATAAAGAATAAAATATTATCAACTATGCACTAAAGTGGAATTACCAAAAAAAAAAAAAAAACAGAAGAGAATTGCTAACCCTTAACGGCTTTCACTTTATCCTTTCTTGAGCGTTAGTGCACACGAGCGCCGATGTTCAACCGTCCAGTCTAACCGGATAAAGTGTAGTAATGGACTGGGATTCTTCCGATGTACTACACGAACAATCGTTCAGCTTTGTTTGTTATCAACCAAAAAAGTGAAAACCCAACGCAATTCGCGTTTATTTCAAAGTTAAACTTCGATTGAATGATGCGGGGAATCAGCTTTGTTTGTTATCAACCAAAAAAGTGAAAACCCAACGCAATTCGCGTTTATTTCAAAGTTAAACTTCGATTGAATGATGCGGGGAATCAACGAGAGTTTAATGTGTATACTTTCGCAGTAGATGTATTCAAAAACTCATCGATCGACGTCCACAATATACGAACACACTACAGTTTACATGTTTTATTATGAACTATATCGTCTATTGATATCAAGCGCAAGTATTACATTTTTTTCGCAACACAATACATATCCATTAGTTTCCCGTCGGTCTCTTATCATAATGCAACTGCATTTTGTTTTTTTTTTCATTTTCACTTTGTTTTATTATTTTATCTTTTTTTTTCTCGTCCGCGTAAAATTCTGTCAATTGAACATAAAACAAAAGTCTTGCTGGCGTGCCGTATCATCGTTTGTATGACCCACTCCCGTATAATGAGTCAAAGCACGCGATGCCTACTACAAACATTTCATATATATTTTATCCTAGCAATTGATACGGTGGTGGTAGTACGATATTTATGAAAATTAAAAAATAATAATAATACTAATAGTACTTGATAGCTTATAGACATTTCCGCGTAACAGTTATACGCAAAGTGTGTTGTACACCCGCGTTCAGTAAATAATGTGGGTAACAGTAGTAATTGATACATTATAAAATCGATATTATTTTATACAGTGATTAATAAATAGATTGTAACGAACGTCGGCTCACCGTCCCGCGCAACCGCTATGCCGCGCCACTAATCTTTACAAACCGACCGACGATTCGATCAACGGCCGCGAAATCACCAATAGAGCGCGCTCCACCCCTCAGTAGATTAAAGCCCCAAATCGAAATGTTAATAAATACAACTAATTTCTTCATAAATAATAAAATAATTGAACATAATTAGAGCCCATAATTAGAAGCAACGTCATCCCACAATTAGTAATGCCAACCATCCCTAAAAGAAACGAATTGGAGAAAATATGTATGGTCGCAAAACCCGAATACTAAGAAGCTAGACCCATGAAATACAATATATAAGACCGGGCCCGGCAACATCAAAATCATATCTTTTCTCTCCTGACTACGGAAGCGTGATAAGATACGTAGTAAGTGGTTTCAGAGCTCCGGTTGAGGCCTTAACACCCCTCAATAATCGAGCTGCCTGGCCCATACCTATCTTGTCACCTCCCTTAGTCATTCGCGTCGTCCATACGTTTTTAGTTGTGTTTTTTCAGTATGTCGCCGTAAGTTAGTTTCGAACGTGCTCGGCCATATTCATAGTTGGCAGTTTAGCGTAGCCGTAACACCCTACGCCCCGTAAACTGTTAACTATATATGGTGGGAGACCGGTCTGATCGGCGTACCATTCTAATAGTGCCGTAATTATTCGCTCCGCGGACGCGACGTTTGTTAGAACCAAGAGTAGAAAGTCATATCGGATAGTATAGAACCGTGAGTTAAAATCATTATTAAATTAAATTGTTTGTATGAATAGTATATGTTCACTTCTTTTTATATTCATTTATATGTGCCATATCGTATGTTTATTGTTTATATTTATGTTAAATAAAAAGAGATTTTATTGTAAATGAGAACTTTTCGAGTATTAGTTTCATTACAATTGGCGCCCAATCCCGATACATTATAACTCCACAGCATATTTGTTGACGAAAGCGACCAAGCGGAGTGGCGATCGTTACAAGTGGCGACCAACAGCGAGGTTCGATAATCACACGACCACGAGATTAAATGGTCTCATAGCTCTACCGACTTAGAAGGTCACTACATCGAAAAAAGAAGAAAGCTACTTCGAGTCAAAATGGGACCGAAGAAGAAACAAAACTACGACATTGAAGACGTAATGGAAAAAATGGAAATGTTGGAAAATTCCATGAAGAATAAATTTCGAAGCATGGAAGACAAATGGAAAAATAATTATGATAAAAAAATTGAAGGAATAAAAAACAGTTACGATGAGAAAATTGAAGAAATAAAAAGCAGTTACGAAAATAAATTAGAAGAAACTAAAAAACAATGGGAAGAAAACTACAAAAAGAAAACCGAAGAAAATGAGCTTAAATATCGAAAGGACATAAACGAGATGGAAGAACGTTACATAAATACATTCCGAAGCTTAGATGATAACAGATCACAGCACAGGGATGAGGCACAGCGAAGGGCATTCTGTATGATAAAAGCGCAATTTCTGGAGGATATTATCATTGAATATCCTGACTTCACGAAAGAGTTTTATATGACCACCGATGCATCAAAGACCCATCTCGGCGCTGAGCTCTATCAGATAGACGATAGGGGACACCATCGGACACTCGGATTCACCAGTCGAAAACTCCAGGAGACAGAGCAGAGATATTATACCACAGAAAGAGAGTTATTAGCAATAGTCTTTGCATGTCAGAAATATCGGAATTATATCCTCGGGTACAAAGTGATCCTTATGACAGATCATAAAGCACTCACATTCCTCCACCAATGCCGTCTGTTGAATGCTAGATTAATACGATGGGCAATAAAGCTGCAAGAGTTCGACCTGCAAATCCAGTATATCCCAGTAAAGAACAATATAGGAGCGGATACACTCACCAGATACCCACAAAGCAAGGAAGATGCCAACGAAGTCCAGGGGACAATAATATATATTAATCAAGTTGTTCGAGAGCAATACAGTACAAAACTGCTCAGACAATTACAACAAATAGAAATGTTACAACAACAAGACTCTAAGCTACGAGTCATAAGGGACAGGATCCAGGCACAGGAAATCAAACGTTACAAAGTCCGCCAGGGATTGTTATTCTTCATAGACAAGCACGAGAAAGAAAAACTCATGATACCACAATCGATGACCAAAGACTTAGTATATGAAACCCATGAACTTTTTGGCCATTTCGGTGCAGCCAAGGTATATGACATGTTAAAACGCAATTATCAAATCCACAAGATGTACGCTCAAATCAAACAAGTCTTGAAACGATGCGACATCTGTCAGAAGAGCAAGATATCCAATACCGTGACCAGGGGACCGCTAATACCTAATATACCCAGCTGTCCGAAAGAAAAAATATCGTTAGACCTAATGGGACCACTGCCGAAAGGACAATTCGGGAACCAATACATAGTAGTCCTCATTGACCTATTTACCAAACATGTACAACTATATGCAATAAGAAAAGCCACCACCAACCAAGTATTACGGAAACTAGGGGACAAATACCTCCCCAGCTTTGGACCAATAAGGAATTTACTGACAGACAACGGTACGCAATTCCATAGTAAGAAATGGAAGAATCAATTACGTAAATGGAACATCCACCACGTAGTCACGACTACCTATCATCCCGAAAGTAACCCAGTTGAACGCACCAATCGAGAAATCGGAAGAATATTAAGGACTTACTGTCACGAAAAACATACCTCGTGGGTACGTTATCTGGATAAAATTCAATACTGGCTAAATAATACGACCCATTCATCCACCGGATATACACCACAGGAGTTGATTGACGGCAGAAGACACAGTTTCACTATGAATAAATTAATCCACTGTAATGAAGCAGAAACAACCAGAATTGATAATACTATAATTAAACTGGCCCACAACAAATTGAAGAAGACAGCACAACAGAGATGTGAATACCACAATCGCGGGAAAAAATATCCCAGCTACGCACCGGGTCAATATGTGCTTATTAGAGAACACAAATTATCTTCGTTTGAGGAGCACACTATAAAGAAGTTCTTCCTATTGTACCGCGGTCCATATAAGATAACTGAAATAAGAGGAAATAATACGGTGGTAGTGATAGACGGTGAAGGGAAACACACTACCCACAACTTTAAACATGTCCGAAACTACCTACCTCCCGATCCAGGGAAGTAGGTAAACAGGGAATTATGTTGCATGTCTATGTCTGTGTATATGTATTGTGAGTAAAAAAAAAAAAAAAAAAAAAAAAAAAAAAAAAAAAAAAAAACTTCATGTTCTACAGAACCAACCAGTCCACCAGCTTTTCTGCAGTCCCACGCTTGTGAAGAACTCTAGTATCATTAGATAGTCCCCAGTATGACCTGGCAAAGGGAAAGAGATTTGTTGAGGTATTTTGAATTCGATGAGCAATATATATTACTCAGGGAAAACCCGAAGAATCAAGAAGGGGAAGTTGACGAAGTTTTCCGAGTAGTCGTAAAGGGTGATCTACCTGTCAACTCTGATTTCCAAAAAGCCAAAGCCCAATACGACAGACAACGATTAGCTAAGCGGACTAAATACAACTTCGACCCTAACCGAGAATTACATCAGCGGGTTTTGGGAGCAGCAGAGGAAGAGTTTTGGTAACAACACAACCCGAACATCGTGACAGACGAAGAGAAGTTTATGCGGATCCAGAATCATAATTGGCAAATTGATACCGAAAGTTTGAATTCATTGCGACAACTGCAAGAGGAACTACTTTTGTCACCCATGGCGACTCAGCCGGAAGAGGAGGCGGAGATACAACCTGACGGAGAAGATCTTATGGAACTAGTAGATAGAGACCTGCAAAATGACTTACACCAAAGATGGGACGAGATCGCCGTCCACGAGAATACCCCATCCACCGTGACCATGCCCAAAGGAGATCAACAGCCAATAGACAAAGCAGCCATCGTCCAAAACAGTATTCAACCCGAGAAACGGAGACCAGCCAACCCCAACAGCAAGCGGAGTTTGAGGAAAAAAGCGGTTCAGGCCAGACGACGCAAAAAGAGTACTATGCCATAAGCAAACCCTTGTTTTGAGCCTTAAGCCATTTTTATTTCGTTACTATTTGTTTAAATTTATTATAAGTTGTAGTTGTTAACTCATTAAGATCTATAATATCCCATATTCGTTCCCAGCCTCCAACTTATACTAAATTCAAAAGGGGACTATGTAACGAACGTCGGCTCACCGTCCCGCGCAACCGCTATGCCGCGCCACTAATCTTTACAAACCGACCGACGATTCGATCAACGGCCGCGAAATCACCAATAGAGCGCGCTCCACCCCTCAGTAGATTAAAGCCCCAAATCGAAATGTTAATAAATACAACTAATTTCTTCATAAATAATAAAATAATTGAACATAATTAGAGCCCATAATTAGAAGCAACGTCATCCCACAATTAGTAATGCCAACCATCCCTAAAAGAAACGAATTGGAGAAAATATGTATGGTCGCAAAACCCGAATACTAAGAAGCTAGACCCATGAAATACAATATATAAGACCGGGCCCGGCAACATCAAAATCATATCTTTTCTCTCCTGACTACGGAAGCGTGATAAGATACGTAGTAAGTGGTTTCAGAGCTCCGGTTGAGGCCTTAACACCCCTCAATAATCGAGCTGCCTGGCCCATACCTATCTTGTCACCTCCCTTAGTCATTCGCGTCGTCCATACGTTTTTAGTTGTGTTTTTTCAGTATGTCGCCGTAAGTTAGTTTCGAACGTGCTCGGCCATATTCATAGTTGGCAGTTTAGCGTAGCCGTAACACCCTACGCCCCGTAAACTGTTAACTATATATGGTGGGAGACCGGTCTGATCGGCGTACCATTCTAATAGTGCCGTAATTATTCGCTCCGCGGACGCGACGTTTGTTAGAACCAAGAGTAGAAAGTCATATCGGATAGTATAGAACCGTGAGTTAAAATCATTATTAAATTAAATTGTTTGTATGAATAGTATATGTTCACTTCTTTTTATATTCATTTATATGTGCCATATCGTATGTTTATTGTTTATATTTATGTTAAATAAAAAGAGATTTTATTGTAAATGAGAACTTTTCGAGTATTAGTTTCATTACAATTGGCGCCCAATCCCGATACATTATAACTCCACAGCATATTTGTTGACGAAAGCGACCAAGCGGAGTGGCGATCGTTACAAGATTTAGTTATATCAACATGGGTCTTGCAGGGTCCATGGAAATAATTATTTAAAGCCAGCTTGTATAGTACCTATTGTTGTTTGATTTACGGTCAGTAAATAAATCAACCATGATAATATAAAGATAATAAGTTTGTTATTGAATTAACATTATCACCTATATAAGTGTAGGTGCATACTGTGTGTGAATTTATTCTAATAGAGTCTTGCATAATTACATTTTTAGTCAATGATCTGTAATCGGAAATCAACTAATTTCTTTATATTAAAACTAAAAAGTAATTATTTTTGTTCGTGTTTTTACGTCAAGTCTAAAAGGTTACTCTGATATTTAAAAATAAAAAATGATTTTTTTATTACTTGAAAAAAAAACTTTCAAAGAAAATCCATTAAAATCGGTTATTAATATTTTTCCATCAACTGTCGGTTATAAATATATCAACACAATATATATTTTAAGTTAAGATTAAGAAAAAAATTGTTGATGTTAATCTGAAAGTTTTCAACGAAACGAGCTGGAAATAGTTGAATTATTTATTATTTGTTGCTGTGTTCTTCTGTCATTTCGATTATAAATAAATAAATAAATAAATAAATAAATAAATACATATATATATATATATATATATATATATATATATATATACATTATACATATAAATATGCACATAATATAATCAAAGTCGGAAGAACTGGTGAAGTCACTTGAAGCATCGATTTCTGAAAAAAATAACGTTAGTTTTTTTTTCTCAATATTGAATACTTTTCGATTGGCAGAAGGTATTATACTTGTTTCACACCATATACTTTATTTGCACTCACCGTGCAACAAAACTTTTAGAACGAGCTCGTTTTTTTCCCTCTGTAACTTTTTTACCGTTCTTAACATATTATCTTCATCTACTCAGTTTCATAATATTATAATATATAGACTAGATATATAAGTGATATACCTAAAATTATATAATACGTACCTTCATATAAATACATGTATGCGTACGTTTAATCGAGAAAATTCACCAAAGTTTTTTTATACATTTTATAAACCAAAATTCTTATTCACTAAAAGTTTTAAAAGTTAACGTCTAGCTGTGGTTAGTATACATCCGTATACCATGGGCATAGCACGCTATCGATTACTCTCAAAAGGATCGAGATGGTCCCACGTGGACCTAGAGAAATATAATATGATGCGTATAATATTAAAGTTTTTGGCATGATCGATGACGATGTGGCTGTGCCGACATCTTGTTTTCTCCTCTTTACTCACAAATTCAGAACCATGCACGTATCTATACAGAGTGTTTCTGAAATGAATGAGGGGATAGTCTACACAAATTGTGTTCAGTATAATACCCATAGACCTTGTTATAGGTGTAAGTCGAATTAAGAGTTTGTTTTATGAGCATAACTAGTTACCTGAACAAGTGAGTATACCATTTTTCCCGAATAATTAAATTTTATAATTTAAAATTAAAGTTAATTCATGTTCTTTTTTGTTTTTATTGCAACTCAAAATTCGTTAGATGCTCAAGTTGTGCACATATACGTACTTTTTTTGTAAAAATGTTGGAAAATAATTTTATTCCCATGTTTGGTTCTGAATACATTCAAAATGTATTCATCATGATGACATTTCCCCTATAGGTGCACTTAAATTATTATTATTATTATTATTATTATTTTTTTTTTTTTTAATAAATTTATGAACGTTTACGTTTGAGACTCACACTGATTTTGAGACTACATTAAGTATTTATATTAATTTCAAACAATGGTTGACGTGTTGTGAGGTCAGTTATCGGTATATTCCAATTACGAATAGTCAACCAACCTAAGGGTAGTTTTATTGAAAAATGAAAGGAAACGGATGGCAAAATCTGCCGTTACAGATTCAAAGAAATACTTTTGTATAAATTAACGCTTAATGCTAGGGGAGATGGGCCAAAATGGCATGATACCGGTACTCGAACTCGTACTTGTCTCAACAAATCAACTATAATCGCCGTACAACGGGTTTTGGCAGATGGATACCCGTGCACGCCATAGGTGATTTGTTTTTATTATTATTTATTTTAGTACATGCCAATTTAGGAAAACAGTAACCAAGTAGGTAATTATTGCGTCGTGCGTAAACGACGATCATGACTTCGAGTACCGCATTATAGTTATGACGCGTCATACGATATCATCATTGATTATTTTTACAGGACTCGTGACATTATATTATGTCGTTCTGGTAGTGTTCGTTTTCATGCCATAGGTACCTCCTCTTTAAAATCATAATTTTGAAGTGTAAGACGTGTTGTATGTGTTTCAGGTCGACCAAATATTAAAAGAGAGCTTTCTTGTAAACACCTGTACTATATTATCGGCCTCCGCAGAAGCGCGTACGTGACTTGAACGTTTCGCTACGGTTTCGTTACTGGGGTCGTGGACAGTACAGTGCTTACGATTAAAATAGTTATTATTTTTTAATTTTTTTTTTTTAAATTTATTAATGTAATATTATTATTATTTATTATTATTATTATTTTTTTTTTTTTAAAGGATAATAGTTTAATATCGCTCTCTATAGGATTCTGTATTATCGGAATAATCGATCATTTGTCTCGAACAGCAGGTTAGTAAAACACAAATACGTACACGTAACAATAAAGTAATAATAATAATCATAATATTATACATTAACACGTTTAATGATATTATAGTTTCATTTTAACAAATTTTACAACAGTAGCTATAATAACATGAAAAGCATAGTGATAATAATAATATTATTATAGTTGATGTTTTCATTTTTTAACATGGATATGTTTAAGCTATTTACTCGCATATCATCACGTAACCGACATTATATTTTATCACCATAATAATAATAATAATAATAATAATATTATGTATATAAAAACTTGTCTGGTCTTTAAATTATATTAACCAATAATGTGAATAAATAAACAAAAATCGAATTTTATAGTGTTTTTCTGCCGAAAAAATTATATTTCTTCGCTCCATAAATAATTATTCCCAATACATTAGATGACGACAAAGATTATGTACGGTAATTTCCAAAATCTAATATCCAATATCTAAGATTCAGTTTTTTTTTTTTTTTTTGTAAAAAAGGGAAAATAAGTGTACTTTTTTTACATTTTACCAAATTTTCTCCAACTCACGTTTAATTATTAATCACTAACATTAGTAACATCTACGATGGGGTACACCCTGTTTTGATCATAAACTAAAATCGAAAGTGCTCCCTCGTAATTGATTCCGGGCGTTGAAAAACCATGATCCAAACATTGGTTGATTACATTACAAACGTCACTGCGTGATTCATTTAGATGACATATTTTAATAATTATCATTTAGTAACACAGAAGTGAAATTTAGATGACAATATGACGAGAAATAGTGTTTTGAGATTCCTACCCGTGATCATCTACTCTTTGAAGAAATACACTTTTATTGAAACGGTAAAAAAAATCGAATTCTCATAATCGTGATACGAAAGTAAATCGAACTTGTTTTGAAACTGTTGTTGACTATTTTGTGTTTTCAAAACTGGAAATTCAAGGAGATAACTGCCAGTTCATTTTTAAACGTACCTCAAGAAGTTTCCTAAATATAAATCAGACACCGTAAAACATAGACTTTCAGCGTGGCCGAGCGATTATAGTTCAAATGTTTTATATATTCAATTTTTTTTGTCACTTGCTTCAATTATTATCATCTGCTTTACGTAAATATAAAAGCTTTTTTGGTAAACTGAGTGTGTAGGGAGTTGAAAAAAAAATACAAATTCAATTTATCTTCAGGTCTTAAATAATCTTCGAATCTCTGTTCAGTCATAAGTTAGAATGTGATGATACGTAATTTTTTTGTTATTATTATTATTATTATTATTATTAAGTAACAGTGTTGTTGTAATTGTTGTTTTAATATTTTGACTGTTGAGGGTCTCTTTAAAATAATAATAACAATCGAATAACTATTGTGGTTTTCATTATGGTCATAGAATTTGTATTCTGTTATTATTGGTGCATTCGAAATTATGACAATACCATTATTATGAACTGAAAATTATTAAATAAGTATTATGTTTATATGAACTTTTTGCGAATTATTAATTAAAATCGATCAAAATATGTAGTTTGATTTTGCCTTCACTATTGTTTACAAATAATTTATACAACTAAACTTGATTGCTGCATTTTTAATGACATCCGACATTATTTTATTTTAATATAACTCTGAACAGCTATACATATATACGAAAATGCTTTGAAGGCCCTATAAGATACCGCGCACGGTTAATGCGAATCTTCATAATACAATCTGTAAGGTATGAGGACTGAACTGATAAACTCGAAATAAGTTTTGTTTGCAGAATCCATTTGACTGCTTTATCTCTCGTGGCTATTACCGCAGACTTCATCGTAAAATATACATGAAATTACATCATATTTACAGCTGATAATATTGTGTGTGACAATTTTATTTTTGCAGTTGTCCGTATGTGCTTGTGATGAAATAACTCAAAAGAGAATACTTTTGAACTTCAATTTCCGTTAAACACACTCCATGAATTACGTTTGAAACCAAACTAATTTTGATTACTTTAAATCTGTCAATAGGAAAATAAAGGTCATGAATACCGATTATAACAATTAGCAATCGTATAGTATGGAACATGACATACACATAAATGATTTAATATTATTATTATTTTTATTTTTTTGTCATATATATATTTTTATATTATACCATTTAATAAGTAAAATGATTTTTCAAAAACTGACACATTAATAGTACGTCACTGACGCGACAAATCCAATTTTTTAAAATAGTATTCCAGCAAGTTTTTTCGTCTGTTTCACATTCGTCACAATTGATGATGTAACTCGTATAACATTATATAACTAATGATTTTGCAATGGTTTCTTGACATTTCTATCGGGTTATAGGTACACGCCTTTTGACTGTGGATACATCAATGCTTTGCCATATTATGAGCGTGTTAAACTTATCGAGATACGAAAACGCGTTCAAAAGTTGGAGTTTAAGGTTTAAGTATAGTTTGTAAGCTACGCCGTGTTTGCATACGCTTCACTGCAAGGATTCATAACACTTTAATAACCAACACGGCGCGCCGATTTTAATTATATTATATCATTGTACATTTATAATAATACCCATTATGACACCAAAACGGTAAAAAGAAAATTAAAATTTTGAAACACGGTAAAAACACTCGACACTTAGAATATAGTAATTTTTTGAGAGATGAAAATATGTCTTAAGTACCAAATGAAAAATAAATATAATATTCATAATGCATTTTCACATTATTGCAATGGTTCTCAAAATTCTCATTTTTATAAAAACAAACAAATAACTTGTGCCACGTAATCAACTGAAGATACAAATTCAGTCAAGCTGCAATTCTCGTACGTACCTAATTATTTCTATGGTACGGATTTTCAAAAAAACAACTAGTATTAAAGATACCAGCACATTTTTTATATTTTAGTTAATTTATTGATATCCATTGATTTTAATTACATTCATTTTATTCTGTCTATATAAGGTAAAACTGTTATTTATACAATATAATACATATTATACAATTACTACAAATCGACAGTACTGATCACAGTTAAATTTATGTTTAAAAAAATATGGAAATTCAGATACTAGTGGTGCCAGGATAATCAACCTTACTCTCATACTCCGCTGCCAAATGACCGGTACCTCCAATAACAACGAATATCACAGTGTAAAAACCACTGTTTAAATGAACGAATTTAATTTGAATGTTTTTAGTTTGAATAGTTAACAAATATTTTTACTAAATTTTTAGGATGCACTTGGTCGGTTTTCTATTATTTTCATAATTATTTAGTTGTATTTAACTTCAAAATGTTCAAGAATTTTAAAAATATTTTCAAAGTCATAAAAAATTATTATTGATGATTGAAGAACAATTCAAATTATAAGAAGAATGTTTTCGGAGTTATGACCAATTAACTGAGATTGATTTGGTATGAATATCGTTCATGGAACATTTCATCTTTTTTTACTCAACTTAGACGATTTTCTTCTCTTAACTTTTAAAAATTGGGAAAAATTACTCCATTAAGTACGATCTATAGGCAAATTTAATCGAAGGAATTACTGAAAATAATTTTTAGCTAAAATTTACTGTGAAAAAAAGTGGTTCATCGCACAAATAACAAATAAAAATTAACATCACTATAAAACCAACAATATCTCTGAATCACACAAATTTTAAAATGAGTGATAGATGTCATCAAATATACGTGTTCTACCAATATTATATTGTCCATGGATGCATATATACTAATATAGTACAGTACACAGTGAAAACGTGATAGAATCACAAAAAAAAGCGTATTGATTTTTATTAAACAACTAATTAAAAAACATAACATTGTTACTTTATGTAGCCATTTTAAATACCATTTTGAAATAAATTTACCGTCAATTTATTTTTACGTTAAAAATATTATTTGAATGTTTTGTTCACACGCGATATAACATTAAGAATAATACGTTCATTTTTATTGTTTAATGTACGAATATCGTTTAATTTATTTTTTTTTCACATTGTAAGCAACATAAAATGTGTAATTATTATGACGAGAAGTTATGTTTATTATACTGTTCACTTGAATTGTATAATAATAATAATTTAATATACACTTAGATAAAAGTAAAATTCTAGGATTTTTTTTTATTTAACCCTTCGTTAGTCACCACGGGGTATTTTAATACCCCAGGTATATTAAAAACGATTTTTTTGTTTGGAGGTAAAGCCATATTCACCTCCACGGCCGTGATATCATTAATGATAATAGTATAATTATAATAGTGTGATTTTTATCATTATCAGTGCAGTATTAAATAATAAACAGTCGTTCAAAGTGGAGTCTGGAAACATTTTACCCCAGGTGACTAATTTTGTTATAGATCGTATAAAAAAATAATTAATTAAAAAATTTCAATTTTTACAGTTTACAGAGTTTGAACAAATTCTAATTAATGTACTTAATATGCTGAATGATATAGACAGTAATTAATATATTAATTTTTAATAATTCAAGACTGAATTAAGTTGTTCAAGTTGCAATTTTTATTTTATTTATTAACTAATCTGAGAAAAAGAAGTTTTTATGGTTTATTTTTTATTATTAATTATTATTTTAACTATATTTGAAGAAAGACTTATATTTACATATTATAAATTTTTAAATCTTGTTATGCTTTTAAAAAATTGTTACTAATTGAGGATAAAAATATTTCTTCAATTCTTATTATATGCTGAAAATTGAATTATGTTGTTATTTTTTCATTTTTTTTTCACCCTTTTTCAGTTATGGTATTAGTGTTCCTATTCAACATAAATTGATAAATCATAGTCAAAATGTGTTGTACGAGTTACCCAAAATACAAATTTAAAGACTAAGTCACTTTATTAATATAACTTTACAAATTAAACAATTAACTAAAAAAAATGATAAGCAATAATTAATATTTTAAGTAATTTACAATAAAATGTATATTCACAGTGAAATATTTCAAAAAAATAGCTTTCAACTATTAAAATATCAATTATACCTATATTCAAAACATATTAGCAAAAAATAAAAAAAAATTCTATGAAATAATTAATTAAAAATATTAATTTAATGTATGGGGTATTATATTACCCCGGGTGACTTAGTGTGTTCTAATTATTAAGGTGACTAACGAAGGGTTAAAACTATAATATAAACATTGAATTTTACCATAAAACATAGAATCCATAGAGACAGTGAGAGACAGTATTTTTGTGACATCATGTTATATTCATTCAAAATTGATGAAACGTAGGAATTTCAATTTTTTTTTATCACAGATGATAAGTTTAAATACAAACAATTTTTACTGTTTATCTATCCATCGATTTTTATTTTCATAAATGCATAAACACGTGCACGTTCCACAAAAATTTATTTATTTTAATTAAGCAACGTATTATTTTTTTTCGTCCTATAAACAATACATCCCATAACCGTATGTGTATGAATGTACTTTGAGAAACCGTGATCTAAAATGGGGTCTTACACAAATCCACTCGTAGAAACACCAGTTTGTTGTTGGTAAAACCATATGTTAAAACTAATTGTATAACTCCCCCCACCAAAAAAAAATCTTTCTCTCGTCAATTGAAATTGAAACACTTCCCTCCATACAATTTGAATTTTTATTTTAGTTTTAAAAGTAAGTTCAGAGGAACTTATTAAAAAATTACTGACATTCGTCCACGATTTATTGTTTTCGACTTTAAACATGGTACATTATGTACTATATTATATATACATATTAAAATGTTATTGTAATTATACACTATTGGATACTACAGTTTATTTAGATAAATAGTAAAATGTGCTTATATATATACAGAATACTTTATTCCTTAGGTATAGTACGCTGACGAGTTACAGTTTATTTAAATTTTATAATATTTTCGTCCTATCATGTATTTTTGCTATCATTGTAGACACATGGGGAATCACCCTCATTGGCTCTATCATTGTCATTTTTTTTTTTGGTACTCTATTTAATTTGAATTTTGTTATTCATATATTTTTTTAAAATTATTTGACGTCTATAAAAATAATTCATGAACTCTCATAATACAAAAACCAATGTGGTTGGAAATTTTGTTTTCCTTTTCTTTTTAACAGTTATTATTGTTAATTATCAAGTCACATTAAACCAAATGTAAAAATAAATTTCATCAATTGTTAAAAAAATAACGAAAAATTATCATTTTCCATACTTTAAATACGTTTGCGAATCATTCAAAATATTTACTTTGGATGCACACCAAGCAAGCGTACGTGTTTGGAGCGTCTATCAAGTATTAATGTAATTTTTTTACGTAGCAGTATACATATGCCATGCACTGGTATAAAAGAGATACATTTTAGAAAAATGAGAATTTTATATAATGAACAGTCATCGTAATATTTGAGATACAAATTAGACGTGACAGCAGTAGGAACCCTTACACAAAAAAAAAAAAAAACATATGAATGATCCAAAAGAATTATTAATTAATGGATCTTATTAATTAAATTGAATTCATGAGCAAATAGTAAGATGGCTTTAGTATCCGGTTTGAAGATTAGTACATTCAGTAAAAGAAAATAAGGAGAAAATATACATTTGAGACGAATAATTAAAAAATGGAGGAATTATGTAATTTTAGTAAACATACAACTTAACAGTATTAAACAAAATTTGATTGAAAAACATGAAAAAAAATAAACATAGCTATGGAAATTGTTTTAAAAAACTAGAAAAAGTTTTCATAGTTTTAGGTGGCATTTTAATTGCAGAGAATTCACGACAAAGCAATTAAAAAAAACAGGTAAAATTACAACAATGATAAGTTCAGAGAGCAACAAATAATTGGATAAATAAAGAGATGTAAAATGTACGTAATTTTTTTTTTTTGGTAATTTACCGAGGAAAATTTATGTAAATTTATCGTTATCTCTAAATTTGATAATTTTTGATAATTTTTGTATGTCACATTAGGGACATCCCAATGAACTTCACGCTTCCTCTTTTTCATGAACTTATAATTATTGTAACGCTATTTATTATTATTATTTACTGGATATCAGGGTGTTCATGATGTTATACATTTAACATATGACTTTGTATAAGTACCTTGAATTGTAATATACTATAATTAAAATTTGTTTGTATTTTAAATTATTGTATATGAATATATTTATAAATTCATTGTTTTATTTTTTATTTGATGATATCATAATATAATCACAAGAACATATATCAATACATAAATAGATATAATTATTACTATTACAATTTATGCGAACAATTTTCATACGAAAAATTGTCCCGCGAACTACTTTCCGCGAACAATTGACGTATATCCCATAAAAACCGTTAATTACATAAACATTGTATCATAATTTACCTAAACGCATTTAAAAAAAAAAATCGTCGAAATTTCAAATATATATTTCATACATCATTAGATGAAAACTCGTGAAAATATAATTTAAATTAATAATATTGTGAAACAATGGAAACCATAAAACAGTTGTAGAAAATCTTTCAAGAAGAAAAATTACATGTATTTCTTATAACTAGAAAATGGATATCCACTTGATATTTTCAGTATCATCACAAGATAATCATCGTTGATCTAGGATATGAATTTGTTCTGGATTTAGTTCTCCTTTGAAAACTCTGACTCGGAAATATAAATGGAACCAAAAATAGGTACATGATTTCATTGTTAATAATGGTCTGTTGGTAAAAACTATACACAGATAATAATAAAAAAATATACAAGTCTAATATTGTTCATTTTTATAGTTTTATTGGTTTCTGTTCCTCGGCATTTGGCTTCCATTTGGAGAATTATGTTGTAAATGTCAATAGTCTATCGTTATAATCGCAGATGAGTTAAAACTAGATCTATAATAGCGAACTTTGGTTTGAGAAAGAGTTTATAACATTCCGATTATTTTCTTGACCTAACCCTGAAAGGACCGTAAGAGGCCGACACAATAAAGTAGTGGTTTGGTTTTGATTTTTTGAGCTTGTTATTTTATATAAATATATATACCTACTTATATAATACGTTATATATAATACGTTTTTCAGTGATAATAAATAATAATTTTAATAATAATAATAATAACATCAGATCACCTGTGAATATACCATATATCAGGGTGTAGATCAGGGCACGACCAATTGCGCTCAAAACTAACTTTTCATTTATCAATTGTGCATGAGACAGTTTATATCAATCGACGAATTGCCTTAAGGCTATTAAGAAATTTCATGAATACATAAGAAGGACTTAAAGTAATTAAAACAAATAAAGACTAATCCATTATATTAAATTTCATAATTTTTATTCGCAGATACTAAAGTAATGAAGAAATAATTGTTTTGTTTATTTGTCAAATTTGGAATTTGTAACATATAACTGAATTTATGAGTTCGTAAATTAAGGTTGGAATTTGGCATAACAATAGCTACTATGACATAAGTATCAACTAAGTAACGATTTAAAAAAGTTCGACCTCAGGCAGGATTTAAAAGTCATAATGGAGTGAAAATTTAAACACGTTACTTTGGTTGGGTTTTTTGGAGGAGGTTTAAAACAGCAAAAATATTAAATTTTCAAAGATTCTCTTGAATAATTTTTAAACCATTACTACATTGGAACTATAAGTATACAATTCGGGCGCTAATTTAGTGTCAAAAAGTAAAAAAAGGTTTTTTTTTTTAATGTTGCCATACAAACTGTGATAAAATTCACATTTTTCAATCCTGCTTAAATTAGTAATATTGGTTAATATTCTGCAAAACGGATATAATGGTAATTTTAAAAGTTAACCCTGAAATTCTTCAAGGTGCTTATATTTTTGAGTACAATCATCACGAAGGATTGTTTTCATGGGCAGAAAATCAACGTTAATTCTAATCTATGTTATGTCGATAATTTGTATTTTGATACCTTCGTTTCGTATGCAAGTGCACTCTGAGGAAAAGTTTTGTCAATTTCAATACCAACAACTAATATTTAAGGTACCTTGATTTTCAAAACAAATTCATAAAGTTCTATGATAATGGAAAATCGTAGATACAGCAGGAATAAATAAAAATATTGATTAGAAAAAAAAATATTAGAAAGTCTATAAATTAAAATATTCAAAGTTTTACTAAAACAATAATTATTCATAGTGTATATTTTTCAATTTTTAACAAATTAAATTTTGGCAATTCTATGGGTTTCATTATTTATCCAAAATTTATAGGCGTTATTTCATAAAATCAATATTGAATATAGCAAAACTATCATAGTTTCAATTTTCGGTCAAGAAAAGAAGGAGCAATGATGTACCGAATATTTTATGGGTCACACTATTGAATTCTTTCACGTTTTTATTTTCACGGGTGAACCTGGATATATTGATTGTATAATGAACATTAAAATAATAATCAACAAAACAAAAAATGTAAATAACAAAAATACGTTTTCAGAAATGTCTTGAATGATTATTAAAAAAAAAAAAAAAAAACATAAACGAAAATAAATTAAATAATGACGAATGTCAAAATACACTACACCATCAACAACTCTTAGAGTTAACGCAATAAAAATGTACAAAAACACGCACAAACTTTTTCAAATCTATTAATTTTTATTCGTAATACACATAGTTATTACGACAAATCGAATCATTTTGATTAAAACATTAGAACATTTTCATACGAGTATTACAGGGTGCGGCATAATGGACTCCCACATTTCCGAGGGAATTAAAAAAAAAAACTATACAAGATATGGAATTTTTTTTTTGTTTATTAAAATTACATTAAATAAGGTTTTTTTAAAGCTATTTTTTTTAAATAATGTCGTCTAAATGATTGCCTTGACGAGCAACGCAAATATGGAGCCGTTCTCGAAAGTTTTCCATCACTCTCGCCAGCATATCGAGTGGAATCGCGGAGATTTTTTGACGGATGGCCTATTTTAGTTCTTCCATGGTTCTAGGTCGATGTTTGAAAACTTCAGCTTTGAGGTATCCCCATAAGAAATAGTCACATGGACTCAAATCATGGAGGCGAGGAGACCATGTAATGTTTTGTCACACATTCGGCGTTTTTGAAAAACGCCTCGATAACGAAATCACGTTGTTCACCTGACCACGACATTGTGACGACTAAAAATCGTATTGATGACCTAACCCAGTGAAACAAACCGCTTTTATCTGATCAGTTTAATTACGTGCTAATGATGTTTTGAAATATTGTAGTCCATTACGGATTATTCTCTAGAACGGCTCTAAATGCGCGTCAATTGAAAAGGCAATCATTTGGAAAATATTATTTTAAAACAAACAACTTTAAGAAAAAAACCTTATTTAATGTAGTTTTAATAAATAAAAAAAAAATGTCCATATCTTGTATAGTTTTTTTAAATTCACCTCGGAAATGTGGGAGTCCATTACGCCGCACCCTGTACATTTGAAAATAACGACCGTGAAAACGAGGACCACCATTGGTATTGACGATTTTTTATTTTGTGCGCAACTGGTACACGGCCCATCTGATACCACACGTGATACCACACGTCTATCTATGACGGCGATGATAACAACATTAACCGTGGTTGATGTTTTCAGGTGTTCGTGATCGACGGGGGGCCCGTCGCCAGCCGTCGTCGTCGTCGTCCGGCCGTCATGTCCGAGACGGTGGCCAACTGCGGCTACGGGAGCAGCGAGGAGACGGCCTCGCTGCTGGTCAAGAGCCCGCCGCCGGTGCCGCGATCCGCCTCGGCCGCTGCGGCCTCATCGTCGTCGTCGTCGTCCTTCTCCGGTCAGCCGTCGACGCCGCCTTCGCACCAGCCGCAGCCGCAGACGCAGCCGCAGCCGCAGCCGCAGCCGCAGCCGCAGCCGCAGTCACAGCCGCAGCCCTCGCCTCCGCCCCCGCCACCGGCCCAATCGTCCGGCAAGCCCGTGTTGACGCGACAGGACTGCACCACGTCACTGATCCCAATGCACCACTACCGGGACCTGCGGAACGCCACGCACACGCTCGGCAGCAGTGACGAGAGCGGGCCGCCTAACGACCCCGGTGGTGGTGGCGGCGGCGTTGGTGGGGGAGGGGGCGGAGGGGCCGCCGCCCGGTCGGTGCCGGACATCGAGCTGCACTGCCGGTACATGGCGGTGAACCGGTGCCAGTGCTTGCGGCGCAAGAGCCACTGCATCTCGCGGTCCGTGTCGCGGGAGAGCGTGCGCGGCGGCTCCGCTGTCGCGGTCGGCTGCGGCTCCGGCGGTTCCGGCGTCATCGCGGGGGCCGGTTCGTCGTCCGGTTACGGCTGCGGCGGGGGCACGGGCGTCGGCATGGGCTCTACGATGGGCGGCATGGGCATGGGCATGATGGGCGGCATGGGCATGGGCATGGGCGTCTGCGGCGGCGGCGGCGGCGGCGGCGGCCGGGGCGTCGGGTCCGCGTACGCGCTGTCCCCGCCGCCGCCCGTGCTGCTGACCACTTCGCCCAGCTCGCGCATCATCAGGCAGAGCTCGCAGCCCGAGGCCACCGGCAACGCGTCCATGTGCTCCGGCCACTGTTGCCACATGCACCACCAACAGCCCAGCTCGTCGCTGCGGCAGCTCCGCGACCCGGCCGACAACATAGCCATGATCGCGGCCGACTCGCTGCGCATCAACGGGGCGATCAGACAGTTCCGACAGGTTGGCCACGATAACACGATACGTAGATTTTATTAAGTTCCGTCACACGTGCCCGCCGTACATTGTTATCACCACGATTTATCATTATTCTTATTGTTATCGTTATTACGATCGCCATCGTTGTCCATTTGCCTGAGCGTCGTGTAATCAAAATCGAATTCGATACCCGTAAACGTGATTGTACGTTGGCCGAGCGAGTGGTATTCTGCGAGGTACGACTGCAACGACGTGTCAGAGTGTGTGTGTGTGTGTGTGTGTGTGTGTGTGTGTGTGTGTGTGTGTGTGTGTGTGTGTGTGTGTGTGTGTGTGTGTGTGTGAGCCGAGACAAAACCGTGTGGCCCGAACGTGGAAGTGAACAGAGTGAGTGGGATCAAAGCGGTTTGGACGTCGCCGAGCCTAGGTTGTTCTTCATCTAGGGGAAAACGTGGAATCGTAGACACTTCACGGCACACGGTCAATAAACTTGCTATTTTCGTTCACGTGACCACTTACCAGGTTGAAAACGTACGGGTCACCCGAATTTCCCGCCGATCTGAAATACGCCGCTAGACGTGATGTCATGTCTATGAGTGCGACTGTCTTACGTAAAACGTTTTACGACCTTTGGCCGACGGGTCAGAGCGAGAATTCTATTGTTTTACCTCTCCTCTTTCTGTATCCACGTGGACCACCGACGGAAGTAAACGCGAGAAAACTGTGTGCATACATGATGTGTGAAGAAGAACACGACCCGCGTGGCTTGAAAATTATCGTGATTGATGTGTGCGCCGTGAAGAGTCGATGTGATATCGAGGCCTAGAAATGCTAAGTTGAGAATTGCCGTGGTGATCACGAGAGATATCGGGTACGGTGAATTGCGTCCCCCCCCCATATAAAATGTTAATACACAGATAGGTGAATTGCGTCCCCGATACTTTTTGAAATGTTAGAAAATAGATTACATATTTAAAACTTACATTACAAAAGATGCGAGTTTTCCACCAAATCTCTGGGCTGTATTTACACCAACAACAAATCGGACAACCAACAATTGTGAGGCATTCCACTCTAAATTAAATAATCTATTTATCTCTAGTCATCCAAATATTTACAATTTTACTGATGTTATAAAAAATATTCAATCCGAAACATACATAAAAATACGTAGTAATAGGCAAAGAAAATCACGTCAAATTATCGAAAAAGAAAATTATATTGGAGAAAAAATGATTGAATATAATAATAAATTACTGACCAGATATGAATACGTCAAAGCCGTTTCATTTAAATTTTTACCAGTTTAATATACTTTTATAATAATTTTATTTTATAATTTTTTGCATGTATAATTGACGAATAATTAAATAATCGACCTACAAATGTTATTAATGTTTAGTATGAAAATTAATTGTATATACTTATTGGATTTTTTTAAAATTAATTTGTAAATTATATTTCAACTAATGTATTAATTTAGTATATTTTATGTATTTGTTACATACCTAATATTAGAATATAACAGGGGCGCAATTCACCTAGTATTAAAATATAACAAGGACGCAGTTCACCTAGTATTACAATATAACAGGGACGCAATTCACCTAGTATTAAATTACAACAGGGACGCAATTCACCTAGTTTTATGGAAATGTGACGCAATTCACCTGATGCCCGAGATATGACGGACGCGAGAGGTCGTCGTTGGATCGAAGTTCGAATTCTGAGTGTTAGGAAAATGAGATGAAAATAACGATAGGAGATATTATATAATATGGATGAAAATAACCCCCGTCATATTTTCCTATGTTATATTTTCGTTTGCCAAAAAATTAGGTATACGAGTCCGATTGAGTATTTTTTGTATTGTAATTATAATCCACACATGCCCGTTATATTTGTATGTGATTAAAATAATTATTATTATATTAGCAGTTGCTGACACGCCTATTATACTTATTGTATTATTATTACCATTATGATTGTTATTATTATTATTATTGTTATGCGTGCCTATCTGCGCCTACTTACCACTCCTCACCCGCCCATGCCTTTCATATATTGTATTATTAATTATCTACCTAGCTGCAGGTGTGGCCAAACGGCGGTCGATTGTAATGCACCGGACGACTCGATCATCCGAGTGCTTCGAGTATCGTCCATATCGAGGAGCATGTGCTCTAATGGCGGAAAAATAGAATCGTTTGACGATTGAAATCTAATTAACGACGAACGAGAGTAAGGAAACTAATAATAACGATAAAACGGATTTGTGTGATATAAATCATCATGATCTTGTGGAGGGACAGGAGAATACGAAAATTGAAAAAAAAAACGATGTCAAAAATCGATTACGTTACCGGAAAATGTCTGGCCACGCCTGCCCGTAATATCACAAATATGATGCGTGGTTTGCGCCTATATACCATCACACCTATCCACGCCTATACCCGGTATACCACTTATAAATATATATATTTAAACATTGTACGTACGTTATATTCACCCTTGCGTACTCGATCCATTCATCCATGCCCACGTCGAAATGCTTTTACCTATTTATTTCTTTATTATTGTATTTTTATTTTTCTATGATTTATTTCTTTCTTCATATTCTTCATTTTTGTCTCTAGTCTCATAATAGTAGCTCCAGTACTTCAGCCAATAGCTCTGACGCTTCTTGACCCTCCGTCGTACTCTCAAGTAAATCACCACATCACACTCACGAGAACCCTCAACAAACTTCGCTTCTTTACTTTTACCTATATGTCATTGTTATGATTATGATTGTCATTATTATTATCATTATATTATACATAGAATTTTCGATTTTTCTTATAACAATATTATTTTTAACCCATAGTGCAAAGAGACCATATCTTTGCAGCAGCAGCAGCAGTAGGTGTTTAATGTTTTCCGCACCACGCCATCACACGTACACCGATTTTGTTAAACCCGATCGTTTCAAAACCACCCCAAAACAATTGACGATGCATTATCACGCAGGTCAAAAATTAATCCACTCGGTTTATGTTTTTAGAATCACGTACATTCTAAATTTCAGTCGAAATTAAACCAAAATGTGATATTTATATTATTGCAATAGAAATTTCTCTTGCGGTCTCTGATTTAAATACCATATCGTGTAACACGTTTACACTCTCTAAATACAAATTACTTTTATATCATTATCGTATTTAAATAATTATCAATAATCATAAAACATATTAAGAGCAATTGGATCAATCTAATTTGAAGAAAATGTTGAGTTCATTAAAAAAAAAAAAACAAATGAGTTCAAATTCAACATAATTTTCCTTTAGTCATTAGATAAATCGGAATAATAATAATAATGATAATGATTTAATGGGACTATATTTATGTGATAAAAAAGTTACGGAAAAAATTTGGTTATTTTCTCATTAATTATAACATGTTGTACTTGTTGAACTTTATTCCTATGACCAAATAATAATTGTTGGGTTTAATTTGGTATATATTTACATGAGTATTTGATCCTTTTATAATTATTATTTATTATATTTCTTTCTTTCTTTCTTTCTTTCTTTCTTTCTTTCTTTCTTTCTTTCTTTATTTCTTTCTTTCTTTCATTCTTTATAAACAAATACATTTACCTATTGGCTATAGTTAAAATTATGATGATAATCATTGTTTACAACACTAAATGTTCTCAATAAATTATGTTTAAAATGTTAAAATGTTCATCTTTTTATAATTCAAAGTTTTTCCGCGTATAGAATAATTTAAAGAAAGGCACGCCAACGAATTTAAGTATGCTGATTCGAAATATTTTTTATTTTTTTGAAAAAAACACACTTTACATTTCCATAATATTCAAATAGTGTACTCTATACTTTGAATTCCACAATTGGACATCATACTCTCCCAAAGAGTGAATTATCAAGTTACAAATGGGGGAAAATATTATATTTTTATTTTTTTGTACTTAATAGTAAGGTCTATGGAAAAAAATATGCCTCTCTTTTATGTAAGGGAACAAAATGCTAAAAATGAAAAAAATAATACTATTTAAGTGCTTCTCCGTTACGAAATGACTGTTCAAACGTATGCCAAGTTCTAAAGAAAGTTACTTTTCTGTTTAAACATAATGGACACACCATGCTTTTTAAGTGGCTAGAAGATAAATAAATAAAAATGATAGAAAGTTTTTATAACGTAACTGAATAAAATAGTGTTATGTTAAAATACATATTGGTTCCAACAAATTTAAAGTTATAAATAAAAATGTTAAGAATCTCAAATCCATTTTTTTTTTTTTTTAAATAGTTTGACAATAATTGATTGTGCTCACTTAATGTTATTGTGTATAAAATTATATATCAAATATATTATTTATGCAACGTATCATATCATTTTTAACGGGAAAATTTCTTTTAAATATTGATTTTCTTATCAAAAGTTTATAACCATTCCATCAAACCAAATTACGGAACTGTAATTACATAAATGTCACTTTGAAGGTTAGAGATAAAAATAATGTGGACATGCTACTTATTTTGAAAAATTAATATCTTAGTATTTTTCTTTTTAAAATACAAGTTTACTTTCAGAGTGATATATCATGGAGTTCCTATAATTTTAATGTATTTATACGCACCCACGCACACACACATACACACACACATATACAGATTATACATTCACTCTGACTGGTTGAATATACGTTTACTAATAATTTATCAATTTTAAGTCCACGTTGTAATGAATAAAGACAATGTTTATAATATGTATAGACGATTTAAGTAGAATATTTCAGACATATCCTTAAAAGTGAAATCAATATTATCTGACGACGTAAATGAAAAAGTTGTTTCGAGTGAAAACCCTTGATCTTAACTTTTTGGAATAGTGGTTTTTAGAAAATATATCGTATGAACACATAATGTTTGTAATATTTTAAATAATTTCTACCTATACATCGAGATAAATAACGACAAGCCATTATCAAATGTAACACGTGTATGATTTTTCCCAGTTATACAGACCGGCAATTAGAGAAAGGGAATTTTTTTTCTTGGAATAATTAAAACAGCAGAATTTTCCGTAACATTTTTTTAACAAAACAAATATGGAAAAAATTGCATGATACATTGGACGTGTATAAATTATTGCCAACAAACGGTAAACCTGCAGTCGTAATTACAATTTGTCAAACAAACGTTACATAGTGTACAAAAGAATTTTGAAAAGAAGAAGACTTTTTTGTAATTTCCCTTTAATTACTTTAGAGCATATAAAATACTACAATTTCATACATCCGTTGAGATATTATAATGATGGAGTAGTCATATATTTATCAATGACTTTTTGAACGTATTATTTGTAAGGAACTTGTAAAGAAGTTCATTCTCTCCAGAAACGCAAAGAAAAAAAAATAAATCTATTTATTTCATCGATTAAAAATAGCGGAAAAAATAATGTTGAAAATAACTTATTATTTTTTCAATGAGAATTTCCTGTAAAAAAACTGACGTACGTTTAATAAATTATAATCGTGATCTTCGAACCACTTTTTTTTTCTCGTGAAACTATGAATATTAATGTTTTTTGGTCGAATGCGTTAGGTCTAACGGAATTTACTTAGTCTAGTAAACCTTTACTAGCGATATTTAGTGCAGGAATCACGTTCGAGTTTTCATGATTTTATCCAATAATTATGATGACACCATCATAATATTATTTTTATTATACGCCATATACATATTATATTCTACGCAGTATACGTATAGTATACGTGGAATACGTGTGCGTTTGTGCCTGTAGTGTATTATGCGTGCTAGTGATATAATGCACAGAGTGTTGAGTGTATTTCACGAATGACATCATTAAACCGAAATACGATTTTACTCCGACTCGATGAAACCGCAAGAGACGAAAAATCATATTATCATGACGCCGAGACCTTCTCCGAAATGAACGATATTATTGTTGACATAAAAACATCACCATTTTTACGATTCATTGATGTCGGTTATGGTAATCGATTCGTATGAAAACCTGCGATTTCTCGTTCACGTTTTGGCTCTCCGGCCCCCCCTCGCAATGCTATTCCCGAACTATTCCCTCGGTCGGTGAGTTACATTAAAATATACCATTCGATGATCTCTTCTTTTTACGGCTCACTTTAGTGTTTTTAATTTATTCATCTCTCATCTATACGTTTTCATCGAGTCGACCAATAATATTGTAATATTATTGTGAAGCATATTATTCGTATAATATCGTATGTACATAAGAAACACCATACAGATTTGTTTATCACGATACGGTGAGTTCCGATGATTAGGGAGACAAACGTCACATTTTAAAACGAACCTTCGACAACTTGTTTAAGATTTAATTTAGTGTGGGATTTATAAGGTCAGAATAGTCAGAATACATCAAACAGGTGGAATACCATTCAGTTTTATTCCAATTTCAGACTATTATACAACATATTATATACATATTATATAAGTTATTATTGTATAACTCGTGACTTACGATTAACTTCATTACCCCCTCCGTCCCTACATACGCCACCACTAACCCCTGGCCTTATACACTACGAGCGTTTCGTGGATGTCTGCCGTACAACACCGTGGTGCGAAATAACAACGGAGATCGTTCAGACAGCCGCTGAATCCATTTCGATTCTGACCGAGTTACACGTGCGTGCCGGAGTGTTGAAACCGCGCTTTCATCGGTGACGTTCTCGCAGTGTTGACATAAATCTTGATTGATATTATTCGAGCCAACCGAATGAAACTTCGCCAATGCCAATGCCCCGGGAATTAATTCGCAATCAATGTTTTGTAGATTTTTCACGTCCACGTGACGCGCAAGATGCAATAGGAAGCTCCATTTCACGAGCGGGTACATTCGTGAAAATTTGACCTTCAAATACACCACGATTTTGCAGACTTTAATCGTATTTTTTAGGTCTAGTTTTTGATTTAAGCAGACCATCACTTTTTCCGGCACTGAATATAATGATGTAGGCGTATCAGTGTATTTTAATATTATGTACGTCCATAGTCTTTAGTTAAAACAGAGCCAGCATTTAATTTCAGAGAATGGTTTCTTTTAAAAATCACAAAGTATAAAAGAACTGAACAATTTTATTGTTCAAATAAAAATAAAAATGTGTTTTGACTAGGGCTGTGCATTTATTGGAAACTATATTAATTTAGTTGATTAAACTAATGTTGCTATTTTGAACACAACATTAAACATTCCAAAATTTTAAATTTGCATTTTTTAACGTTTTTAATTTTATAGGATATTTGTTAACCAATTTTATTGTCTTTTAAGTTTAATATATGGTATTTTTTTTATTGATTTCCGTTAATCAATATCTTCCCACATCACACAAACAGAAACGCATTATTTATTTTACACGCACTGTATGTGTGCCACATTTTAATTTTATAAATAATATCCTTGTTTTAAAATATTTTATAGAAGACGTTTCATAAATAACTTACTTAAATAAATTGAATAATTTTTATTCACGTAAAAACTAAAATTAATATGAATTGAATATAATTTTACAATTTGTGCATTTTAAAATAAAATTCATTTTTTGAAAAAATTTAAAATTTAATTGTTATTCTATTAAATTACGAATTAAAACTCTACAAATATAATGAATTGTAGATATATTATTAAATTTCTCAATAAAAATGTTGTTTTTATTTTTTATTTTATTTACATCATGTCTTTTACATATTTTTGGGTACTTAATAAGTATGAATAAAACAAAATGTGAATCTTTGTAAATTTCAGGGGAACATACCCCATAGACCTCTCTCTGAATACGTGTCGGTCTTCAGTCGCTCGTAAAAAATAAAATAAGAAATCCAAGTATTATGAGATAGTCTGATGCTTGCAAACAACCACCCAAATTTTTGTTTTAAAATATATGTTTTTGGGCTGGGTAAAATAATTGTTTTTCCTAACTTTGCGTCATTGTTGCATGGTAACCAAACAATAACAAATAAATAAATAGTGTATTTTTGTTTACCGATTTTTCTTTTTAATTATAAAATAATGCTCTTATTAGAGTCCTCAAATTCTACTGACCCTCTGGGTTACTCATCACTAATCTCAACCTTGTAAATTTATAATTAATTAGAATTTGTATTTCAACTGAACTCGGTTTTGTTTAGTTGAGAAGTTTAAATGTGTTCATAACTTTCCTTGTTATTTATTCCAGTAAAAAATACGTAACGAACCAAATGAATACTAACGGTAAATCCAAAATTAATTCGGATGCTGAAAAAAGATTGTTATTTTCGTTCTGAACTATGGATGATAATATTAATAATAAATAAATAATCCTATCGTTTTCAAAATTCGTTACCAACATGATAAATCTGCAATGATAACTGAGGTAGTTGAATCAAACTCAGCAATGGTTCACACGCGCATTAGACCTGTCCCGGTTTGTCACGTATACAGTCAATTGTATTATCCGGTGTTCAAATATATTCGGTGTCTGAGGCTTCCCTCGTTAGCGTATGATAGGAGTGATAGAAGCGCTGATGCATTATTGCTGTGATTTCGAACGCAACGATAAATCATTGAAACGGTTGTGCGGTATTTAAAGATTCACTATAATAAATTGTTGTTCTCTACGTCAGAAATACTTTTTTCGTACAGTGTATTTTTTTTTTTTTTTTTAATTTCCCATCCTTGAAAAAAAAAACGTCATGAAAATATGATCAAAGTTTATTGATTACGACAGGTATGTCTTTATATTAAAATGTTCAAGCTTATGATCAATAATTAAAAACTATATTCAAAGATTCACAAAATCTATACGATAATCTTGAATATTTTAGACTAGAAAAACTGATCAAATTGTGTTGGGAAAAACGCCGGTGCGTTACAAAACTAAGTTAAAAAGTATGCACTTCGCCCTATGGTATATTCTTTGATACTCAGAGTAGTAAATGAGGATGTATGTATTGAATTTGAAAGAAATTATAGATAATTTTCTTAGTAAATCGATTCTGAGCAAAGCTTCAGTATTAAAATACAGTGAGTTCCGCTTAATGTGATCACTGGTTTATAGAATCAACCGTTTATTAGAATCAAAAATGAAAATCCCAAACCAAATTGTATGCTACTAATATTAAATTGACCTTTTATTAGAATCACTAAGTACCGGATAATTTAATCACTTTTATGAACAATCTTATCGTTTTTATGGTATTTTATAAAATTTTTTGCTAATTTATAAAAACCATTTTATTTTTGAATTTATCAGTATTATTGTATATCGTTGTACATTATGTCAATCAATTATCTTTGTACGTCGCGGCGTCGTGTACTTGTGTCATTTAGTTTATTCGGTTTATTGTTCGTGATCAGACGTATTTTTTAAAATGTCGACCAAACGAAATGATTTAACTATAAAAGAAAAAAAAGATATACTCGTTCGTTTTGATAAATTGCATAAATGTTCTCAAAGAGAAGCCGCATTTAGAATCATTAAATAAAAAAAATGTAAAAATCAATAATTTTATTAAAAAATTATAATTATGTATATATGTATTAGAAATTATTAAATATCTAATTAAAAATAAATAATTGTATTAAAAGATTGAATTATAAAAAAAATTGTTGTAAATGCTTATTAGAATCAACCGGTTAATAGAATCAAAATGACCTGCACCAAAGTGATCACATTAAGCGGAACTCACTGTATATGGTTTGGATTTCTTCAAATAAATTGTTAAAGTTGAAAAATGACTTAAAAACAGTCTATCACATAATAATCCTAAAATAATTCACTTAAACATTTATAATACCAAATGTTTTGTCATGATTTTTGAAATCTTTTAAATATCGTTACCTAAGTATACGATTAAGGTCATATTCATTTTTTAGAAGTTTTCATCAAATATTAAAAATATACTTCATATCTTTTCGTCTAATTTTCGTAAGTTTAAAAAAAAACTCAAGTTTTTATATTTGATAAAGAAGATAATTTTTTTCATAAAAAATGTTCAAAATATATTAATCTATCTGTGAATGATGTACTATGTTTGGATAGACCAATTTCTTTAAATAAATGCTTCAAGATGAAAATTGACGTAAAAACAGATTTTTACGTAAAAATCATATCATAATTTACTTAAACGGTTATGAAAAATCTATTTTTGAATTTTTTTAGAACCATAAGATAAGTTTATGCATAATTTCATATTAAAAATTTTCAAAAGTTTTTATCAAATATTTAAAGCTTTATAAGGATTAACTTTAAATAACACAGTATTTTAAAAATATTGAATATAATTAACATAAATTTTAGTCCATAAGTTGTCAAATTTTTTTGGAACTATTTTTTAAGTATTAAGTTATACGTCAATAATATATAGTAACATTTTCAAATTTCCAGCAACATTACTTTTGGAGTAATGACAAAATTACTGAGGTCGATTTAACGAAAGTGTCATTTACGGCAAATTTCGCGGTTTTTTGGTCTATTTTAGGCTGTTTTTCCGGTTGCCTGAAAAAACTATTAAGATGCTAAATAAATCCTCAAAGTACCACATTCATTGAATTTCCGATTTATAGATTTGCTAAATAAAACTTTTGGACAAAGTTTAGTTGAGCAAAAAGTGACTCAAGAAAAAAAAATAAACATCATTGTAAATCCTTCGCTTCATTTAAATTCTAAAATAAACATGTTTATAATTAGTTTCATAATAACAGTTGCAAATCATAATGCTCACTAGTTGTGTTCAAACGATCCCGTTTTTTTTTTTTTTTTTTTTACATAAATAAAATGTATACAATGAAAAAACTTTAATATCGTCGTAAATAGTTTACCAAAAACTTTTTTGAAACCTGTTTTTTCAAAGTTTACCATCTCCATTCCTTGTTTTACTCAATTAACTGTTGAGTCATTATATTCGGCAAAAAATCGTATTTTACTCAGTAGTGTGTGCTTTAATTAAAATTTGAGTTCATAAGCTTTGTATATTTTTAATAATTGATACATGTACAATTAAAAGTACATAGTTTTTAGTCAACCAAAAACGTATTTCAATAGCTACTATCCAATTAATGTAGTTTTGTTAGTAGATATATAATCAATTGATATTATTAAGATCGATTGTATTAACTTAATCTTCTAGTGTGGATGAAAGTGTTTCATTATTGTGCATTACTATGGCTGGCCATATGGCATACGCGTGTAGATTCTATGTAGTACTCAGTGCTGTTTTAATCACGAACACACTCGACTGATTTGTAATTTAATTTGGTATTGTGAAAAAAAATTATCCATTCTTTCAACACTTTAACATGCAATTGTTTTTTCATTCACGGAACGTCACAACGTTCCCATAAAACATTTATCAATACATGCATTTTATATATTATGAGATACCTACATAGAACCCTAACAGCTTAACCAACTACTAAAGTATATTTATGAAGAGTGGGAAATTAAAGTTTTGATTCTTTTTCAACAAATTTTAAATTCTAAGCGAAGCGCAGGATCTATTGATTTTAAAATTATGTTTATTTCGTTTTTTTTTTTTTTGTTTTTTGTTTTTTTTTTCTTTTAACACTTTTGATACCCTCAACTTTATCTAAACGTTTAATGAAGCAATTCTATAGATCGAAAATCGCATATCTTTGGTACTATGAGTGTTCATTTTTTTTTTTTTTTTGTTCTCAATAGTTTTATAATTTTGCCTTTTAAACTATCCATAAAATATTAATCAATTATTTTCAAGATCATTTTGGCATTAAAATTAATTATTTACGAACCATAATGAAAACACTTTATCAGTTTTGAAATATTATATTAGCCTAAAACATATTTAAACCACGTCAAATTGAATTAATTTTTTTTTTTTTTTTGTGGAGGGTAGGCTGTTCTGGTTTTATAAACTTCATATATTATTAGTATCATAGAGAAAAAATATGTAGTTATCTTTCTAGTTAAAATGGTTGGCCCTCTAATTTATACTAAAAAGTGTTTTTCTTTTACATCATTTTTCATATTAATATGATTATTTCAAACATTTACATCAGCAGTGATCACAAAAGCAATACTTAAAGTTATGTTATAATATCATTAAGAAATTATTCATTCAAGAAAGTTGAGACAATATATTGCTGAGTGCTGACACAATGTTTATTAACACACTGTTGTTTTCATACATTACATGATGAACTGTTAACCACATAGATATAATATGTATGGATAATTAAGAGTAAAAAACATCTGTACTTATAGTATTGTTATTTTGTTATTCATTTTCAGTAGTTGAACATACCATACATTACAGTTTATCACTCACATCACACAGTGAAAAATCTGTAAGTTTCTAGTTAGTTGTTAACATTTTGTTTTCAATAACATTTCAAACTATCAAAGAAATATTTTTTTTTATTTAAACAACAAAATAAGTACTTACTAATTAAAAAAAAAAATTACAATATGAATTCAGTAATTTATTGATAGTATTTATATTGATAAGAGTAAAAGTTTCTGTAAGTTTATAAATCAAAAAATAATTTATTTATGATTATTTTTTTAAAATCTGTCCAAGTACATGATATCAAAAAAAGTAAGTGTGAGTTGTTAATCCATGAAAGCTTCGATCTATTCATTTTCAGATAAATATATTACACATAAACATACGAGAACTGTATATTTGTTTTAAAAGCTGTAGCGCGTTATATAATATGCCATCACGTCATACAAGTATGTCTAAAATCCCAATATATATACTATACATTTCAAAATGTTATTATGCAAAAGTTCAATACAATATAATTTATCGAATCAAATTAATTATTTTGTTTAAAACTTGAGTCTAAAATTGTATGCAAAGTTGTATTGTTTGTACATTCAATTTCGAATAAATTTAAATTTTAAATATTATGTTTTATTTGTCTAGATTTGGTTTGAAATCAATGATTTTTTTTTTTTTTTGCACAATTTAACATAAATATTTTAGATCAAATTTCTATGAATTTCATATAATTTATAAATGAAAAAATAGAAATGGAAGTTAGATTAAAAATGACCGCTTTTTGACTAAATTACTTTTAAAATTTTAAATTGATCAAAAATAAACTAGGCAATTTTAATGGTTATTTGTGATAATTTAAAATCACGAGAAAACTAGGTGTTATAATAGCTGATAAATTCATAAAATGAATTTTAAATTATGCAATTTTTTGAGTGAATGTATTCAATAATAATAATAATATATTATATCCGAATAGATAAAACAATTTCAACAATACCATCGTGTTTTTAACTTGGGTAGGCAGCAATTGGAAAATAATTCTAGGAAGGCAAGTTAAGCCCACTTCAGTTAACCGAGTTCATAGTTAATAATAATTATCTGCGTGTAAAATAATAATACAATATAATTTGGAGACCCTATTCAAATATTCAGAATGATTATCCTTCATGAGTATGCCATTGCCACCCATGAAACAATTCATGTCAGTTAATTGTACTTCTATTCGGTAAACATTTTTTGATATTGAAAACTGTTTGATTTTCAAATCAAAATTACTTTTTAACTTCAAGAATGAAAATAATGAATCAACATATAAATAAAATAATTTATATCTGTTTTTTTTAATTTTTTCCATTTTAAATTAATAGTTATGATTAAAATATACAAATTCATGTAAATATTTTAAACGTCATACATATTAAGTTCACGTTAAAGAATTGTTGGTAAGGCTAACTTTTTGGAATCCGTTCATGTTTTTGATTTGTCGGTTTTCATCTGCTAATCGCAACGTTACACTTTTAAACTTGACGTTTTAAAAAAAAGTTTACACCTAATCCAAAACTGAAATGAAGACGGATTTTTTTCTCATCTAATTCAACTAAGTTATTTATATTGTAAGAAGTGAGTTTTGAATACATCATAACATAAACCTATACCAAAATATACCCACATAAAAAAACGCGGAAGAAAGTATTATACGATTTGAATTCATACTGTTTCATCATCAACAAATCCTAAATTCTAATTTGAGTCCTAAGAGGAAAAATATATACCATAAACTTTTGATACTTTGAAAAGTTAAGATTTGTTGTAAGCTGTTGATTCAATCCATAAAAATATAAAATTCAAAAATATATCATTCACTAAAAAACAATAAGATAATTTTATTGGAAAACGTAATTTGACCAACCGAGCAAAAAACCGAAAAGCAATTTATTTAATTTTTTTTAATTGATAAAACCCTTGAAAATTAAGTTCAATTTATTTTGAAATATATGAAAAATTATGGATTTACTGTAGTGGTTTTGTGAAAACGAAATGTTCAAAGTTCGATGCTTCGGAAGTTGTGGGTACTTACTCTTATGACATGCAAATGTTATGTCATTTATAATAATTTATAGTTTAACATGAAGTAATCTTGAGAATTGTTTATTATAGAATACTTACACCGACGTTGATTAAATGGTTATTGAAACTAACTGCAATAATTTATCAAAAAGAGTGTTTTAATAATTGTTTATCGATTTTTAGTGTAGTTGTTCGAATAACTAATGCTGTAACACCTTCAAATTTTACACTAAGTAACAAGATTATTGTTGACTCGAGTGACATTAGTTACGTATAAGTGGTCACGACTTAATAATAATAATAGGTGCATATTAGGTTACAAATTACTAGTGCAAAATGAAACTCGTTCCCGGATTTGAACCAAATAAATACCTGATTTCAACAAAACTTGAAACAATTAGGTACAGTGGAGTCTAATAATAATTGTCATGTACAAAAGAAAAAAGTTGACGACAGAACGCTATTAGCTGGAAGTATATTGAATTATAATTATATTAAATATAATTATATATAATTATATTGAATTATTTGTAATTGAATCTATTTTTGTTAGAATTTTTTGTTTTAACATGGTATTCTACTTTTTTTTTTAATTCACAACATTTTCTTGACTTAAGGTATTTTTCGCTCACGTCTTTACAGCTATAATAGTATCGAACGTATCACACGGATTTCGAATTTGATTTGTTTTTACTTATTACATCCCTTCGAGGCATTTTTAATTATTGTACATCGTATATATCAACGTATCGTATAATTATATCAAAAGTCAGTCAAATAGTGATATAATATTTTGTACGCTGAGTAACAAAAATGTATTTGAGATATTATGAAATACAAATTACAAAGTCATAAACGGCCAGTGTTGGGCAGAGAGAAGGGCAAAGAGGACAGTTATCGGTTAGATCAATGAAATAAAGTAAAATAAATATTTGCATTTCGAAAATTATACAGAAATTAAAAAAAAAAATGAAAAACATAATAATTTTTGTTCGTATCGATTTAAGCTTATTGTTTTTCGGTTATCATACTCAGTGAGTCTATCAATCCTTCCACCCGTGTTGATGAACCATTTTGTTTTAAAATTTAGTTTTTTTTTTTCGATGAGCACTGTTTGTTATTTCGTAAATTTTCAAAGGTTTTCAGCTTCCTCTTTAGGATTGTTATTGTGGGTTTTAGTTTCTATGGTATGAAATATTCCAATGTCCCATCACATAACGCTCGTCTGCATGACCGTCAAATCTGCTACTTAATTCCCGTCCTTCATAGTTGTTCCACCGCGATGAGACGGTATAGGTATTATCACGGAATTGTGTCAGTGTTGACGACATAATATGTTTGCTAAAAAAAATATAATAACGTCAAGTATTTAAAATCGTATCGGCAGTTGTCTACAGGTATCTACAGACTACAGTACATGGTACCGCTATCTATACGTGAAACGGTATCCGACTCAAAAGCTTTGACGTGAGATGAATTGCCGGGCACCGCTAGATGTCACTAGGAATTTGTTCTCTATGGTAATCGATAAAGGTCAAACTAGCATGACGACAATAATACTTTTACCGACATTTTTTATCGATGACGATAATATTAGTTTTATCATAATTTTGAAATATTGTTCGGTTTCCCGCGAAACACTTTCTGTTTTGATATCATGGACATAGCTATAGTTTCAACTACTTTTGGTTGGGTTAACTGGTGAGGTACTGTCGGTCGCTTGATATGTACGAGATTTTCTTCTTCAGTTCGTATTCTCGATCAAACCGGTTAATTCTTACGGTGAATGGAATTTTGGTTTTGCTCCGTCATACAAGATTTTCAGTAAATTTTTAGACGATAAAGATTTGACGCTTGAATGTGTTATTTCATAACATTATTTCTACCTTAATACACAAAGTTATTTGACTCGCGGGAAAAAATGACACTTCTGTTAGTTACACATTTTCAATAAAACATACGTATAGTTCACTAACTTGTTTTGATATTCGTAACGGTGATGAATCATACTAGTTTATGTTCTAAAATTGTATACTTTTGATACCTTTCAAACCCTATTTCCACCTACTTGAAAACACAGACTTTTTTTTCTCCAAGTATAAAATGTGTGTTCCTATCAAATGATATTACAGACTTAAACACAAATAAATAAAAACAAAAAGTTACAACTTAATTTTTTTTTATCTTTTAAAACAAGAATTTTACGACTCATCAACATAAGCATAATGTTTGGCTTGTTTTGTATTCAACGTGTATTGTTTTCATTTTAGTAATGAAATTCGGTAGAAAGTGGACCAAAAGCAAAATCTCATCTGAATGCTTAGGCCACCGTTGATGTGTACGATGACATAAAATCATTCGAGTCTAATACATTTTTTTGATTTTACAAGTACAGCTATTGCGAGCCGATAGACACGTACATCAAAATGTCGAATTTTCTAGTTGTGTTTGATAATAATTTTAAACATGTATCGGATGTCCACTACATTTTGAGTGTAACCACATAAAATGTCGTACAAAGATATGAATAAATGTATTCTCTGTGTTCGTAGAACACGAGATATCGTTTTTTATCTACGTATATGCTTACGTTTTAAATTCCTACAGAAATGTATATACCTCTTAAAATATGTCCATTTTGACTGTCCATACGTCTATCTGTAGTAACAAGTACGTAGGTAGGAGAGACATTTTTAATTTGTGCACTACAAAAATTGATTTTGTTCGTTCTACTTGATAATATGTTTATATTTACTCGTAACTTAAAACGTATAAAGATCTTAATTTATTTATTTCGATTTCTGTACAAAAGTATGCAATAGTAGGTCAGACGGAATGTTATGAAATTAAAGATGACATTATTGTTTATTCCTTAAAATTAGTGATAGGGGTAAGGAATTTAGTCATATGTCGACAGTTAGATTTCTTAATTAACTAGATACAAATAATTTTAAACATTTCATTAATGTTTGTTTCATTTGTCTAGAAAACGTACATTGACATCTTCTTATACATAAATAAATAATCTACATTATGAGATCGCTATCGCAGGTTATTATTATTTTTTTTTTTTTTTGCAATCTCAGTTGGCAGTCACACTTCACTAATAAATCATATTTTATTCTGATTCTAATAGGCTCTCTATATAGGCTCTCTAATGATAATTTTATTGAAGAAATCTACAATCTATACATATTTTTTTGTATAACAAGTAGGTTTGATAAATGACAGTAAAAAATGAAAACAGATAACATGATTCATGAGATTAGGGAGGATACTCAATGGTAACACCCTATATTAGCAATTTAAACTTTAATATTGGTTCATTTTTCTGTTAAAATAAGATATAGTAATAAATTGATTAAATAGGTATTAACGTTTAACTTTTAATCAATCTTAACGCACAACTTATACTTGTATTAATTTTTTAAATTGTGTAAGTGAGAACAGGTAAACATTTATAAATACAATTGTACCTAGCATACAAAGAGTTGTTATTTATGTTATCATGTTATGCTTAAAAAATCAGTGTACATAATGTTAAGATTTTAAACATAAGTAGATATATTAAATTCCAATAGTAACATAAAAATTTGGCATGTACAGTGCGTACCAGAAATTATTAACATTTAATTTTATTTAAAACATAAAATTGAACATATAATACAAATTATCTTATACCTATTTTTCATCCAATATGTATAATAATAGTACTTAACTATAACGTTAGAACATGTATAACTCGTTAAAAAATTTTAAATATATTATCACTAGGGCCCTAGGGGGGAAGCAATGTAAGATATATAATGCATTCTTATGATTCGAGTATTTCAGCAACGGTTAGATTTAACCATTGTAAAGATCAAAATTGAAAACATCATGCACCATTTTTTTTGAATTTTGAATGGAAAGAGGGATCGTATACTACGATTGCGTAATAACGACTGTAATACACGCGATTTTGACGGTCACGACAAACGATGTTGTATACAGGGTGTTACAGGTCTATTTGACAAATGCAATAACTTTTTTTCTATTCATTTTTTTCAACCCTTTTTTTTCAAATAAATTCTGAGCCCTTGCGCTACAATATTTTTTTGTACTTTGGAAACTCAAATTTGAAAATTTAAAATTTAATTTTACCATTTAAAAAAAAATAGAATAGCAACTTCGTAGACAGGATTTTTAGAAAAATTATGGCATTAAAATATCTTATTAAAGATTGATCATTTATTTCTCATGATTTTTTATACTTTTTGAAAATGTGAATTAAATTACTAAAATTATTGTAAAATTTATATTGTACGGGTCTATCAAGAAGTCGGTGATTTGATTAACTTTTTCATGAAACTTGGCCTCGTAATAATAAATATATGTTAAATTTAATGATAAAATATGTAATCGATGACAAAAATCTTGGAATAGAAATTAAATTTCGATCAGCCATTTAATTGATAGTGTTATACAATAACATGTGTTATAATATTATATGGTATACAATAAAATTCTTAACTTTTTCACAAACCTTTCAACACAAAAAAAAAAAAAAATATATATATATATTTGAAACCCGCTCACCAAGACTTATTTTCAAACCAATTCGGGTGTAACAAATTTGAAAACGAATGAAACGTGAACACGTTATTCGCGTTGAAACATGTGAGTCGTCATTATGTCTCCTCGGTTATTTTTTTTCCACGAAAATTTTGCCATGAGGAAAATAAGTTATAGGCGCTTTTGTAGGCAGTGAAATCCCGCACATTTATGACTGTCGACACCTTTTCAGGAATCCAAAATCGATAAACAGTTTTTTTTTTTTTTAATATTGCGGACTAATCGGAAAATTCATTTACATATTTTTTTCTCGTTATACAATTTTGTTTTCTATTATTACATATTATTATTGAAACCTTTTTTTTCAAAATAACTGTATACGATTGGAATTAATAAAAAAAAAATATTAAAATTAACTTTTTAAACATGGTACTGCGTTTTTGTGGAGTCTGACCATGACTAACTGCATTGACAAAAAAATTATAACAAATGGTATTATTGTTAGCGAATCGCTTTAGAATGTTAAGACAAACTAAAAATATACCATCAATAGAGAATATTGCGATTCGCGTTTATAAAGTTAAAATCTAATGAATAAAAATAGATTTACTATAAACGTTGAACAAGTTGGACCTGATAAAATCTAGATCATTTATCACGGACCAGTGTGAGGGTCGATAATCGCTGATCTATAATATATTTAAGAAACGGACCGTAGAACGACTCGATAGTGTTTACGTTTTCTATAAAAACACATATGTTATTTTCCATTTTTAAGCCATTATTTTATATTCTGTAATGCCACCCCAAACTCTCTCCGGTCTTTTTTTAGATTTTTTTCTGTTAATGTCAATTTACCGCGTTCTTAGACGTGGAGGCAGAGGTAAAGGTAGTTAATGCACCGTATGATTTATATAAGAGTACTTTCATAATGCGTGTGCCTACACACACACACACACACACACACACACACACACACACACACACACACACACACACACACACACACACACACACACACAAACATTACTAGGTTTAAAGTGCCACCGTTGTTGGGACAGTTTATTCGTTCAGTGTAATCCGTGTTAAATAATTATTAAAATACATCGCGATGCATCATAATGTTTGTGCTTCTGTTGCTAAAACCCGTATACTTTACGTGCAAAACAATGTGCATTTGCGAGGAGTTTCGTGTGAAACGCGACTTGCTATTAAGTACTAATTCATGCACAAAGCAACTGCGATTCTATGACTGAACAAACTCGGCCGAATCGGAACAAAATAAAGACGGACAGTGAGTTATAAGCCGTCTGATCGAAATAAAAACAAATGAACAAATAAAACGATGTGATTATAATGCAGTGTAAGAAAAGTCACTTTCCTGTGTTACTTGTAATATTTTTTAAAAGGGCTAGATAATATTTATATTATTTTTGTATAAAATGCTTGAGTAGACCAATAAGTTATGATAACATAATGAATATAATAATATCATAAAATGATGTCACGCAACGCATGACCTGTATCGTCTGACAACGTATTAGGTACTCAAGTGTAATACTTGCAGTATTTAAATACTTATCAAGCACTCAAGTACACTATTTGAAACGTTGTAGCTTAAAAAAAAAACACTTCTCAGTAGCAAATATTTTAAAGATCATATTCCACAAAAGAATCCGCTATATATTCTGCGTATTGGTACACTTTATATTTATCGTGTTTCATACGTGTATTTAGTATTATGACGTTATTATTTTCCTAGTTTTGCGGTCTATCAGTTATCACATTTTACTCGGACTTGGGTTCACGTAAATTCTTAGTTTAAATATTTTTACTTTGAATAATTTAAATAATTCGATCGGGCTTTTAAATTGATATATATATATATATATATATATGTAAAATTAAAAAAATTATTTTATTTTTTTTGAAATCGATCAATCCATATTAGGAAAAATTATAATATTGAAAAAAAACTATATTTCATGACAAATTTCGTGAAAAATATCAGATTATATTGACGAAAAGAATACAAATTACGGTTCACCAGTCGATGTAGTCAAATGGTTATAATAAACATATTCTCTATTAAATTTATGACTTTATGAGTCTATTATTTATCTTAAATTTACCTAGATGATGAAAGTTTTATATAACATAAAAACTTTTCCCAACTTTCCCCGATCTCTAATTATATCGGAAAAATACGAGTAATATAAGTTACATTGTTTGTTATCATGAACTTGTCTTTGTTATTTATATTTTGATTGTTTTTATTTTCATCTGATACATCATTATAATTGTGATTGGTGAATAAAAAATTATTAAAATTTGCTAGCGATTCATAATACATACATTTAGCTGAATACTTTTTAATATAATACTTTTGTTTAGTTTTTTAAAGTGGCTATTGTTTAATTTAAGTACTCTTGATGAAACATATGGTGACTATGTCAATGCTTAATTAGTTTACATCATTTTTAGAATAACGCAAAAGTAACGATGACATAATTTTTTATTTTTTTTTTCATTAAAACTTATAAAAACTTCTTTGTCCTGATAAATAGATACGATCAAATTACGCTAAAGATTGTATGCGTTTATTATGATTTTTGTTATAACTGAGCCAAATTTCATAAAACAATTTAATGGTATATTTTGTTTTGAACTATGGTTTTTCTCATTTGAACGCTGGTCAGGTACACCATTGTAGAGCTTGTACTGAACATAATTCTGACTAAGAAAAACTATTTTATTTTATTTATTTATTTATTTATTTTTTCGTTTAAATCCAGTAAATTTTTGATTGAACAAAACAAAGACCATTTTAAATTATGTTTACTTGATATTTATTCTTTGTCTAAAGCTTTTTTTTTCTATTTATTAATTTCCTTTCTATCTCGTCGGTAAGTGTTCTAATGTGTAAACAGCGAAAAAGAAAAACTCAACCAGTCATTAAAATAATACTTGACGTTACACTCAAATAGAATACAGAAGGAGTTTCGTCGAAGTATCAATCAGAAGTTATTGTGGTTATTAAATGGTAAACGATTTTTGACTTACCGTGATTAAGTCTCACATTTGTAGTGCCGCGAATTATTTTTGACGGATGACGTGTCCCCGACATGACGTCACAAGTCAACTTACGTCGAAACATAAATAGGAAGTTCACAGTGCTAAGAATGCGATTTTATTTTTATTTTTTTGTTTAGCACACACTGGGCATCCTTAATGAAGATTCAATGATTGTGATTTTACTTTGCCTAATCCATGATTTTTTATTTTTTTCACTTACAATTAAAAACACTGACAGCTCAATTTTCATGAAAAATATTATTTTTATCTCCAAATTTGTTAAATTTTCTTAAATGGCAACCACTCTGTATAAAACTTAACGAAACAATCAAGAATACTTTCAACTAAATGTTTTTATTTTTTTAAATTAGATACCTACTGTTAAACAAGAACAACAACAATCTTACTTGTGGAATAGGGAGTAGAGACAGCTCATTTTTTTTGGATACCCCAACTCTTCCACTTTGTTGCTTTGATAATTTAACATCACTATATCTTAATTGCTGGTAATAAAAAAATAAAGAAAATTAAAAAAATATTTTAAATTTGTATTTTCTTTGGTAGTAATTATAAGTATTGTTGGCAATTTAAGTAAATTAAGAAAATCACGTAAATAAAAATAATTTCCCTTTAAATATACAGACTTTTAGGTTTTTTAGACTATACGTGAAAATTAGTAGAAATTATTAACCACGTGATTAAACCACAATCAGTAAATCTTCACGAGACATCATGTAAATAATGTATACAGCTGATTAACATCATTTGATTAATTCAAATTTCAAACATCTCTAGCAAAAATATATGTATGATCAATTCAGTAAATTATTTTGTTGAATATATTATTGCATGAGACAAAAAACTATAACATCACAAAGGTTTCAAGAAAAATTAGTTTGATCTCTCTCAAGAACAACCAACGTGTGTTTATAGGATGTTAAATATTCAGTGAATTTTTTCATCGATTTATAAATTTTGAATGGAAATCACTATTAGGTAACGTATTCAAATGAATCTCAAGGTCGTAATAGATATGTTTTCAGTGATTTCAGAATATTTGTGAAATATCATTCACGTTTTTCACAATGGACAAAAATATACTAGTTATTGAATATAATCTTTACGTTTGATCCCAATTTCAGGAACAAATGGAGATGAGTCTAAATATTGTTTACTAGAGTGGAGTAAATTATTGCAGAAATCATGGTCTACTGATTTAATTCAAGGAATATTTACATATTATGCTAGATTTGGAAATAAAAAAAAAGAACAAGTGTCATTTCCTATTTAGTTCTCTTTTTTAAATTTATCACTTAATTCAAACCAATGAAAATACCATAATTTTTTATTCTTTATAATAATCACAAATACAAATAATGATAATTTAATACTTTATACGCTATTATGTCATAAACAATGGTTGAAATTCAAAAACACTAAATAACTTCGAAAATCACATGATAAAAAATAGTTTAAGTGACACTCTCATAATATATAGTTTTGCATTGTATATGCTAACACATTGTACATCATAAACACAAAAATATCACAATTTATATAATTCTGTGGGAAATTCAGTATAAAATTATATCAGCATTTTAAGTTTCAACGAATCCTTGTGATGAATAATAATTGGTATACATGCATGTTGCAGCGTACAAAAAGAGATTTAGAAAAAAAGAGAAACAGAGAGAGAGGAAGAAACAAGGGGGAAAAGAACTAGCAAGATAACAAAACTAAGTTCGTTTACATAGACTGATGTTGACGGTTTCGATTATTCAAATAAACGTGAATAACCGATCGTTCAGATAATTCTGACAGGATTTTCTCACGTCGAAATATCACTCAAATATTATAACATTATAATTATATTTACGTTAAACGTAAAGTTTCTCAGTAGTAATTATTCATCTTCGTCAATTTTTTCATTTGTTATTAATGATCTTGACTCGTTTCTCTGAACGTTTGCTATTAGTTAACGAAATGTGCGTGAAAACGCCATAACGCCCGGGTTTTACTTAAAGGTTTCGTCTTTCCGGTTTTCCTTTTTTTCTCTCACTTAAACATCGACATCCATTAGTTCTATAAATAACCGTTCATGAGTATGCCGATAATACAATGTGTTAATTTCGAAAAGTTCGTTTACGCGTGGACATTACATTGTTTACAAGTATGTCATCATACTATTATCTACATGGTTGTCGTCGTCAGTACAGTTTCTGTCTATTGTAGCCCGTAAAACTTGGATATTTTAGATTCTGAGTGATACGAGGGATGTATTTGTTTAACAATGACGTTGATAATTTGTTTTTTCTGGAAAACCTTTAAAATATAGTTAACTTTGTCAAAAGTTTCATCCAGTAACCCTATAGATCGAAAATAGTAAATGATACATTAAGAAAACATTTTTCAATCATTTTTCTATGTATGAGGAAAAACTGCCGAATAACCGAGTGAAAACAGTGCAATTTTCCGTAAATGACACTATTATTAGTTACATTTTAGTTATTTAGTCATAACTTGGAAATTAATGTTGCTAGAAATGTTCACTATTATATTAATATTAACATCAATGGCATAATGCTACTTGTTTTACGAAATTTTCCAAACAATTCGACAACTTTTGGGCTAAAAATAAAACTTTGAAAGTACCTTGTTTTTTTAAAATTTATCATTCATATGATTTTTAATATTTATCAAAAAGTTTTGAAAGTTTAATTTGTAATCAGTCAACGATTATGTAAAAATATTGAAAATTGTGACTCAAGATTGTTTTAATAAGAATTTAAATAGACACTTTTAAGATTTTTTTGGAATAGTCTGTTTTTATATCAATTTTCTTCTATAAATGTGAATTAATAGTTATTGATGCATCCAATCATTATGCACTTTTGGATTCAGAAAAAATATGATATTTTTGTATCTTTTGGTAAAAGCAAATATTTCCAAACAAGAGAACTTTAAAAAAGTTTGAAGAAAAACAAACTGAAAATTATCTATGAAGACACACTTAGAATTTTTTTTTATAAAACTAATCGTTCGTTGTCCACTGCGATACTTTTGAACTAAATACGTCAGGTAATGGGACTGAAAGCAAATAAACTGATGAGATAAAATTAAAATAGTTTTAAGGAACATTGTCCCATAAAATGCATTACCCTCAACCACAGGGGAGAAATATATTTTTAAGAAAAGTATTCCACTGGTGTAATTACAACATTGGATAAGTACCATTTCCCGATATAATTTTTCTTGAATTTTTATAGCCTAGATGAAGATTATATTGAGTAATCATTGTTCTTCCTTCAAGGGTGATATTTACCTAGTTAATGTGCACTCCGAGGAAAAATATAACTCGTTTGGAAAGCCGAAGCGACTCAGGATTATCGAGTTGTGAGAATTCGTTTTTGAAACTTGAATAAAGTTGCTGTGCAGCGTATTATTGTTATGATAAAAACACTTTTATGTGGTAAATTCAAAATCAAAATTGATTCTGCAGTGTTTTGTCTTCTCGCACTGGATCATCTTTGCTCCAGTAACCGATCGATCGAGGTGAATTTGTCGTCGCGACAATCCCGTGGCGTCCGATGAAACGAAATCAACACGTAATTACATTATACGACGCAACAATGGCGACTGCTAAAATCGTATAATAGGTTATGCGTATTATCACACTACGATGGCACAGGAGCACAGATGTAGTCATTACACGCAATTTCAATTAACTATTCCATTAAAGCGTCAATTGCCATCGTGATGAGTTTATTTATACAAGACTTGAGTAATTTATTCAGCACGCGCGATGTTTTCTTTTACAACGCTCATAAAGACGGCGATACACACTCATGAATATATTATAATAAATATACCGACCGAAGTGAATTTGAGATTTGCTTTCTGTTACGTCATATGGAATGATTATGAGCAGAGAAATTTGGAAGCGATCTGTTTCGTGATGGATTACCTATTCCATTTTAACTTTTATTTTGCATTTCAAGTATTTAGCACCAGCTACTGTTATCTGTGAAAAAAAAATATACACTTATCCAATAACCGTGCAGAATATTTAAAACATTAAAACATGAGAATTGTATACTTAAGTATTTAAAATAGGGTATATTTATTAGATTAATATGGCATATATAGATATTAAAACATCAACATTTAGTATAACCATACGAATAAACTATACAAACGGTATCTACTAATGTAATGTCAAAGCCATTTAGTAATTTTTTAAAACAAAAATTTAGTAAATGTTTTGACAAAATCACATTTTTTTGCATCATATTCAAACTACAAATGTGTTCAAAAAATGTTTGGTAGATTAAATTTGTTTTAAACTTGAAGTGTTCGAGAATGGAAAAATATGTGTTACGAAATCGTTGATGAAAAAATTTGACCGGAATTTCAAATTCAATTTTGTTTTTGAAGAGGGTTTCCATTAAATAAATTTAACATTTAAAAAATTAATACTTCGTGCAGCCATAGTTTTTTATTAAGTAAAAAAAAAGTAAAAAACATCGAATAAAACAATAGCTATTGCATAATTTATACATTTGTCATATCCCACATAACAAAATAATATTATTTAAATGCTTATTTAACATTAGACATATAATCTTAAATATTGTCATAACATTAAATTATAATTGGCTTTTCATTAAAGTAACATTATCGAAACATTACAGGAAGGTTTTTTGGACCAAAAGACAATGATATGTTAACATTGTATTTTAAACAATTTGCTAACATTAATATATTAACATTATATTAACGCTTTCTTTACAAATTAATTAAACATTAAAAATTGAATTTGTAATAATTTAATTAATATTTGGGTAAGGTTTTTACAACTTTTATTTAATGTACGCTCATCTTCATATAGAATTGTACTAGCTATTTCAGTATTTTGAATTTTGAATTTCTTGATTATAATGAAATATATGCAACTTATGAGTTAGGAATAATAAAATAAATAAAACACATATATTATTTATGGTAAATTTATTTTAAAAATACAAAGATCATACCTGGAAATATTAATAAGTACTAGGAAATACATTAAAAGAAAGTACATTTACATAAAGATATTAATAGGCAATTTTAGATTTCATACGCTTGATGCGGAAAGGAGCTTGTGCAAGATAGATTTTTAGTTTATTTTCAATTTGATCTTGAAGGTTTTCAAACTTTGGTACACTTCGAATCGAATCTGTAACATAAAAAAATATATATTTTACTAGAAAATATAGAAAATTATGCATCCATAAAATCTATGGACACACAGCGAACATATATGTATAAATACATAAAATATGGAATTTCAACAATAACTATTTTAATACAATAATGTTTTATTTTAAACTTATATTTTGAAATAGTGAATCATGATAATGATACTTATTACGAATCAGAGGTATTAATATTTTGATGGTATACCAAAACTGATATCCTATGTATTCTGCAATACCATCAATAATTAACTAATTTACTAAGATTCAATCATTCACAAAGAAAATTTATAGGTTTCTTAAAAAAGTAAGAAATATATAATTATGACATTTTTTGTATAATGATTTTTAAGCTTGGCAACTATAGTTATAATCTCTTTGAGCGGGGTTACGGTTATTGAGATCAGTGTGTTTATGTAAAGCAATAAGGATTGTCGCCATGAAAAATTCAAATTGTATACATATAATTAAAAACAAAGAAAAAACCATCTTTTCACTTGATAGATTTGTCAGGACTTCTAAAGATTATTATATCCTGTATATATGTATGTAATTATACAATCATTTTGACCATTTTCATTACAAATATTACAACGATAACTATATTGTACATTTTAACTTAGAGTTATCAACAGTATTAACATAAAATCTTATAAAAGTAAATTGTCAAGAACTATTAGGTAAATCAATTTAATAACTTACCAATTATAACTTTGCAAATATGCAAATTAGAAAATTTCTTTTTTTTGTTGACGCCTCTCCCAACAAATGAATAGTTCTCCAGTAATGAATCCGAAAATAATTTTGACATTATTCTTTGTAAAATATGTTTAAGCTCTGTACCGCCACTCATCGATAAATCTCTCACCTAAAATAAATGACAAATTCAAAACTTATTAAATGCTTGAATGAATGAAAATATTCTTATTACATTATTTTATAAATTGTAACAATTGTCAACTGTATCAATATATTAAAAATAGACATACAAATATTTATCTATAAAACATATACATATAATTAGGGTTCTAAAACTTTATGAAATTTATTTTTTTTGATATAGGCACTATTATTTAATTGTACTGAAAATTATTTATTATATAGTAATACTTATTCTGTATTATTAATTCTAAGAAGTACAAAAAAAAAAAAAATAATAATAATAATGTATAACTATTAACATTTAACAACATAATAATAATTATATTAGTTAATATAATTACGTTTTTTTTTAAAATAAAATCAAAATGAAATTTTTAATAACAGTAAGTCAGTAAAGCTCAATAATTGTACCATACTGCCATAATTAATTATACTATATTAAAGTAACTGTACCATGAAATAGAAACTGATTAGAATACATTTGATGACACAGATTTTCTTTTTATTTTATATAGTTAGTATAGAACCAGTATATGAGTATACTTATCTCACACACACAAAAATATATATTTTTTTTTCAATACTTCATAAGGAGAGTAATTTTTAATTTTGAAATATTTCAAATTAAAACCCCTAAACATATAATATAATATGCAAGCAATAAATTTCTTAAGTTGTTTACATAATACATGTTTAATGTATGAAATCTAAAAAGAGTGTTAAAATGTTACTGTAATAGTATTTAGATTAAAAGTTCTCAAATGTTTTTTTTTACATGTATTACATCAGTATCGCAGATCAGTCAAAAATTATAATAATTTTAAATGAATTTGTTATTGATTTATTAAAAAATGTATTTTAGCCATTGTTCGGCAGAAGAATTACCAACTCGGAAACTACATATTTTATTTCACTATAATAATATAATATATTTAATGTAATAATTTTTAAATATTTACCAATTTTCTTCTGTAGGCCATATCAAATTGTATTTGCTCTTCAATTAGTTTTAAATCATCATCATTGTCAATTGGAAAATGAGATTCTATTGCATTACATGCTACAGTATTAGTTTCATTTTCTGAAATACTTTTGAGTAGATTTCCTTCTTCAAAACGTTCAAGTATTTTAACAACTGAATCAATTTTACAAGTGAGACTCTTTAGTTCATACTTGTTGGCAAGTTGATTTTTTAATATTGTTCTTTTAAATTCGTAATCTATTTAAAATTAAAATATACAACTACAGCATAAAGAATAATGAAAATGTATAAAATATTTTAATTTAATTACACATAAATTTCACACCTGACATATTGAAATGATTATGAGTGCTCTTTTTGTGCGGAGAAATATGCTTATTATTAGTATTTTTGTCATTATCAGTGAACGGTCCAAGACTTTTGGATCCTGAGGATGAATCTGGAATATAATTATGATTATAGATTAAAAAGAAAAACAGTCAATTTTATTTAAATACAAACTACCATTAGAGATTCTATCATAATCAGTATTGATAAATGGTCTTTTAAACGGTGAACACTGTTTTTTTTTTGATTGTGAATGCTCATAATTTTTTGTTGGAGTTTCCAATCCTATTAACACAGTTATTAAAAGGCTAGTATATTTTTAGTTTGATATAAACACTAATTACCATTAGAGATTCTATCATCATCAGTATTGACAAATAATCTTTTGAATGGTGAACACGTTTTTTTTTTAAATTGTGATAAACTCGGTGAATATTGGTCACTTTTTGTTGGAGTTTTCATACCTATAACAACATAGGAATATACATATATGTTTTCTGTTGTGACAATAATTAAACATGATTACTTGTGAACAGACGCTTTTTCGAAGAAATTACTAAATTTGAACTTGGCGTATGAAAATTGTTTTCATGTTGAGAAGTAATAGTACTAATTAATTTGTTACCTTCCTTTGACATAGCTGTAATGTTTAAAAAAAAATTATGATTTATAGTTTCATAAGAATGTATTATTCTTAATTTCAAAATGACATTATAATTCAGGGAATTCCAAATTTTATGTAACAGCAGATTTCATTTTAAGTAGATATTAAAATTAGCAAATCATAACCTATGTGGGTAAATACTTTTTTTGAATCATATAGGTAATCTTAACTAATTTTATATTTTTTTTTTTTTCAAATTAGAATGAGGAGGTCGGATCAAGGGGTAACTTTTAAAATTTAAATGGGAACCTATATTTTTTAAACATGATTTGAGCACAATTTAATTTTTAATACATTTTGACGGGTTGTTTGCATTTATATGTTAATAATTGAAGGCTCTATCGACTATTTAATTTAGTTGCAAATTTATAGAATTCAAAATTGAATAATACTAGAAAAGTGCAAATGTATATTATTATAACTATAATACTCATTTATGGCATTTTACAAAATAAAAATAAAATCCAAATGTTAAAGAATTACTAACATATTATAATGTAAATAAGCTATCAAAATTCATTAAAAATTAAACGGTGCGAATAATATTCCAAAAATAAAGATTCCCATTTGAATTTTAAAAATTACCTCTAGAACCACCTTATTGTAATTTAAAAAAATATATATTTTATATATCTACCTATTAGTATTACCTAATTAGTTATAACAGTTATTAGATTACATGATTCAAAAAGGTTTTCACATAATAGATACCTTTTCCTAATTATTTTAATACTTCATAGTGAAATCTGCTATCACATAAAATTTGGAACATAGTGCATATTCATTCATTATTATTGATTTAATTATAATAGTATAAGAAAATAAAACTTATTATAGGTACTTGAAGAACTTTTTTTTGAACCCGGATATGTTTCTTGTGGTTGTGATACTGCAGATGCATTATTAGTGTTTTTTGATTTTTGTTCTGAATAGAATATATATATAATTAGAATTTAGGTAGGTATATGTAGGCAATTAATATTATTTATCTATTTAATCTATCTACCTAGTCTTTATATAAATTAAAATATTTTTAATAATTTCAAACATGGGTATTTACCATTATCTGAATCTGATGAATATAGGTAGGCAAATCATTATCTACACTAGATACATCATTATTATTATCTTCAGAAGAGCTTGGTGAAGAATTTTTAAAATTAATTTTTTTCCTTGATCTTCTTTTTTTGCTATGTTGTATTATTCCATCAATATCTGATGTTTGTTCAGCCAACTTACATCTATGTCTTGCATCTAGTATATTTTCTATGAAACAGTTGATGATTATTTTATAAACCTGATCAATTACAATATTTTTAACAAATTCATGGACATAACACGACACATTATAATAATATAAGGTATTAAAATATAATATTATATAACACATACCTATTATTATTATATAGGTAGGTACCTATTAAATAATAATATTATGAGAGAGTACCTAGGTAATGTTTTTTAATAGATTTAACTTTATAGTCTACAAAGGGTAAAAATCTTGGCCTGGCCCTGAATATATATCTATTCAGACAACTATATATGGATTAAGATAGGAAATGCAACTGATTTATTAATTTATTTGATACATCATGTACCTAGTACAAGTGTACGTAAAAAAATGATTGGGTTTACTAAATTTAATTCCAAACATTAAATTTGTTACAAGTATAAAAGGTTAAACCTATATCGTAATGTTAATTTAATGATTCTGATTTATTCATAATTCCAATTAAATATTTTAAAATTAATTAAAAGAAATTCTTACCAATTTTTTCGCAGCCAGGAAACATTCTGGCTTTTAAAAACAGAAAATTTTTGCTTGTTGGTTTTTCTCGTCTTTCGATATTTTTTGCTGAATTATCCATTGGCCAAGCACATTTATTGTTGTACTTATTAAACCAAAAGTCCGGGACAACTTCAACGGTGTTGTCATTAAAAAAATGTACCACAGACCACGCCATTTTTTGAACACGTTCACGAGAACACGTGGAAAAAAGAATGCACTGTCTTAGTTCTTTAATCTTTAGTAACGTAAATCGTTGGTACTTTGGTAGCCATTTGCCAATCCTTATGAAAGTTAGGTTAGTCACAGAGCACAAAAACAATACGGTTAACAGTAAATACTAAAATATAGAAACGCATCACGCACAATGCACAAACCAGTAACCACAGCCATCGTTGTGTTGGAGCTTGTCACGTGAGCAGCTAGGGGGCCAACAACACAGTGCTTAATATAAACAAATGGAAAAAATATATAATAATGATATCAGAACCACGCGCGCCGGGTTTTCCAGTTTTAGTCATACACACAGCTAGAATTTTCTTACTCAGTCTTATCTATATTCCATAATTTATGGTTTTGGTGGTGGTAAAAATAGTGTGCGCGTACGTCCTTTTGTACGTACTTATAAGAATTTTAGAATAATTGTAATATTGAAATATTTTACATGCTATTATACTAAGTTACGAAACATATTTTGGTTGAAAATAAACTAATATTATACTTACCATCATGGTACCATTGTTATTATGTAGGTATATAATAATATGAAATATGAATTACCTACAATTAAAACATATATTATTGACAAGGGAATAGGATTGTTTTAAAAATCAAATAATAATAATCTGAAGTAGGTACACTAATTTAATTTATTTAAATTTTTCAAAAGTCAGTAAAGTACTATAATAATATAGTGAAATAACAAGTATGTTATATTCTATAAAATGTAATATGGCCTGTGGGTAATACTAATTATAAATTATATTATACAATATAATATACAGATTTGTACAAAAACATTCTCAGTTGAAGTTTAACAAATTTACAATACCTACAACTTGTATAGTTAATAATTATACAATAGCACTATTATAAGATAAAGATGTATTATTATTGATTACATATATAATATAGTACCTTGCTAATAAATTCATATTCACATTAAAAAAATATTATAGACATCATTATATTAATTATAATAGGTATTTTAACATGAAACTATATATTATAATTATTTTATTTCAACAAATAAGGTGGTATTAATGGTTATGTTAATTCACTGAGTAGTATGAATAATAGGAATAGCAATTGTATTTTTACTGTCATTTAAAATCATGAACTTAGACTTTATATGTTTAATTAACCACCAGCTCAACGTATCATCTAAATCATTAACTGTAAAAATATTTAATTTTGAACTTTTTAATGGTTTTATGTAATAATCCGAAACGGTTTTAAATTTATAACCAACCATGATAATTTCATCATTAACTGCAGTAAGACATATATTTACTATTTTTACAACCTCCCCATCATTTGTCTGCACATAACAATCGGCAATGTTTTTTGTTTTAATTTCACTATCTTTAAATATCATATAGTTATATTGGTATTTAATCTGTACATCGATTGGTAAAGGTCCTTCAGTGTGTCGGTTTTTAAATACATAATCACCATGCTTAAAATTGCAATTATTAATTGATAAATCAGATACATTATTAAATGATATTTGTTCTGAATAACGTTTTACTGCTTGTTGGAGAGGTTGATGACATTTTCGCATATATTTTTTTAGAACCATCATATGATTCTCGAACGGAAACGTACTACAATTATCCAAATCACCAAATTGTTCATAATCATCACATAAATGTTGTATTGAATGCACATTATGGGATAACCATTCTTTACCATAAATATCACTAAACTTTTTAACAAAGTAGGCCAATAAGTCCCTGCTAAATTTTAACAAACTATCGTTAATACTTGGTGTCAATAATAAAAACATGCCAACATGTAAAGTTAAAAAATGAGCATAACATACATCACTTATCACATTTTTTAAAACTACGGGACCTAAGTATAGAAGAAACGTTCTTAGTTCTGTGGCTTTCCAACGGTTTATTTCATCTAGACCACGAGGTTTTCTTTGAAAATCACTAGGTATATATGATTTAAGTGATATTAGTTTTAAGCTTAAAATTTTAGTTTCAGAACCACGGATTCGCACTTTTAAAGGACCTTTAAGCCACAAATTAATCAGCTTTCTCATTACTCCCAAACATATAAGGTGCATATAATCGAGAGAGAAACAATTAACAATGTTTATGTCAGGAATATTAATTAGAATTGACATAGATGTCCCAATATGATGTTCTTCTTGATTTTTATTTATAAAATGTTCATGTGTTCGTTTAGCACAATTTAAATCGGGAAAACAAACTCTTCGTTCTAAATATTCACCCTCTACTAAACATCGGGAACATGAAAAAAAACCACTATGACCTTTTGTTTTTAAAACGTAGGCTTTTGCTGGGACATCACAACAAAATACATCTAATACAACCTTAGCTTTACATAAAAGCCCGTTTTTATTAATTATCTCAATGCCATTATTAATTAAATTTGTAATTTCTTCATAAAAATCTTGTAAAAACTGATTGCTTTCCGATGGTTTATCTTTTCCCCAATACAGTCCAATCGGGAATACTAATTTAGAGTTGGGTCTTATATAACCTAATATGGGCCAAAACGTACTAGTTGAACTTTTGGTAAGAGGTAGTCCATCAATACCTACAACTAATTTTAAAACTGGATTTTCACATTTACAAATATAATTATTTTTAATACCGTTTGCAATGCCGAAATGGTAATATTTTCCTGGTGGAACATCTTTTAAAGGTATTTTTACATGTGACACATCAGTTTTAACTAAAGTTCTGGCATCCATAGGGAGAGATGGATCATAACAATACTTTAAGATTTTAAGAAGTTCCGACAAAGCTACATTTGTAATATTATATTTTACAGCCCAATTAGCGAGTTTCATAGTTGCAGAATTTGATTTATTTTCAGTTACTTTTTTGCCTGCACGTTGTTCTTTATCAGATTCAGAACTCGATGTTTCTAAATGGTTTAAATTACAGTCTGACCAGTCATCATCAGTATCATAATGTGATTCTGCAGTAACGCAGTTCAACAGTGGTAGATCGTCGTTTGTGTTATCTATATTGGTACATACACATAAAAAAAATATACTTGAAATAATAATAATTAAAATAATTTATATGTTTTAGGTATATATTATCATAATAGCTATACCTGCTTGAACCCACATAATATAACAGACAAAAATAAAACTAATAAAAATAAACTTTGCTTGCTAATTTACTAGAAATTAAGAAAATTAGATTTGTTTACCAAGCATTAGTAGAATCAATATGAACTATGGTATTATATACTATTTGGGGATTTGCCTACTATATATAACACTATATATCAATTCAAAATTATAGAAAATCGAGTAATAAAAAGTAATGAGTAATGAAAAAGCTGGTAAGTGAGATTATGGTGGTGTAAGTTTGTCCTTCGTCCCTCATCCGGTCCTCGGACAAGATAATGGTGATGAGTGTATTAAGTTTTAAAGCAACAATGACTCATTTCTTTAGTATAAAATTATTTATAATATAATACTTTGTACTTTACCGTTATTACTTATTAGTCTAACAGATAATATACTCCCCCCTCAAAAGAATCCTCGTACTATGACAACTATTATACTAGGTACTATTATCGGTATACTACTTATTACTTATTAGTTATTACTTTATTAGATAATATTATGGGTTATAACTTATGAATTATGATAATTATTGGTAGGGACGTACGATAATTATTTGAATCATGAAGCTCACGATGTCGAATACTTGACGACTCTGACGTACCCGATAACGAATCACAACAATACAAATTATTACTATCTTGACTAAAGTGTCCATCGGATAATGCTTCAGTACATTGATCATTATTTTCTAATTGTAATAATTGTAATTCATCTAATACACGTCTCCTCTTCGTCGATTTACTTAATTTATTCATAACTTTTGATTTGAACATACGAAACTATAAATAATTAATCTTTTATTAAAATTAAGTTATTAATTCTATAGATACATACACGTACATTATATTTTGTGCAGCTATATTATATATAAATATAATTTATATAAATATAATTTATATATAAATAATATTAGTCACACAAACAAAATAATAACAATAAAATTATAATTATGTTATAATATAGGTATTAATTATATTTGTTATCATTTTATCAATATCGGTATTGTCCATAGATATAATAAAAGATTTTTATTATCTTTGGTATTGTCGAATAATTGTTATTACGATATCAATATCATAATCTTGTTGTTTCGAAAATGTCACACACGTGATGCGATGGATTTCATGTCGGCCGCCGGCCACGCACACACACGTAGTACGTATACGTACCTATATTTTTAATCAATGCTAGTATACGTAAACTCGTCCGTTGGCTTTTTTGTGCAGCCGCAGGCTATCGCACAATAATAGTATATTGATACATAAATAGTTATTGCTTATTTTTAAGCTATTTATATAGGCGTTTTTAATAATCGATTTTTTTTTAAATGTCAATAAACTTTTTTTGGCTGAGAAAAAATACTTTAAAATTTAACGCAATATCCCACAAAGGTTGGTCTTATAGTACTTCAAAAATATTTAAAATACATAAGTATTATAGTTTTAATATTATTAAAAATATATTTCATAAAATACTTAAATATTTTAACATTTATAACATTTTTAGTCACTGATGGAGAAATTTATTTATTAAGGAAAATCAAAAAATGTATGGAAAATCTGTATACGATTGCCGCCTATTTTAAAATTTTGCCGCCGGGGGAAAATACCACTTTGTTCCCCGTTAAACACGCCTATCTGCTTAGTAATATAATATTAAATAGTTTTAACCAAATGTTGTGCCTTTAACATTTATATTGTACCAGGTTGGGTGTGTTCACTTAATGCTATATTTTAAATGTACTTCAAATGTTTAAAAAAGCTGGTAAGTGAGATGATGGTGGTACAAGTTCGTCCTTTGTCCCTTCGGTCCTCGGACAAGATAATGGTCATGAGTGTATTAAGTTGTAAAGAAATGATGACTCATTTCTTTAGTATACAACGATTCTGAGCAAAACTTCAGTGTAATAACTATTATTTATATAATAATTAGTGTTTACGTAATTTTCGGTTATTAATCTAATTTTTGGTGAGTTTTTTTGTAATTAAACCCTCATATTAAAATATTGAATTCTTAACTCGGTAGAAATTGTTTGTTACCAAAAGATTCAAAACATGTTTTTATGTCTATTCTCAAAGTTTCATAGTGATCAGATACACCAAAAAAGTTTTATACATATTTTAAGTTGAAAATTAACGTAAAAACAGTCGATTTTCGTATATGAATTTATCAAAACGATTATAAAAAAAAATCCTGAGTCACGATTTTTGAAATTTTTTTATGATAGTTAGGTAAGCATATGAGTAAGGTCATATCAAATTTTTAGAACTTTTTATCAAATATTAAAAATTGTATTAGATAAAAACTTTCAAACAATTAGGGAAATTCAAAGTCCTATATTTAGACCAAAAGTGCTCAAATTGTTTTGATAATTTTGTCCCATATAAAAAAGTATGTTTTTGATATAGGGTAAAATTTTCAAATTTCTATCTCCAATATTTTTTGAGTTATGACTAAATAACTAAAATCTGAAAAGTGAAAACATCGTTTACGGCGAATTTTACCGTTTTTACTCAGTTTTTCTCAATTTACGGAAAATTTATGGAGATTTTCAAAAAATGACCCTTATAAAGTTCCACGTCAGTCCAATTTCGAATCTAAAAAGTTGCTGGATGAAACTATCGGACGAGGATTTCTATACGAAAAAGTGTTTACAGAAAAAAAAAATAAACATCATTCTAAAACCATAAGATCCTTCGCTTCACTATCAGAATCTAAAATGTAATATTAAATAACGTCATTTAAATACAGTGCTTGTAATATTTAAAAAATAATGTACTAAAAACGTTACACAACTATTAATACTATAATGTCTTTTAAATATTTAAAATCAAATATTAAACCATCGTTATTATAATATTGAACTTCAAACATTGAATGTAAAATGTTGATAATACATTTATGTAATATTGTATTTGAAATGTTGAAATGTTAATGGAATATAAATCTTATTCTAACGTTTAACATTACAAAATGTTATGTGGGATAGATCTGAAATGCTCATATAAGTTTTACAAATATTTCTAGTTTGTTTCCCCACATGATGGCGATGATGGGAATATTACCATTTCCCATTTCTCCACTACCTACATTAACAACCCTGGGTGCAAATGGTTTTAGAGTCACGAATCCACGTGAAAAACTGCTGAGTCAATGACATATCGTAATCGCATGTTTTCTTTTCGTATTTTTTTTTTCGTTTTCATTCCCTCAGCGTATATTTGTGAAGAGTTCTTTTTCTACTACTACTACATATACTTCTTCTTCTCATTCTTGTCTCATTCCCGACTACTCGTTCGCTCTTTGACCCGATTACTTGTTCATCACTGAATTATAGTGGTTAACTATTCATGTCAGCGGAGTTGATTAATCGAACGCAGACAAAACGTTTGTTTATTGATGACGAAGCCCCCGGAGAGAGTTAGTTTCTCTTTGAGCAAAACGTACTTTATCTATACGTATATAAATACTCCTACACAAACACCAACACACAAGCAAACACACACACACACACACACACACACACACACACACACACACACACACACACACACACACACACACACACAAAGATACGAGTACGTATATGTACATGCGCGCGTCAAGAGATGGGAAAAAAATAATCATTTGTTTGGAAACTTTGCCGAGTTGCTATGGCTGTTCCACTGCCACCGTCAATGCACACAAAAGCCCACAATGGATCCCGTGATTGACGACCCAGTTTTCTGAGGTGGTCCGTCACAGGTTTTGACCGTTTCATTTATCAAACCGTCGGATGTAGTAGTCTGGTCGCGCGCATCCAATCCTACCGACCGAAAGCCGACATATTGGCGGGCTTTCAAAAAAAAAAAAAAAATCCAATTCGCTGTACAGAAATTTATTGGAAATCCTATTAAAACAATCCTTTGGTAATGCGAGCCAATAACGGTTTAACGTAACGTATTTTAAAGTAATTTGTTTTCGATAAAATAATACGTTTACTTCTCATAGGACTTTTAAGTAATCGACTATGGTCGGTAAAAAAGTACAAAAAATTCGATTTTGAAAATTGTATGGATCAAAAACCTCGGGTTATTTAATCATTTATAATTATTACCATTATAATCGTTTTTATAAACTTTATGAATTAATTACTAAATATATATATATATTTTTTATTATGTTATAAAATTATTTAATATTGCTTAATATATTACACTGCTATTTCATAAAATTTATGAACGGAACCGTTTTATTTTTCTTGTATTTTTTCAGCATTTATATATTTACTTAACATTTAAATAATACGAAAAAACGGTTAATTCGAAAAATCTGAAAACATACAAAAATGATACGCTACTCTTTATCCTATATTATTATTCTAAAAACATAATTTATTCAAAGTGAAATTCTATAGAAATATTCAAAATAAATGGAATGAATTCATTTTACAGTATTTTGAAATTGGAAAATGTATTAATAATTTTTCATAATAAAGCTATTTTGATATTTAAGTATAAGAATAACATTATTTAATACATAAAAAGCAATTTATATTTAAATTAAAATTATTTTTTCTCATATATATATATATATATATATATATATATATATATATATATATATATATATATATATATATATATATATATATATATATATATATATTATATGTTCACATAATCACATAATTTAGTGAAATGAACTAGTGTTATCATGTCACGTAAATAATGAACTCGAATTTCACTGTAAAAGCTGCATAGTTTATTTAATACCCACAGTGTTGAAGCTTATCCAGACAAATTATTTATTTTGACAAGACCTTATCATTGTAATGTTTATCTAATGGTTAACTTAGATAAAATATATTCTCATCTAGATAAAATCCTCTATCTTAGTATACATAGTACAAATTTGATAAAAGCTCATTTTTACTCCGATATGATACTCACTTAAATGTGAAAAAGTTTTATTGGTATAATATAATATTTAAATTAATTCAGATTTTTATTATGCCCAAATTTTGTACTGTTTATAAAAAAACGTTCTCATAATTTATTTTCTAAACTACATTTTTTTTTTTACGTTTTGATTAATATAGTAGTGCAAACCAATCATTTATCAAACCCAATATTTCGTAATTCATCTGACTTGGACAACATAATTCGATTTTAACAAAACAAAGTAAATTAAAATGCAGAATGAACAGTCTGATAAATCTTAAAAACATGTATACATCTATCTAGATGAAGTTGAATTTATTATCATTTCTTGGATCATGATAAAATATGTATAATTGAAAATACATAATTGTATTTTTATATTTAAGGAGATACATAACTTTTACGAAATTATCTGTGTCTTAACCTAACATTTTTGTTATCTATGTTCAACACTGCATACACTCAAAACACTGAGGTCATACATTTATATTATCACGGATAAAGCTTTATCATTTTTAAATTGAGTGTATGAGAATAACTTTGAATGAATTGACGAGGATCTTATCGATATTCTTTCATATCAAAACGTAGGTACAGCAATATTCGTATAGAAGTTCGCATCAGTGCTTACAGATTTTGTAGTACTCGAGTCATGTCTGGATACCTAAGTTTATCTCATCTGAAAGGAATTTCACGAGAATAACATCGATTGACGCGCAATGTGAATGCACACTAACAGTCTAGTATCAAATTATCTAGAATCCTTCCAATGGATTGTTCTGAATGTCATCCATATTTTTATTCTTGCATTTTGTATATTGAAAAAATCATCGTTTGCACCAACACTTGTTTAGTAGTTATAAGGTCGTCGAATGAAAATCATCATGTTAATTTCAAGTCAAATCGACTAAAGAAAAACTACATTTGTTGTACAATATTTCAATGGAGTGTTGAAAAAAATATAAAACAATCGTGTTTGTACTCTTTTAGTAAGGTTTTAAAAATGCATATAAAACGTCTCGCAAATAGACTGGACAAATTCTGAAGGAAAAAACTAGAGTCAATATTGTATACATATTTACTTGTTTAGTAATATAGCTTCGTATCTCTTAGTGATATTTATGAATTTCTTGCTTGTATGAACAACTACAAATCATTTTTGTTATTTGATATCCAATAGAATAATATACTGATATAATACATTTATTTTGGGTGTATCATATTATCAGTAACATTCGTAGCCTTTAAAGTGTGTAAAATGGTTTTTTCGACCAATGCGTAACGCACTAAGGTTGAATAAACCAAACAATTTTAAATTCCACCACTCAGCGGCACGTGTTCGTTTTCTATTTGTTTACAATATTTCTATGGGCAAACTTAGTAGTTTGGCGTGAAAAAATCTTCTCAAGAAAAAAACTCTTAGCAGTATTTTAGCTTTCAGGAAAAACCATCACTGTCTTTAAATCTTTCAATCGTTTTACGTTGTGCCCCTTACAGTTTTAAATTCCGCTTCCTCCCACTATCATTTAGGGTTGCTATATAGTTGTTCTTTATATCGAAATTGAGACAACAAAGAAAAAAAGAATATATATTTATATTTGATTACAAAATCAGAATTGTTTTCCTCAAGACAACAAAAAAGCTTTTACAAAACCGAAAATATCTACAAATACAAGAGATCATTTTAAAAGTCGATTGGCTTTTTGCTTGAACAAAAATACGTAAATATAAACTCATAGTGACTTTGCATCAAAAAGTTTAAAACTTTAAATACCGAGCTGATTTTCAGAATGTTTTTCAGAACGTTTGCTCAGAGTTCAGAGCATTTATTTCAAAGTCGTGATATCAGTCTTTTTATCCCAGAAACAGCGAGTGCTATCGTCGTATCCTCTATAGATGTAAGTACATAATTTGTACCTATCTTTAGCTACTTGGGCATGATATAGATTATGGCTATAAATTATATTTAAGAAAAAAGATGAATTATTTATTAAATAAAACTGTACGTGATAAAACGTTGATGTAATACATAAGAATTGCAATTCTAACGTTAAGATACCTACGTATGGTATTCAGTATATAACTATAATTACAATTAGGATTCAGATCTTACGAACAAAAACAATCAAACGTTGTACTAGATAAACGTTTAAATAGATATATTTTTAAAATTACATCCATATTTTACTTTAAATGTATTATTAAAAAAAAAAAAAAAAAAACATTTGTCTGGTTTGTATAAAAGTTCTGTTGATGTTTAAGGAAAATTTTGAGTTTTTAACAACCTTAGTTATAGAGTTATTATTAAATAGATAAAATCTATTTAATTTTTACAATACTGTATACTGATTTCACTCAAATTTTCAAAATTTGATTGATGATAATGGAATAAATTTTGGGAATATAGAAAAATAACGTTTTCAAAATACAACATGATGAAATTTACTCGTATGATTTATAAAAGAGCTGAGCGTAATTTTTGTTCTAAGTCTATTTTTATCAAAAATTGTTTCTCCATAAGAATAAACATTATAATAAAACCAATAAATCCTCTGATTCATCCAGAATAGTAAAGTTTAAAACGAAAACTATTTACAACGTTCTATGAGGTTAAATGGAGTAGTTGTATTTGACGAGACAAAAACTGTATACCACGTACACCAAATTTCAGATTCAATTTTCATTACGACGTCAACAACCGTGGCTGTATCCCTTTGAATCGGTTAGTTGGTAAACATAACGTTACGTTTCAAAAGAAAACTCAAGTACCATGGCGAATTCCGTTATTCTCGTTTTGTTCCCTTCCAAAGCATTTACTAGCTCGTTCAATCCTATCGTCTTGACGAGTTTCTACCCAACATCTGCCCACGTGGGTCAATTTCCATATCAATAATACTATTTAATAGTTGATACACATATGCCTGTAAACACACATTTCTATAATCTCTTTTTCTGTGAAACAATCATAGGTTCAACAGAACATTCTGCTGTCATAATAGTTCTTTAGTTTGTAGCCTGTAAATGTTTTATTTTTTTTTTAACAACACTAATCTAACAACGGTCAGAGATAATTATATTCCATTTTAACAGAGATTTATGCGCACATCATCATCAAGAGGTGTGATATTGTTGCACGTGCAGGATCGTATAACATACACGTGCGTATGAAAAAGTATACACAACTCGAACGTTTCGTGAAAACTCGTATGACATGTGTGCACCCACGTAAGTGCGGTGGAGGTAAATTGAAGAAATAACGAACGCCGACCAAGTTCGTAGGTATCTAAAATTAACACGTTAGGAGACTCTAAATTACTATTTGATTTGGTCGTTTTGTGCTTTGTGCGCTTTGAGAGATAATGTTTCAATGCTCGCGTTTTGTTATAAATTACGGCACGTGATAAAAGTTTTCGTTGCGCGCATTTTATACACGTCATGAAATGAACTGCTCGGAGGGTGGTTATTCGTCTAGATTATAAAGTATAATTAAAACTTATTACTAACAAGTTTACGATAAGATAATTCATTTTTCTTTTCTCATCAAAATATAAATATATATATATATATATATATGTGTATGTGTGTGTCGTATTATTGTACACAAGGGTCGCACGTCATCTGAATTGTAAAATATTATTTCGTGACGTACATGCGCATGTTTATCACATTTAGACCACGACGAATTATAACCGTTTTGCTGTGTCGTGTACGCAAGTGTTTGAAAAAAAACTTGTGAACGTAACCCTATTGAGCAGTATCCAGTCGGATGAATTTTTCTGAAACAAAATCAATTTGGGCTAAAGATTGCCTAATTTTATACAACTGGTTTAGATCAGCACTTTTCGTCGTATTTTACGAGGCTAAAGACCGTCTGCTGTACACTTAAAATTCTGATCTTTATTTTTATCAATATAAGTCATATATTTAGTAAACCAATGCTGTTTTATTTTTTTATTTTTTTGTAAAGTATCAAATCAACAAGATAAAATATTACATCACAGGTAAAATTGAATTTGAGTATTATTAATTAGGTATCTTAATGTTTTCCAATATTTTAGAAATACTACCGTAAAAACGATAAAACACAGTTACTGACATTGTTTCGATATTTCTTTTAATCATAACTCCAATATAAATGAAGTTATACATTAGATTTTTAATAAATATTAGAGATATGAAGAATTTGGAAAATATTTTTTTATCTCTAATAATTTTTAATTCTAAGTAACATGAGTTGACAATTAAAAAATGAAGATTTTTTTTTTTTTTAAAAAGAATTTAAATTTATGTATAATATACTTGACCTTGGCTAAGAATTATTATCAACAAAATTATTCATCGCTTATTTAAAATTCGATTTACTTACTATCAATTCCTTGTCAAAAAAACTAAAAATACTGGTGGTGCGATTATATTTTATTTCATTCAAATACTTTAACACTGATATCATGTTAGAAAACTAAAATAATGATGCAACGAAAAAAACATCATATGCATAAATAAAACTATAATTTTTACTTTCTATACGGATTCAAGTCAAAGTTACCAATTTTTTTCTTGAAATAATTCCTTATTTATTTTGTCATTTATTATTAATTAATTAAATATATTTTAGAAAAAATAATATGTAAATTACATGCTACCTACGAGTTAAATTAAAGTTGTAAAATATGTACATCAAAATATCATTTGATAAGATATCATATCAATGAAACATGACATTTAAGGACATAGAAATATTACACATTTTCAAAAACTATATTTATAAAAAAAATAATACCAATTATTTATATAACTTTTTGAAATGTATTAAAGATAAAATATCATCACTAAGTTTCTCTTTGTGTGTAAACCGATTTTTACTCATTCATTGTGTTTATGTTAAAAACTTTCTTGTATTTGACGTATCTCACTTCTACCGATCATAGTCGTCAAGCATTCAATTCTGACGGTAATTGCTGCGAGAATGCGATATGTCAGCATCCGTTATCATTTACGCATAGTACGTACTCTACGTCATACAATTTGTCGATCCGTATGAGAAAATACCAATAGACGGTTTAGAGTTAAATATAGAGATGCACGTCTTTCAGCACACTCGTGATCCAATAAAAGCGGCACGTATTTGACCGTTCGCATGAAACTATAATTATCACGTACTGCATTCATTGAGAAAATGAAGTGAGCGGCGAGATTTCATTTAATTGAATGCGCACGTCAAGTCCTCAATACCTAACTTGCTATCATTCTTGTTTGTTTTTTTCCTCTTCTTCGTGTTCTCTGTCGCATTGACACACGAACTTCAACATGCCGTGAATAAATATTTCCACAGTTTTCTATCGAAAAGTAATTCAATCTTCGCCTTTCTGATCGGTATACCATTCTGTTGCTCATTGTGTCATCTCACCATATTGTTTGTCTATGGTCTCTCTCTGACAGTAACAATTTATTTGTTAGTTACATTAATATATCCTTATTAGTTTATTATCCAAACACCGTACACATACACCAATTCCGGCCTTTTTATTATATAACATTTATTTTATAAACTTATACGTTATTGGTCGGATGCCATTTTTTTTTTCACAACAAATTAAGCATAATCAATTTTTTATAGCTCTTTAATTTACCTAGCATATTTTGACTATTTATATTTATATCTACTCAAAAATGTATCCACACTTGAAATTATGTACATTATTCATTGGTATTCTATGTAGCAGAGAATAAATTATGATTTTTGTCACGTTATGGGTATTATAAAAACTATTGGCTTCGAATACCAAAGAGTTTTTTTTTCTTTTTGAATATGATATATTTTCATACTAATTAATTAGTAATACTAATTTTAAATTGTGATTTTACTACGTTTTCCTCTCGGATTCCTGGTTATCGAAATAGTTAATTTAATTTAATTAAAATCGATAATTTTTTTGATATTATTAACCATGAATACAATGTTGTCGTGGCAACCAGTTTTTTATAAACATTGATATTGATAGCATGGTCACATGGCTTATTAAGGTAATAATAGAGTTTATTTTCATTGGGTATGATTTAGGTTCCAAGAACTCAAGCAGTAAAATGAAATGTATGTAAGCAAATTTTTCAGAATCAAAACACTACATCACTTTAAAAAAAATCGTTATGCTTTGAATCGTCATTTTTAAGACTATAGGCGTATAAATAATATCAAGAGACGGGAGCAGTTACAATATTATTGGCTAATATTTTTTATTATATGTATTATATATGTACATTTTAGAATGTTTTGCTTCATTTTTTTTCTTTAAACACTTTTCTTTTTGTGTGATACACTTAATTATTATTATAAATTTAACAACTGTGTTACTGAAATATCACCTAGTACCTACGACTGGGACATAATGGTTATGATGGCATTATAATAAAGAGTGTGATTTAATTATGATCGAGTTTCGCGCACCCATCTCATACTGCAGCAACAGTCGTACGTGCAATATGACGCGAAACATTACAGGGCGGCACGACGTCGCGAATTAATTGGCATTCTGACCGGGTGAGAGAGAACGCTGATTCTTAATAGGGGACGAGTCCCTGATGTCGAATGACATGATATTCCCCAGGGTTTCGAAAATAATTACGGTCCTAGCCACGTTGGCAAAGTCCGTACTCCATACAACGTTGCAACGACGTGTTTTAATTAAAATCTTAACGTGGTGTGTGTGTGTGTGTGTGTGTGTGTGTGTGTGTGTGTGTGTGTGTGTGTGTGTGTGTGTGTGTGTGATCTGTACATATGTGAAACTATGCAGAAAGGGAGCTTGCCAGCATCGAGTTATATCTATGTATCTACACACATATATGCAACAATAAATTACGTTCGGTCAAATATTCGATTCCCTGTTAAAATGATGGAGAACGTAGACAAAAACCTAGGTATGATGTGTGTGAGTCAGTTAAAAATCCAAATCGACAATCGTTAGGTGTTATTAAAAATATTGTTATTTTTCACACGATATTTTTTTTTCTTAAAATATGTTTCAAACATATAGACATTTGAGTTCATAATTTCATCATTTACGTTTTTAATTTTGCGATTGTTTTGACTTATGGTTTATTGTTGATGTTTTAGATCAATGGTGTTTACTCCGGGGACACATTTTATGTAGCATGTTTCAAAGTTATAAATTAAACTAAAATATTCCAAAAAAATTGTAGTTCAAATGTTTCATTTTTATCTAAGTTTCCCAATCCGTAAAACTTTCTAGTAAAAAAAAAAAAAAGTCCGAAATATTTATCCGACATAGGTAATTGTGATTATTTGTATTTTGGATTGTGAGTGAAGCGAAGAATGTTATGGTTTTACATTGGTATTTATTTTTTTTAGATTCTGAGTAAAGCGAAAGATCTTATGCTTTTACAATTATGTTTTTATTTTCTGAAGACACTCTATGCTCACCTTAACTTTGTATAAACGTTTCATCCAGCAACTCTATAGATCGGAAATTATATGAAGGTGGTAGCAACTTTGAGGGTTTATTAAGCTCTTATCTCAACAGTTTTTTTCAGGTGAGAGGAAATACTACCAAAAATGGAGCAATACGGTGAAATTTACCGTAAACGTTACTACGACAAACGTTATGTTTTAGAAACTTGAAATTTTCACCACATGTTATCGACGTTTAATTAGATATATTTAAAAAGTTTCAAACAAATTCGTCAATTTTTAGTCAAAAATTGGATTTTGAAAATACCTTGTTTTTTAAGTTTATCCCTATATATCCCTTATTTATCTTAAATAAATTTTAAATATTTGACAAAAACGTTTACAATTTAATATGACTTGGCTCATAAACTTTTGTAGTGATACTGAAAAATTCCAAAAAATCGTGACTCCAGATAATAAACCATTTTTATGTAATTTTTAAAGTTAAATATTTATTTGAAGAAATATTTCCATCCAAATGGTATATTTTAATTCTGACGTATTTTCACAATAATTGTTAAACTTGATAAATCATCTATTATATATTTAAAACACAATATACCTATCCCCATCAACTCGTCCAGAGAACGAAGATCCCATGAGGTGAAGTACATTGTTTTTATACTTGGGATCCCACTCAAAAATAATTATTTATTTAAATGGCACACTGAAAGAAAAATGTTGAACATCACTATTTTAGGGTGATATTATATTATTTTATGTAATTTCCAATATAATACCTTTCATTAATCAAACAAAAAAAAATTATCAATTAGCTATGTTTATTTTCATTTACAATTATTATTTATGCCGTGTATATTTTAATACAGTTATAATACTAACATTTCTATAACACTTTACCATAAGTATAAATTGTATGAATCCATTTATTAATTACAATTAAATAATGTGAAAAATCTTAAAATAATTTTAGTGAGTTTTCAGGATATTTTTTACCATCTTTGTTTTAGAGAATCTTTACAGTTATTTTAAAACATTAAAATATTTTAAGAATATCGAATGTCTAGACTTCTAAAATTTCTTCCTTACATTTATTTTTGTGTTTGGCCTTATGTAATCACACGTTCTTCAAACATCCAAAAACATTTTGAAAAAAGCGAAATGTTTCCTAACTTCAAACTACCCAAACCAATAGATAAAATACATATGTCATGTAAAAAATAAAAATCGCAAGATACTATAATTTATCGACCAACAGATACTAATTCATCTCGTTGTATGGTGGTTTTCAACTTGAATTGAGTACGCTAGATAGCAATTCTCGACTCAAAGACATTTTGATGACCACACGAGAACCCTCAAATGATGGCTGAAATATCATATTTTCTAAAGACGAAAAATACATTTTGATTAAAATAACTGACGGCAAGAGATTTAGTAGCTTAATTATCTGAGCAATTTTTTCTATAAATGTTCATACCATCACCAGTATTATCACCAGCGGTATTATCATAACAGTTATCAAACTGACACTCGGGAATTCCAGCATCAAGTATTGGAGTTTAGAGAATATATTCATTTCTTACACTACTTTAGTGGGATACGATCCACAATTGATGAGATAGATTTCAACTCTATTTTACACGACGGGTGAATGTATCCGTGATAGCTGGACTTTTTCCCGTGTTCAGGTTTCTTAGACAAATCATACCCTTTACTTTTCTTCTCTCTGATACATATAATTTATCATGTTTATGTCTTTCAGTAAGGTCATGTTTATCAATAAATATTATGATGACGGGGTGATAATTTACTGAAATAATCTTACCACCTCCTTCCATCGTTAAAATAATCTTAGAATATTATATGTTTGGTGTAGAAGGTATGACTTCATTCTTATACCAGTTGAAAGAAGAATTGCTAGGACCCAGTTTTTTCATAGAAAGGAAAAAAATCCAAGGGGTAAAATTATGTTATACTTATAAGGGTAACCGCACACTGATAAAGCTAAGTTGACTTGACAAAGTTGAAATAGAAGTCATGTTTAGTCATTTTGCTTTTAGTCATAATAAATCACAATAATCACACATTAGACCAAACATAATTAGTCAAATCATCGTCAGTCGACAAAATGTCTTCCGATGAAGATGACGTTGCTGTTCCTATTTTATGGTACCTTTTACAAGATGTTGAACGAGAAAATAATAAAAAAATACTTTGGGTTCATCCTTTGAATATGAAACGAAGTGAAAATAATACTATTCATTGTTTTGATAAAGAGTTGCGAAATGACGAATGTACATTTAAAAACTTCACACGAAATTGAATGTAAATACATTTGATTACATTCTGGAAATAATTAGTAATGAAATTCGAAAACCTGATACTTATTTTAGAAAAAGTATCACTCCGGAAAAAACATTATTGGTAACTTTGAGGTAAGCTTATAATAAATTGTGAATTAATAGATATTTTCGTTTGTACTGAATATTTAATTGTATAAATACAATAAAATTAGTTTACACTTAATTTTAGTTTTTAAACTTTTAACACTTCAATTTCCAATTGGTTTATTTATTAAAAATACTTAAAATAAACATTTTTATGAAATAATGCATTATGTTAATTTAAATAAGAACATGATCTGTTGGATGAGGAAAAGTCAGGAAAATTATTCATGTATTTCATTGTTTGACATTATATAATCATATTGAAGAAAAATGTTGTACATAATATACCTTAAATTATTGTACATCGTTTATTTGTTAGTTAAAAAAGCAATAAATATGTAATTTACGATAAAAAATTAAATTTACTTAAATGAAATTGATTGTATATAATGTAGTTAAATATTAAAACCCACCTTATATATATAATTTAGGTAATCTAAGAATAATTATATACAGATAAACGATGTAAAATATAGAAATAAATAAGGTAAAACATGTATAAATGTATAATTACCTTTAAATGGTAGACAATTTAGCATGAATAATTCAAAAATTTTGTGTACTCACCGGGTGACTGCTCTATTATGACTAACCAAAATAGCGCACATTCCATTTTAATAAAAAAATATCAGTCATGCATGATGGCAAAAGTGTTTTGTCTTGATTATGCTTTATCAGTGGGCGGGAATTCCATAAAGCGTGTATGTTTTATTTTTCATAAGTCACAATAAAGCGAGTTTAGTCGCATTAAAGCTACTCTGCTTTATCAGTGTTAAGTCACCCTAAGTGATTTCGTATCATACATTTTTCATTATTAAAATACATAAGAAATTACAATATTCTATTAAAGGCCTTAGAAAAATATGAATAAATACATGGAAGTCACGCCCTAGTATAGATCAAAATATTTTCGTAACGTAGACGCAAAAAGTATTATATATCACACAACAAATAAACTAGTTTTAGATTCTAAGTGATACAGTTTTACAATAATTAATTATAATTTTATCTTTGTAACGCATGGTCTGAACCAATTTTATTTATAATTCCTATTTCTTTTGAATTTGAAAGAAAATTTCAACTCCCGATACAGAAGATTTGGTGAATTAATACACTGGGAGTAAAAACAATAAGAAAAAAATAGTAATAACATATTTCAGAGTTCGCGAAAATTAGTAGCATGTTATATCATATTATGTATCGATTTACTCGAAAATAGTACGACTGACACATTTCATGAGAAAACAAGGTATTAATGAAAATGTGACCTTTTTTGAATATCATACAAAAAATCAAAATTTCTTTTCGAAATAATCGGTTGACGATAAAATTGTAATTTTAGATAAAAAAAATTAGAAAAAAAAAACAACCAAATTCAAGTGACGTATATTGGTTTTTTGGTGTCAAGTTTTGATTTTTGAGATTTTCCATGCGTAACATTTATTCTCGTCACTACCAGAATAATATGAATAACAATATTCAAATAAGTATATTATATATTGACTCAATTTGACCAAATAAATATACAAATATAAAGTGCATGAATTGAGAAATGGATAAAGTGTTATGTCGTTGGAATTATGTATCGATAGTAAATCGAAATATCAATAGTGTTATTTTCCACGAACTACGGAATCCGCTAATCTTCGTTCTGAAATTTTAACTATAGTGAAGATCATGATACGAATGGCAATATGAAAACTGCACTAAACACTCCAAGTGTTTAATCCATAAATTATTTTTCAAAGCCTTATCTATCAAAATGAGCGATTGAGCATGTACACAATAACACAAATAAAACAACGACGTTAGCTGTGATCACAAATTCCAGCCAGATAAATATGTATTAGATCATTACACGAATAGAAGCCGTTTGTTAATAATTTATTTTTACTGTGTATGTGTGTGTGTGTGTGTGTGTGTGTGTGTGTGTGTGTGTATGCGTGTAAAAATATAATTACCTCTTTAATGAGTTACACGGTGAAGGTTTAACTGATCTTACCATACATTGATGATCTTACAGCAAAACGAAAAAACATTTTACATAACACTGTATGGTATCATGAGAATCAAGTGTTGTGGTAGCGATATTGGGTGAAGTAGCACTCAACGCACCACAACAATTATTATTACGAAACATTTCGTGGAATATAAATAAATGATGAGTATACGCATTGAAAACCTGTTAACAAATACAGTAATATAAAATAAAAATATCATAAATTCAGTTTTTGAAACATATTAGCTACCACGTAATACGTAGGTGGACATCAGAGTATATTAAATATTTTTAAAATGACTTACAATAAATTAGATTATTATTAAAAGGTAATTATATGTTATCCTTGAACTTAAAATAAATTAATTTATTGTGAAAAACGTCGAAAGTAACAAAAAATAAAAATCAAATGTAATTGAATATTTTATTATTTTAGAAATTATTAAATAGTGATCCATATCAAATTAAAAAAACATTTTACTAAAAGGAGTGCATATGCTACTGGTGAATATTTTAACTTAAAATCAAAAAAGTAAATGTTTGTCTGCAGATATTTCCATAGCAAATGTGAAAAACTAAAGCTATATAGTATTAACTAAAATCACAGTCAAATCCTCTTATATCGATGTCGTAAATAACGAAATTCTTGGTAAAATAATTTTCAGCCATGTATTTAGTTGGTTTGATATCTTGCGTGCAGTTTAATTGCACTAGTCATAGAATAATTTATTTTTAATCTTAAATCAAATTCCTAGTATCTCATATTTATTTTATATACAATAATTTAAAATGTTTCGCCTCAGACCATTATCTGAAGGCGCATTGTTTCGTCATACAGTTTTTAAATTGTTTGACAGTTGAACTGATTCTCACTCAATCACGTAAATATGTTCCATGGCGTGGCCAAAAGCATATTGTGGAGTATATACAAGACGTTAAGTGTTAATGTGGAATATAGTGCTCACGTTTAATATGAAAATCCATATAGTCTCCAATTTGTCTATATCACGTGACTATGTTTTACGTGAATCTTTCTTTAATGGCTGAACATCAATCAGACTCTTGTTTATTAATCAAAATAAAGACGTTTATTCGATCGGTCACTTAAATTATATTGGTCAAGATTTTAAAAAGTCATTCCAAACTCAGTACTTGAATTAAAAAACGAGTGGACATCCTAAAGTTGGCAGCAGATTATATAATAGATGAGCAAAAGATTACATTTATTTCTATGAAAATCATCTGTTGATTGATTTTCTACAAGTTTTTGTTGACAATATGTGCATAACCCTTCCCACACCCAAAACACACGCACACGCGCGCGCGCGCGCGCGCGCACACGCACACACACACACACACACACACACACACACACACACACACACACAGGACATAAGGTTTTGTTGACAACAACGGATATGTCGGCCTAACAGATAAACAGATTTAAGTTATACAATTTAATAACAGTATTTTCATATCTATTGAAATTCAATTACTATTTTCTCCATGCACTAAAAATTATGTACCTATCTAAAATGTATTTAAAATTAATCAATGATTTTTTTATCAAACCCGAATGCATTTAAGAAGTGTTGTTTTTATTCGTAGCAATTGTTTTAAAGGTATAAAGATAATATACTCGTATTTCGTGCATTTAATGTGTTACAAGTCATATAAGGAGTAATATGTTAGTATTACGTATGCATGACGTTGGTCCAACTTTTTTAATTCATTAAATTATGAGCAAAAATGGTTTAATTTTAACATAGTATATTTTTTTTAAATGTTCGTGTAGATAATGACGTAATCTTACAACAATACTATAAACACATCTGAAAAACGGAGTGAAAACAATACCCGTAAACCATGAGCCGATTATTTGTAGCACTCGAATCAGTCGACTACCGTGGACCGGAACGATTCACAAAAAAAAAATAAATAAATAAATAAAAATACATTTTACAAACTAGAATGAATTCGAGTGAAATCGTATATTCGGCGATCCGTGACTTACAATCCAAACGTGATTACACGTGTACTATGTATATTACTTGATATCACAAAGTTCCCTGCATTTTTGGTCATTTTCTGTCCAATTTTTTTTTAAGGTATTGATGCTACTCGTGTCACTATTGATTTTACAACACTAGTTTGAAAACATTTTTTTTTTTTTTTTTGGGGCATGATTGCAAGTAGACAAATAGCGAAAAAAATTTAACCAAGTTTACATTGTTACGAATTTCGAAACAGTGAAAAATAATACACTTCTATAGTTTACTTTTTCCCCGGAAGACATTGTGTTCTGACACTTTTTTTAAATTAATTCAGTTCTATATATTATATATTATAGATAATATTATTAATATTTGTATTGTATAAATTACAAAATTAATTAGGTACTCTCAACTTGAATTTTATGCTCGTGAACTTCATGTTTATAATATGACAACTTCGTAAATAATTAATGTAATGTTCTTACCGTTTTTAGTGTAATTACGATCACCAACAAGAGTCATTTACTGATATCTAATATATTTTAGTGGCATCATTAATAAAAATATTTTTTGAATATTCAATATTTTCTCTTTCACTGTTATTCAATTTCAGTAAATTCTATCCCGAAACTTCTGAAGCACTATTGAAGCCGAATCGACATTTCTGTTTTAAATTCCCACCGAACTTTCTGCAAATCATGGGTTTTGATTAGACCAAATCGTCATGTCGGAGAAAAAAAGTAACAACGTTATTTTAAAAATTTCGATTTAAGACCTTGGTTTTTTTACCTTTCGTAAACCGGGAACGGGTGGGAACTGTTTTGCACAATACTGCCACCCGATCCCAAATTCGATTTTAGACCTAGCCTATGGCGTTTTTCCAATAATAAAAGCACGTGCACATTCAAACAACACGTATAATAGTATTTTTATGTTATTGAATTTAAGGTCTATAATCGTTTCGGGGATCGTGCATGTCTCTCGTAGACTCGAGTATGCACCGTCAGACACCAAAGACAAGATGACGATATGAGTCATTTACCACATTAAACGCTAGGGAAAATAATTTTACGCCACCGTTCCATTTAAAAAGTCTTAAAACTAAATAGCTCAGTGTCACGCCATGAGAGATCCGCTTGGTCATATCGTTATATACGTTTATGGGTTTAGCCGAGTTACCACGGAACTAAGGCGGAGTATCCGACCGCTTAAAGTGAGAGATTAAATCCCTATAAAATATTATACTATTATTCACGTTCTCGAATAAAGTCAATGGTTGTCTTACAGTTTTTAAAAGCACAAAATAAAACTTGATAATCTCATATTCACTTATAAACATGATCGGAGAAAGCTAAAGATTTAATTGTCACTTGATAACGATCGTAATCCAAACTTAATTGGGTGATAATTAATTCTGGGATTCGAGCTTTATGCACTTTTAAAATCATAAAATACGTGCACACGTGTGCGTAGTTAATTAAATATGCACTTATTTTTAACCACTTACATTTTTCAAAAACGTTTGACGGAAAAAAAAACCACACGTTTACGTATTGCATACTGAAAACAGAATTAACTTTATAATGTGAAAATGTCTCATTTCACTTTAAACAAGTACAGTTACCTTTTATAGTGTAGTGTCATTCGAGCGTTTATTAGTTTTCAACAGTGTATATCATTCATTATTTGAATACGTATTTTATTCTAAATTAGAATTACTAATAATATTCTTATCAAATGATGATACTCGATTGAGTTCGGGCCTCTCTGTAAAACCTTTAAAACCTTATTTAACAACTCGACTAAACACGGAATATATATTGTTATTAAATGCAACGTTGTTAATTTTCTGGATAGTTAAATTTACGTCTAGAACGATCCGCGCCGTGTATATCTACCTATTTCTCCAACTTTTATAATAAACTAATCTCCATCAATTTTAATTTGAAATTAATTATGTAATATGGATAAGTATAAATAGGTACTGCACTGTTTATATAAAATAGAGCATACATATTTTACGTCAGTAAATAAATTATGTTATATATTATATAATAATTTCGTATACACAGTAGGTATGTAATCGTAATTATTGTTTTAAATAATGTATCATGATTTAATATAACAGAAATGGTCTTTACACAAATTTTCATTTCAGAAATCGAGTGGTTTTCGTCCGAAATTATTATCGAATACACATCTATATTTCACTAATAGACAATAACAATTATTTTTATTTTGGTTGTTAATTTGAATTTCGAACACGTAATCGCTTTCGCCCATGTCACAGAATCTATTTTTAATTCCTGAGGCGATATAAATCTTCGCCTTTAAATGATCATTGCGCATGCGTGGTTAAATTAATATACATGTGTGTGTGTGTGTGTGTGTGTGTGTGTGTGTGTGTGTGTGTGTGTGTTTTGCGTACATATTATGAAGAGGCAACTTACTGTCGCCTCACCAATGGTAATATTGCCTATATACAATACTGCTTCCAGTCATCGCTTCTGTTACAATATTGCCTATTCTACCGCCGATTAGTCGCATATCCGTATACGTTGACGTAGTTATTATTTTCTGTACCTATGTTATATCGTTTTCTTTAATTGATAGATATGTGAACTTTTCAAGTAGAGTTTTTTATAAAAATAAAAATGAATAGACTTTAAATGATTCAAAATGTTGAATATCGATAAATTTACTTTTTGCGTACTCTTAACTCAAAACGTTCAAGTGAGGCGCCGTCTCACTTGTCTCAGCCCCAAAGCCGCCATTTCAAATGTTTGGTCGGGTTTCTTCTGCAATTTATCTTAAAACTATCAGTCGTAAAACCATACTTAACGTGCAAAGTTCAAAAATATTCAACAATTTTCTCGAGTTGTAACTATTACGAATATTCAATTCATCGACATTAAAATTAGTGAAAAAATAAGTTAAAGTGATACATATGGCGATATGTCAACGTTAGATAAATTTCCATACTTAACCATGTCGAATATTAACGTTTTTTTTTAGGTTTGTATTATTTAATGTCATCTTAATCGGATCGAAAAATATTATACATATACTGTACTCAATCAGGTTACTGCCTTGTCAATTATTGTCATCCATACGTTAATGGCAATATAACAATTAATTGTTTCAAAAAGTTATTTGAAAATATTTAAAAATAAAGTAATGTGACGTATTTAATGTGCATTAAAAATCAGTAATTTTAAAAATATACGTTAATTGAAAAATAATCGTAAGTTTACAGCGAAAACTTATAAAATTCAATTCGAGAACCTAAAAAATAATTATTAACAAATTAGATCTATCCCGTTCACTTTTCGGAAATATAAATAAAATAAATGAACTTATTCCCGAATCCTAACATTTAAATAATGTTATTACATTATACTAATATCCCTTATGATCTTTGATTCATTTACAACAGACCACAACCTATGTGCCACATTCGTGGATAAAATTATGAATTAAAATCGTGTTAGTAAAAATATAGTCGAACGTCCATCGATTCAAAATCAGCTACTTATTACCGAGTGGACAGGTACTCCAGAAGATCCACTACGGATCCCAACCACATGTTTGATTGCCGTGCGAATCGGATAACCTCACTGGAATAAAAATATTTACCAAATTTATCGATGCTTTGAAATTAAAACACGCGTAAAATTGACTTTTTGGATTAGACTATGACGTGCGTTTCAAAGTGTCTATAAACCTGAAGTTCACGGCTGCAGCGGCGTTTGGGATTACCGATCTGTTAGAAGTTTCGAAACCACGTGCGACATCGAAGCTTTTGGGATTAACCGCGTCGTATTCAAAACATTCTTTTATAATAACAATTTCGATGTAGCACCCGAACACTAGCGCACACCTTTCACGTCGTTTTATCGTGCGCATAAAATTTACGACGAAGACATGAAAATGTATAAAAATAATTATTGATAATGTAATTATTACTCTGCGAATTAATTATCCGACGCGAATATACGATCGTGTGTGTGTGTGCGTACGTTTTTTTTTTTTTTTTTTAATGTTATTTCTTATTATATATTTTTTTACTTTTGCATGTTAAAGATATATAATGCATGCGTTTATATTTCTGGCTCGCTATATTTACGTGCAATGCCTGTTTTTCCCCTTTTCATTTAAACACTCGTGTTACAGAAGTGTGTGTAATAAACTATTAAATAATAATAGTGTGAACAAATTGAGTGAATCTATTATCGCAGTATTATGGAAAAAATATTATAACAACGATAAAAAATCGAATATATTTATGTAGCATATAACATTATTATTGAACCAAAACAATTTACATTATTCTGATTATCTAGGTGTGTTGTTTTTTTTTGTTGATGCTTATGTTGATCTTGTTATTGTTGTTGTTTTTTTCGCATATAAAAATATGATATGATATTAATAGTATAAAAATATTATTGATCAGTTTGATTTATACAAACAATTATTCTATATGGGATCCAGGCGGGAATCCTGCTCTCAGCTCAGACGTTGGCGGCTCAGGGAACTCAGGCGCGTCGGGCACGACTCAGACGTGCATTGACAGAAGCTGCGAATTCAGACACAGTTCCAATCATCAAAACGGTACAGATTATAAAAAAAAAAAAATTAAAAAACTGCATATCACACCAAACGATACCCACAAACACGATAATATTTTTTTTAAATATACATACACGTACACACACACATATACATACACACAAGCACTCTCACATATATACACTTACATAGTTACATAGAACGGGCACTATATCATTGCATTATTATTTTACCGCGTCTTTCTCAACACTTTGCAGATTTAATCATTCACCGTTTACACAGGTGTGTCATTATTGACACACACACACACACACACACACACACACACACACACACACACACACACACACACACACAAACTCACGAATACAATATTATTTAAATAATATATGTATACCAGCGCACAATTTTCGCTCACCTCCGGCTTCCAGACATGTATTTTTTTCATTTAGTGATGATTAATTTTTAATGCATGAGCTTTGAATGGAACACCTCGCACCCCCATGTTGTAGTGGAAACGTTTTTTTTTCTACAATTTTTTTCTTTTTTTTACGCCAATGAGGTTTTTTCCTTCGATAGTGAAACGGAGTGGATAACCGAACAAACGACGCTCCGGCGTCATCATCGAACATGAGTCATAGCCTTCCATATTTTCATCACCAGTCCCCAGACGTATTATATTCCCCAGTCGTTTATTTTTATTCTTGCCAATAACTTTAAAATTGAGACTAAAACGTATTCCACCGTGGTGAAAAATCAAAACAAGCACATGATAAATTGCTCGCCATCATGACGTTTACTACCAAAAACAGAAATGCTCAATGATCGAGCAATTCGTCTTTTTGAGAATCTCTCTTTTTCTATTTCTAACAATGTCTAATATTTCATGACAAATATTCAGTATTTTTAATAAGTTATCGTTATAATATTATATTATTATACGTTCATTCATGATAGGAAAATGTGGCTAGCTACACATATTCTCTCTCTCTCACACACACACACACACACACACACACACACACACACACACACACACACACACACACACACACACACACACACACACACACACACACACACACACACACACACACACACACACACACAAAATATATAGCAGGAGACATATATTATCCATGATGGAAAGTAAAAGCCATGACTAAAATCCATCACTGACGTAGAAATGGACCTTTGTCGTTATAGTTCCATGAATATTTTGTGCAGTTTGAAAAAAATAATGTACACTGTATTGTACTTGTTTTCTACACACCAATCATTATTTTAATATTTTTTTTTTATTGAGCTTAATGAAAAAAATACAAACAATAAATAAAACATGATAACCAAACATTATTGAACAATTAAAAACGGTACGAATAAATAAATAAATGAAATTGTCACTTTTTTTTTCTTTTATTATTAATTAATTTACTTTTTCCATAGTAAACACAACGTAATCTGAATGATAAGCTCGCATAAAATTTTGAAATCTTTTTAACCGAGAAATACCAATCTTTGTTTTTGATGCAAATCTGTATCAGCAGCAGTTATGCCCATGACAAATAAAGATTATAAATTAAAAATTAAAAAACAAAAAAGTACGTAAGGAAGTATTCAATAAAGGTTTAAAGTGACTATGGTATCGATAATACGGTTAGGAAGTTTTCCTTTACACACATACGATGAATAAAGCCAAAATATTGTATTATTACAAAAATTAGAAAATCAACCTCTATCTACGAGGTCAAAGTATATATATCTGTTTATACGATTGAGCAACGCGTTGAAGAGCACTTATTCCACTCAAAAACAGACACACTTTCATTGAAAAAAATTCACTGACAACTATAAGACAGTCACTATAATACACCAAAGTTGGTTGGTTAACTTGGAATTGAAAAATAAATGAATAATACAATTTCAACAAGAATATAAATACGTGAGTACCACATAGTTTGTGTGGCCGTTATTTTTCATGGTGTATATATAAATATATATAAAGAAAGAGAGAGAGAGAGAGAGAGACAGAAAGAGAGAGAGATGTTATTCGGTAAATATATAGAGTTTTTCAAACCATAAGCCAGTGTTGGGGAGTTCACACAAATTTTAAAGTATACATTTTTAATCCCTAACAAAATTATAAAAGATAAGATGCTGACAAATGTTATTTTACAACTACGTACAAAAGAAAAAAAAAGGTGTTTTCAATTGTTAATTTCGCAATATGTATCAATTTAAATTTAATAATTAAACATATTAAACCTCATTATTTAATATAAAACCAATAGATTACCTACATATTATATAAAACAAATCTCTAAATGAATGAAAAAATACCCGATTCAAAATAAGTAAAATCTAGAGTATCACAGATTTGTTTTGTGATAACGATCGGTTTTAATATCAAAAATCGCCATCATATTATGTACAATGATTCATTTTAGACAATAAAATTTGATACACTAGTTAATATCACTCAATGATTAATTTTTAATTAACAACTGCTGTCAATACAGATCAAAGTTATAATACAACAGACTTAATTTTTGTCATCTCGCATATATATATATATATATATATATATATATATATATATATATATATATATATATATATATATATATATATACATATATATATTTGCTTAGTGGTGTATTTCATAAGATTTGAATAATTTTAGTTAAATTATATGACTTAAATGTTTTTGTCATAAAATACAAATAATAATATACTAACTAGTTCAAAACAATTTAATTGGCTTAAATTCGATATCCGAAACAAAACAATGCGTTTTGGTAGGTATTTTGAATACAATGACGAATTAACGACATCTGATTGATAAAAGGAGTCGATCAGCCGAACTTAAATTTTCACGTGATGGTTATATTAACACATTATAATCGTGATGGGCAAGCACCACGCGGTGAAAGATACCTTGTACATGAACAAACTTCGTTCTGGCTCTTTGTGTAAAACGGAATATTATTTCGTTACGGTTTTTGCACGGCCGAACTCAAACACAGCATTGCTACCATTCACAATGATTATAATAAAAATAATAATAATTATAATAATTATAATAATAATAATAATAATAATAATAATCATCATAATAATTATAATAATAATAATAATAATAATAATAATAATAATAATAATAATAATAATAATAATAATAATAATAATAATAATAATAATAATAATAATAATAATGATAATGATTATAATTATAATAATAATAATAATGATAATGATAATAATAGTAATAATATAATATTTCGCGCCGGAGATTCCACTTCGTGGTATACGGCCATTTCAAGTCTAGTTCGAACCACGAGGTGTACACACACAAAAAGAGTGTGTACTTTATGGCCATGTAATTCGATGCGATAAACATCACGAGTTATTACGGTGCCGCGCGCACGGGCAAACGATAGTATTGTTATTTAGATCGGACGAAATCGCGTGATAATAATTATACAAATAAAATCGTTGTACTCAGAAGTACACTACTGAGTTCCGGGGAGATAAACACTGTCGTAAGTCTGGGTAATTTTTTTTTTAAGTTGAATTACTAACATAAAAGTTAACATCAACAGTTAACTTGTGTTTTTTTTAGTTTTTATAGACTCATGAATACAATTCCACAAAGGCTCCATTAAAAATAAATTGTTAAATCCTCGTCATAAAGAAAACAAAAGATACAATACTGTTATCACATAATAATCTAATTTTCAGCAAAATATAATACAATATTTAATTTTAGCGTGTAAAATGTTATCATATCACAGAAAACTTTCTTGCAAAATAGTTGTTTAAAAATTATTTATCGATCACTTCAGGTGAGCGATATTCCATGTTATTAGATAAACGGTGAAAACGCACCTTTCGAGAATTGGTATAACGCTATTAAATGTACGTATAATTTCTAAATGTTATAGTATTTGAAACGCTCATAAAATACAAATAGTTATTATGATTTTTTAACTAACGGACATTAATTTATATGATTACCTCATAATATATTAAAATCGTCATAACTAATTCGAAAAAATTAAAAACGTCTCACGCACAATGACTGGACAGTGACAATTAATACTTCCCTAGGTACTAAGGAGACCGTATAAATTTCTGCCGTTTCAAAAGTGGTTTTGTTTTTTGATAATTATACGAGTATTATAAAAATCAATTAAGTAATTGAGTTGAAAATATTCGGTGAAAACGAACAAAACAGGGGTATTCGCTATTGTTGAAGTAGAAAAAGTGAGGGTACCCTGGTAAAGCCGAAGAAAAAATGCGTAGATGAAATAAAACTACTCAGTGTATATAGTGGGATATCATTGGACCTCAAATGGTTGGTGTGCGTGAAAGAATATGTGGTGACTATTATAGTAGGTGACAGATCTTTGGTGTGAATAAACTGTGGATATCGAAATATATCCTTAGCTTCATTCAGAATCTAAAACTACGTATGGCGAATTCATGAGGTCAAGTTTTTTTTTTTGATGGGGGGTGTTGCTGAAAAAAACGCACGTATTCTGAAGATTTTTGAGTCAGAATAGGCGTAGTGAAACGGATTTTCAATATAAATCCAAACAGCCGAAGACGATGAAAATATCTACAAACGACGCGACGCGTAAAACCCTCCAAATGTACGTAAAATAAATACCAATTTCCAAAATGTTAACTAACATAATTTCTTTGAAGTGAACTATGCCAACATATACGCAACGTAGCTTGAAATATCCACGCAGTCTGTCGTAACAAGTGTTCATAAAATCAAAAACTTAGTGACGAAACAATATGAACCAAATTCAACATGCTCTCGTGACAATATCGAGACTGGTAACAGTTATTATAACGCTGCGTTAAAATATAGACCATTCAAAACCGTTCGTTACTAAATCAACACTAATTGTGCAAGTTTCAAGATAATGCTTTGCTTTTGGCCCCATCGATGTATTTATCTGTAAATTGTATCATTTTGAATAGGACGCTTAGATACTTTAACACGTAATATCGTCTTGATAACGCAAAATGATTATTATTATAATTGAACATTTTCAAAAGTAAAAATCGCTTAGAACGTCAGATTCATAAAACCCATAATTACATAATACTTATTGAGTCTAAAGATGTGTACAAAATTAATAAAATTCACCATAGTTTTAAAAGTTCGAGTTTATAAAAAGTCACTAATGTGATATTATTTTTAAATTATATTTTAAATTAAAAAAAAAAAAAAAAAAATTGTGACTATTTACGAAAAATATCTAATTAAAAGCATATTGTTATTATCATGCAATTATGCGACATACATAGATTAGAAAACATTAAATAATCTGATTTATAACACGAAAAAACTTCACTTGTAAAACTCTTGTAATACGATTATTATAGTTAGCTAAATCTATGCCAATAATCCACACTGCATTGTAAATATGTAAATACAGCTATATGATTTCCTTAGATCTACGGGGAACGTAAAAATTTATATTACAACACTAATAAACTAATAATTGCCATGAAATATATAATATAATAAATTGAATGTAATGTTATTAAATTTAATGTTGTTTTATTGTTAAGTATGGAAATCGTTTTTTATCAATATTGTTATTATTATTATTTTTATTGAGTTTTTATTGAGTCATAAGCGGTCGAATTTCATCACGTCTCCATTCCAGCGGTAAATATCATTGAAAAATTAATGTTTATAGGGCTATTATTTTTCAGAATTACAACAATAAAACCTAAATTTATTTCATGGAAAATGAATGCACATGAAAAATAATACTAATTTTGTAAATTTCTAGAGCATTTTTCTGGTAAATCACTATGAATCTTAAAATAATTGTCTTTTTAAACTTTACGTATTAATATAGTATATGATTTTTCACGGATATTTAAATGAATAAAATGATACATAAATTGTTTATCGAGATCAAGGTTATAATTAAATATAATACGTTCAAACAAAACACGAGTAATATAAATACCCTAAACAACACCTCGTTTATACGTACAGTAAATACTTTTTTTGGACAGACAGTTACAGACAGAAGGACGGACACGAAAAAGACTTAAAGTGTTTAAACATGTAGTTTGGAAACCTAAAACTACGTCTGAAATAACTGCACAGAATGTGATGCAGAGTAGGAAAAAAACTATAATTGATATGTTTTTGTTGTTTCACTTGAAAAAAAAAACAAAAAGGAAAATATTACATTATTTCCTTTATCATGCGTGTTTTGCTATCCAATTATAACAGATGATCGAACTCAAAATATAAAATATCGAATTCAACCATTCCGGTGTTCCTCACGGACTCAAAGCATGTTCTACGCAATACAATACAACGCATTCAGTAGGTTACGTGACACATCATTTAACCTGTGACTATCGTTCATTATAGTTTCGACGGCCGTCGAGAGAACACATGAGTTTATAAATTCATATGTACTTTAATGATGTAATGATTTAAATATTTATATGAGTCTTAATGTTGAAGAGTCAAGTATTTTGTAAAATCCATTTTTCGTCAAATATGCAATATTATTTTGAGAAAATTTCATTAACGCCGCACGACACATTTATAACAATATTGATGTATCCCTGAATTGTTATATATTTTTCGAATTACACACGGTTCCAAATACATCGTACTTTATTATTCAGGCATATATATTTAGAGGTTTATTATTTTCCTCTCGTTTTCAACGCATTCTTCTTCATCTGGGATTCTCTCTCTATTTTTTTTCACTGTGTTTTTCTCACGAAATCAAAAGGCGCATTATTTATTTTATACAGTTTAATAAACGTACTAGTGGCATGGTAACAACGACGACGATGATGGTGTTTTCGGCATCTTAGTGTGGTAGGTGAGAACACGAGCAGCACAGTTATGTGATCAATACTCTGCGTCCCCCGTCTTTCCGGCGAATTGTTTTTTCCGAACATCGCATTGGTATCCACATGTTTTTCGCACTTAAAAGACGTATTGATACCTACGTATGTATTCTTTGCTGATAACGCGAGCGTGTGTGTGTGTGTATATATATATATATATATATATATATATATATATATATATATATATATATATATATGTGTGTGTGTGTGTGTGTGTGTGTGTGTGTGTGTGTGTAAATAAATTTTTTTACCCAGGGATTTTTGATATGTCTGTCGTGTATAACATGTTCGTACTATGAAATACCACTTGAATTCCTGGGATTTACAATATACTCATATTTATCTAGTTATGTAATTGTTATACTTTACCATGTCAGAAAACGACGAATCCTTGAAAAATTAGAAGGTACGTAATAAACATAAATAAGTAAACCGTATAAAAATTAATTTCGCTATCGAACGGTTCAACCCAGTGGTAAAAATTAAAAAAAAGGGATTAATTTTATTTTTTATTTTTATCACCATTGAACTGAGCCATCGTAAAACGAACAGTAAGAATTATAATTAACGACTTTTGAAATATTTCCATAAAGAAACCCTTGAAAAACTACATAATATATATTTGAACAAAAAAAAAAAAAAAAAATTACAAACGTAGTAAATAAGTTTATTATTATTATTATTATTATTTTATCCATTCTTGTTTCATGATGCTTCTAATTTATCACTCACAAGAAGTCTTTATAACAGATAACTCGTTGGTTTTGTGTTTGATTGTTTTTCCCGCTGTTCGTGTTGATATAAAAAATCTAGACCTACTATACCATCCACATGGCCCGTTTTAATATCTCCTAGAATGATCTATCCTAAACCTGTTCAAATTTTTCAATCCGTAAAAATCTTTATCATTTTCATAATATCATACATGGTTGTTTGTGTAATATTTCAATCTATTGCATTGGTATATATTCGCCAAAATGTTTGATTTTATTCTATTAAATCCGTGTCAAAACAACACCGCCGTCACTGCTATGGCAATAATTATTTCCTGTGAAACAGGTTATTTAAAGTTAAAGGATCGACTGCTATTGGTCTAACCAAAATAACTGTTTTATGATATAAGAGTTCACTCAATAGTTTCAGTTGAACAACTATTGATAATATTGAGTGGTAACTCACGTAACATTGAACATCAGAAAAGATTATTCCTATATTTGTACTATAGTCAGTACAACGAAATGATTCCAAGTTGGATATAGACTAAAACCTTAACGCCACAACACGTTAGATGAAGAAATGAGGTGCTATATATTTTTAAATGTTTGTATTTACGTATTCTAAAATACTTGATTCGTATTTATTGACACAATAATGGTGCTCAGTTTTGACACTGAAAGAATCTAATACTGCTTTAGTGATCACGAATTTTAGATTTTATATATAATCTATTATAATTTAATATATTTTACTAAATGTATTGTAATCAACATCATTAAATGAATAATAATTGCAGGCGCGTTGAAACCATGGTTCAATAGTATAATACTAATAATAATAATAATAATAATAATAATAATTACAAACAATATAAAAAAACCAAATATGTGATGAATACAAAGACAAAAAGTTGCAAAATAAAATAAATATAATATAAATAGAACGGAGGTATTTTGTTTATCACACTACATTTGCATATCCTAATTGAAGCAATGGATCTATTGGTTTTACAATGATGGTCATTTATTCTTTTCTATTCACACTTTTTTGAGAAGTTATAATAATCCAAAAGTTTCATCTTGCAATTATATAGATCGTAAATTGCTTGTAAGGTGTACTTTGAAGAAGTCATTTTTTTATCCTCTTAAAAATGTTTCCAGACGTGAGGAAAAACTGCCAACAATGTTTATCTCTAATACCATTTTGAATATTTGACAAATATTTTTCAAAATGTAATGTGGTCATACTCATACACTTATCTAATCATAATGAAATAATTTCAAAAATCATGACTCAGGATTTTGTTTTCTAAGTGTTTAAATATATGTTTATACATTTTTTATGGAATTGACTGTTTTCATGTAAATCTTCTACTTAAAATATTTATTAAAAAAACGCCTATTCAATAATTATGAAACTTTGGATACAGATAGAACAACATGGTATGAATTTTTTAAATGTCAAACAAAAACATCTACAATGAAACTCTAAACCAGTAAATATATAAACGATATATTTGTTTTTATGTTGAAGCTAAGTATCGTGAAACTAAAAAAATTATTTATTATTTATTTAAAATCCTATACATCCATCACCATTAATTTTTCAAATGAGCGAATAATACCCCATGTTACGAAGTACGTCTATTTTAAAAAGAAATCATTGTTATAGAATTACATTATGAAAATAATTTTGAAATTCAAAATCAAATCTAAAATCAGCTGTGTAGACGGTGGGAATTCTTCGTCCACTGGTTTGATACCTACTCAAACCGGATAATGTCGGTAGGTTTAAAATGTGTACATAATATATTCGTCTGGTACACGATACTATAATATGAAACTCATAAAGAATTCTTAGCGATACTTTGTGGATATTTTATAATTAAGTTTTTTTATAAATTCGAGCTGTAAATTATCATAAACATTCCCTAGACTTAAGAATGATTCTTCTTCAGAATGAATTGAATTATTTCTAAAATTAATCGAACTAACCTTGTTTTGACATGTATAGCACAAACAAAAATCTGTTCTTATTATATTTTTTTGGACTTAAGAACCATGTGGTTGGCTATTTGACTCGGATACTTCTTCAACGGATTTGTTTACCAAGAACTTGTAAAAACTTTATATATTAAAACAATGTATTTCAGAATTAATTCATGTAAATTCAATGGGCAATAACTCTTGAATGCGTTATTTGAAGTGAACAAAATATTAGATTTCAAAAAGATAGAACCTTCTTTTCTATTTTTTTTTTTCAAATTCTGGTTGATCCTTAAAAGTATATAAAATTCTCTATTATGAATTATCATCTATCATGAGTTATAAACATCGTTATAACAGTTATATACATCGGTCGTTATGGCAGCCACAGTACGGCATTTTGCACTTGGCCATCTCATTATTCGTACTTTGAAGTGAGTTTATTATTTTTCCGGAGGGTAATATCAAATATGCTATTTATGTACTTCACTTTTGAGACATGATGACAAAATTAAAAGTTGTATTACAGTTGCTATCATTATGATCACAACTGACTTACTTCAACAAGTTTATGAGACATTTGACAATCGATTCAAAGTGTGCCGTGTGAGATAAGAGGGTTACGTGGAACATATTTCATTAACGTCAAGAATATGACTCAATGTGATTCTAAATTAATACTTCTTCGCCTATTCTTACTTGTAGTCATTCAATCCTAAATTTTAATAGTGTATTTATAAATTGTACAAATTGTTTTGAAACAACCTGTATTGCAATAGAGATCTGTAGATCGGAAATCGGTCGGCCGCAGGCCACGCACTCTCACGAGTTAACCTTATGGCATCTGAGCACCATCATGTTGTTATTGTTTTGGTTAGTGTTGTTGTTGTTGTTGTTGTTGTTCTATAATACACGCAATATAAGTGTACGTATATTCATGTGTGTATAAATTGGGTCAGCTTACGACAATATTGTTATAATAAAGCTGAACTACTGCGGCGTAGGTATGTACTCTATAATATTATTGGCGAGTGTACATTATGTATATGACTCTGGGCACACGGACGTAACGACTTCCTTGTGTTTTCCCGGACCGTAATATCCGCGCGCGATGTGAATCGCTGCAAGGCCCGGACGTCTATTAATTAAACAGTGGAATAGAATTTTCGCCTACGCCAACACCACGGAAAGTCACTGCTTAGCTCGAAAGGTGACGAAACGTCGTTCTCTGTGCGTGAGGATTCTTTTTTCCTTGAAACGTAATACAACGATCACAACTTTTTTCGTGACCAAATGAAATTCAAATTTCACATTATCAAACGCACGACGATTCCGTCACGATTCGGTAGACAAAAAGTCGTCCTTTTTTCCTTACCAAAAGATAATAAAAAAAATGTATATTTTTCGAATAAACATTCTGTTCGAGATACCCGGAAACAGAGAAGAAAAATGAAAGAGGGAGATAGAGGGAGAGAGGTCTATAACGCTGTGGTAAGGATCGTATTAGGTAAGGGTTATCCCTGTTCACGGTGAACAAAAAATGTATTCAAAACATATTTTTACGCCCTGCGTATGTATAATATCACACGGTTATATACCGTCGATGAAACCATTGATGTTCACGGGAAAATAAGAGACTTTTGAGTCATCCGTAATGATATCATAACGTTTTACGCAAGCATTTGGGTTCGCGAAAATACACGAATTCGAAATATCGCGAGTGCGCGCACAAAGAATCGCCGAGGAAAAGGACGGTTACGGAGAATTCGCCGGTACAAAATCATTACCATTACCTCGCGTACAATACGTATTTGACGGTAAAGCACGTTTGACTGACAATGTAGAGAGAAAAAATATACGTGAGCCGCTTTCGTCGGGACCGTCGTTATACCGGCTCATCGTTAACGCCTCGAAACGCTCGTAATGACAACGGTATTTTGTTATAACGTAGTCCACACATTTCCGACTACGCTTATCAACGACCGAACATTATTTTTGACTGTGTTTGCGATATAACGGCTCGTTCACCACAGATTATCAAATGGTCTTTCAGTACATATAACACGGTGTCTTCAACAACTAGTTTTATCAATTATTTGATAAACTAGGCTGTGCGCACTGAGATTGTTCCATCGCGACGTTTCATTGTATTATTTCGACACTACGTTTGAACCTTGTCACCAGATCGTATGACTTGATTACTTAATATCCATTCGTCATCATACGTTTTGTGGTAAAAAATAAACCTATTCTTATACATCTCAGTATTTTTATAGATGAGCGATGTTATGTCATATCTGAATTCATTTATTTAAAAACGATGTTGTTCCGTGTAACATAAAGTTCAATCAAAATGATGTATATTGCTTCTCTGCCATATATGTGTAAATTGACATCAATAATTATCACAGAATAATATTTAACAACGCATAATTGTATTGTGCGTTGCTCAAAAGAAATTATCCATATAACACTGCACTCTGATTATAGTTATTTTCTGAGTACAATAATATAAATAGACTCGTCAAAACAACAAACAAACGAATTCATAATACGTAAAAAATCTATGAAATACAATTTATGAAAATTATGGAAATACTTATTATAACGAGCAAAATATAAAAATATAAGAAAAAGTTTAATCCAATTAATATAATAAGAATAATAAGATACACGCATCGTATCAAATGAGATTAATAAATGTATTGTTTATTTAGAATACTAGTATGTTAAAAACTTACTGAATGAACACAATGCGTTATTATTAGGGAACGGACTTTAATGTCTTAAAAAATAAGAAAAATGTCCTTAAAAAATACGACCGTATGCCTTAAAAAAATGCTTTAATATCAAAAAATGCACTGAAAAAATGCACTAAAAAACATTAAAAATGTTATTAAATTCAATAAAAACCAAATTTTGAACAGTTTTGTGTATGTATAATATTATTAAAATTTAAAACTTCTAAAAAAATCGTCATTATAAAAAATTTATCTTATAAAAAAATATTTAAATATACACAATAAAAAAAACTTTTTCGTCTTCTTTCTTTTTTAGCCTGAAAAATGTTTTACGTTAATTAATAATTATTAATTATAGAGTTTAAATGTATTTTTATTTATTTCTTACCTAATTTATAATCTTCGTTACACTGAACAATAACATGGTGTTTAATATTTTCAAATAAAAATCTTCTACGGTTATCTGTGAGTGTCGTTTTGTATACTGAAAAACTTCGCTCAACGTCACAAGAAGTCACTGGGGCAAACTTCATATATGCCATATCATCAGCTGTTAGTTCTTCGGATATGTCGTCTAGAATTGATGTATTTCTTTCCAAAATATTTAAAATATTTTTCATTGCTTTATATCCTTTATTTTTTTCAATTACATTTTCAAATTTTTGATATATGGTTTTCCCTATTTTACTTTTATCTATTCCGATTTCGTTCTTTAATTTTTCAATAATACCGACTGCATCAGCCAACAATAATACGATAGCAAACACGACTAACGACTAACGACTCTACGAGTACCTACCTACTAATAATCGGACACCAATTAGTTTTATATCGCATATCGTAACGTTATCGAAATTATTATTTGATGGGAATTACGTATAGTCGTATAGATAGATACAATCAGCCGATCTTCGTAAAAATAACTAAAATTTTATAATTCCAAGCAACAAATATTTAATATATATGAAAAATGACTTAAAAATGGAAAAATGCTCTAAAAATGTCAAAAAATACTTTAAAAACTTAAAAAGTTTAAAAAATGCAAAAAAAATGCAAAATAAAAGTTTCATTTTTAAATTCTCTGATGTATGAATCGAATTTTACACTTAGAAAGCATTGCCCTATTCTACCCACTAAAAAATGTATTTTGCATCAAAGTCCGTTCCCTAGTTATTATGGTTTTACAAACAATATATTTGAGTGTTATCTTATGTATCATTACTAATTGTTTAGACGACATGACACAAATTGAAAAAACTATTTTTACGTTTTGCAACACACGATACATAACAATTACGACCAAGGTATTCGTATAACTATTTTTTTCCTAGATATATTCTATACGTGTAATGTGTATAATATCAAATATGTGAATAAAATGTCTTGTGATTGTGCTTGTGTGTGTGTGTGTGTGTGTGTGTGTGTGTGTGTGTGTGTGTGTGTGTGTGTGTGTGTGTGTGTGTGTGTGTGTGTGTGTGTGTGTGTGTGTGTGTGTGTGTGTGTGTGTGTGACTAATTTATACATTTTATTATAGGCCACAGATCATGGCCCCCGATGAGATAACTTTTTCCTTGTGCATTTTTGAATTACATCGTGGGTATAAAAATTATTCATAAAGAAATAAAGGTGATAAACAACAAAGCTTTTTCATATATATTCAAAACACGAATTGTATGCCATAACTGGTTGAATTCTAAAGGGATGTCCTCCTTACAGTGTAAGAGTAGTGAAAATGTATGAAAACGATGCTGAAAACCCGGATTTATTACAGCCGAAGAAATTATTGACTTGACGTGGCAAAAAAATATGGTTCCGTGGTTTCAGCATTCCGTCATTGTTACTTGTTCAATATTTTTATGCGCATGCACACACACACACACACAAACATACATGTATACATGTATACACTTTCATGTTTTAGAAAATATTACAATATAACACCAAAATAATGTAATGATAATGAACCGAAGGCTGGGATGTAAAATACTATCACGTATCTTGGGAAGCAGCAACGAGCTCTATAAAGCCATTCCTGGATTCCCCAGAGACTGGTGTGGATAAGTTGGGGACGCCGTTGTAACGATTAGTCGTTCCTTTCTCTTCCACTGTCGGGCCAGATTTCCGGCGGTGATATTAAATCACGATAAAATCTTAAGTCTTTTACGACAGTCTATTAAACGCTTTTGTTTCCTCTCTCAAGGTCCCCGTCTATTTTTTACATTTACAAAAATCGTTATTTTGCCTTGCTCAACCTACCACTCCTTTCATAGTAACCACTACCACTGTCATAATCATCTTACCTCGTCCGTCATTTTACATTCATCTGCCGTTGTTGTCTTTCATTACCACGTCATCTCCCCAGTTGGGACGTGACACTCACTCTTCGAACGAGCAGAAAGACGGTTTTTAGAGTAGGAGATTTAAAGAAAAACGAAAATAATCAATACGACCTACACACATTTCCTGCCCCTCTCGACTTTGTTTGTTGTTGTGATAATGTTACTTGCGCTGCTGCATGTGTTTCGCTTTTTGGCCCCCGACTTAGGTCCCACAATATTTTCAGCTCATCACTCTCACCCGTCTTAAACTGCTATCGTCCCCTCATCAGACTCAAAGGTACGAAAAAGGAGCAAAAAGGGAAGAAAATCGAAATCCGACCCGTTGCATTGTACATCAACCCAAAGTTTTTGTCATTTGCGGTCGGTATAGCATACGATGATGGCATTTGAGCGTCATCGATTGCTAAGCAAATGTTTATCAACAAAAATTGTTTTTATGTAAAGCAAATTAAATAATAAAAACAATAAAAACAGCGATTGTTTTAAATTCGGTGGATGCTATCAGACATTTAATATAAGTAGTTTAAGGCTTGTCAAAGCGATTTGAACTACGTTTAAGAATAGAAATCTCAAAAGATTTTTGATTACAAAATACATTGAACAATTTATACGATAACGATGAGAAAATCAGTCTCGTATTTTAGGTATAATTTTATATCATAACGTTTTCTATTTAACACGAATTCTGCTGATGGATGAACAAACGGAATAACAATTTGTTTTAACATAAATTTATAAACATAAATATTTCCTACACATAAAATATTAACTACGACTTTGATATCACATGATATATGTACGAGGTTATCGTAGTACCAATTCTTTAAACACATTATTTTGAGCATGTTTATTTTATCCACTTGTTATATTTTTATACAATTCAGTGTTATATTTGTATGCAATTCATAAGCATCATAAATTGACGATGACTTTGAACAGCGTTGTCTTTATTGTCGGACTTGGTTATTTCACATTCGTCCACTACGAAGAAATGTGGTGTGATAATATGTATATTATTTTAATGAGATATATTGTAATGAGTTTAAGAAGATATATACAATTTACAACAACATCAAAAATAATATAAAAACACATTAAAATTGTATGCAATTTTTTAATTAATAATAATTATAAATCCAATAAAATTATTGTAACGCAATAGCTGATTGTTTTGCTATATTATATAATTATTGTGTTATTTCAGTACCTACTCAAGAAAGCAATTCATCAGAGTAGTGAAATTGCCTATCTAAAGCGCCGTAAACCATAATAGTTGATACAGCAATTAAACATTATGATTGACGAAAACTATTATTATTATTGATTAAAGTTTAATTTATAATATAGTAATTTACTTTAAATTTTGTACGATCTTCTGCGTCACTGCTGTGTTAAGCATTACAATTTCATTGAAAATATATCTGACCAAATTCAATATTTTAATTATGACTGATTTTTAGGGTTTCTAACCGTAATATAGAAACTATACATTTGTTTTTCAGTGTGTTCATTTATAATTTGTTCGAATAATCAAAGAATATTCATTTAAATGTTTTTATTTGTATTCATTTAATTTACTTTATGTTTGTTTTAAAGTCTATTAAGTCATTGATTTCATTTGAAATAATTATCATTAGTTTATTATCATTATTATTATTATTTTTTTTTTTTTTTATTAAGTTTTTGTCTTTTGTAAATTTATAAGTTTGAACGTACATCATAAATAGGTCGAATGAATTAAGTAAAGAAATTAAAAAAATAGTAACAATGAAACTTCTAAAATCTAATTCTGGGATAAAATTATATATATTGCGAAATTAATTTAACTACGTAAAGAACACGGGCAGAAGTTCCCAAACGTGTTTCTATTTCTTTTAAGAAAATAGTCATTCTCTATTTAAGATCCCATTCTGTTCGAATTTTTTCATTCTTTTGATATAACAGTCATGACTGTGACATCTCACATAGTAATCTCTATTTAATTCGGTAAATTTACACCATTTTATTTCTATTTGATTCGTCGAAAACGTAAAGCAAGTGAAAACTTATCTTTATATTTGGGACTAATAATAGTGCCCACATATATGTATTAGTATCATATATACATATAAATATAATTTTAGAGAATTAAATTCGTTTACAAAATGATTGATGATATAATTATTGTTACTTCAATGTGTACGAAATTAAAATGTAGGAACATTGTTTATATGTATTATATCCTCGAATAATATTGTAATGTGTGAAAAATTTCTAAAATTATACGTAAACGGTAATTATTCTTAAATACCATTATGCGTTAATTATTACTGCTCTTCGTAAAGATACCATTATTTGTTGTTTTCCATTGATAGTGGTCGTAATCTGATGAGAATAGTATAGAAGGGGCTAAACATAAGAGTCTGTGTGTGTGTGTGTGTTTGTGTGTGTGCACACGTTTATGCGTTTACGAGTGTTTGTATGTTATATGTACACAATTTTTTTATTTTAAACATACACATCACATTTTTATCCCACCTTTCATGGCAAGAACTACTTTAGTATCTGGACTTAATTTTTAATTGATGTTTTGGCTGATCTTAATGAGCCGCTGTTGACTTATTGAATGAATCATTTACTGCGAGATTGATAACTCGGGCCAGACTGATAGTTATTGTAGGACTCTGTGACTGAATAGCTGTTAAACTCTATGTGATTTGACTGAATAGTGAAATACCGCCATACTACACGATTGCTGCGAGAAAAGACTGAAGAAATGAAACACTGACTGATACTTTTAGACTGGCGGCTATTGTAGGCTGCACACATATGTATAACCGCGTTGCGTCATTATCATCATCCGGGATCGTTGTCGATTGGTTTGGACGTCCGAGTTTATGTCCACAGCTGTCTAGCTGTCTCTGATTGGTGCCGTCCCCTTGCGTTCTGTTGTGTGCGAAGTACATTGCCTCTTCGATCGCTATCTCTCTAGTGCATGAGGCTACGCCTATCGCTATAAATAATTTCTCTAATTCGTGAGGAAACACCTATCACTATCTCTAATTGGTGCCGTCTCCTGTATGCCACTGTGACTTATGATGACGTTCCGAAATGTGCTGTTTATCTTTCTTCCACCACCCATACTCATGAAGCGAGAATCTGCGTTGACGCCGTTACCTTAGTTAGTGTGCATCGCAACGAGTGTCGATGCCCCACATCACTAAGCGAAACCGCGTTACGTTACAACGCACTACATGAAATTATTAGCCACTTAACTAGGCGGACAATCATCAAACTCAAGCATGCCTAAGCAAGTTTATACAGTATGTAAATTAATTGGAAAGTCAGTAGTTATTACTCCTAATATAATGCAGGTATTGAAATTTCCGGTTTTTTCGACATAATATGTGACTTATAGCTCATGACTTCTTTTACCATGGTTAAAAAAAATCCAAAATTCATAACTGCCAAAAAATGTTTTTGAAAAATTTCGGAAATAGCCCCTTTGTAAAATTACTTATAAGTTACTCAGAGAAAAAAAAACCATTGAAATCGGTTGAATTTTGAATGAATTAGAGCATTTTATATTTTCAAAAAATACAGTAAATTGTCAAATTGCATGATTTTTTAACTTTTAAATAGATTACTAATAATATGATATTAGGTAATAATATATAACAATATATAATTTATATTAATAATAATATATAATATAATTTCTGTGACTCCCCCCACATGCCACTTGTGTGAAATATTTTTGTTAAATGATTTATCATCTTTCAATACAACCCACCACGTCATACGAATGTTATCAGACGCGATCCGGCTGCACCGGAAACCCGCGCCTTTTACACGCTTTGTTACGTACCGGACGGGAGTGGATGGTGTCGCAAGCGAACGAATAATTGTGACAGGAAAAAATATATAGCTTGTGATTATTGAGTGACTGTCCGAGGATACGTAAATGCAAATAGATAATGCTGGATTGAATTAGACCTATCCCAACCCAAACGAGCAACATACGAACCAAATGTCATGCGTAGGTACATGAAAACTACTCCGGAACGATTTTCCACACGCTCTGCTCTAATCCTCAGTGCGCGACAGCTCGATCGCAAGTATTATTATTATTTTTATTATTATTACTATTATCATCACTGCTGTTCTTGGTTTTGTTGTTTTGGCCACTACCATCGTCGTAATTATATTTGTCTCTTTTTTTTAACCTCATTGTCGACGCCAGCTAGCTCGTCGTACGACTTTCGGTCGGACTCAATACCCCAACTGATACCACGGTATATTAAACATGTGGCGGCCGAGTTAATAAAACATAATAATACACCGAAACATAGTGGCTCAGTAGACTTAAACAAATACACACACACACACACACACACACGCGCACGGGCGTGCGCACACATACGTTTGACCGTACATACAGTCGTAGATACGTCGGCCGACAATGGATTATAACACCTGACCAAAAAGGATGCCGGGACGAAGGTGGGAGTGGGTTGTCTGAATGACGGGTGGCAGTGGTCGAAGCGGTGAGGTAGGGTTGAATAATTGAATCGATACGGACCGGCGAGCGGGTAGTTTGAGGGAGTGGGCAAGGAAAGGTTCATAGAGAGGGAGGGACGATGCTCGTGCGAGCATTAAACGGACTACGAGTCACCGTGTCACCACGGCCGTCGAGATATGATAGCCGTTGTCGCGGTGATGAGAAGGATGATAATGGTGGCGGAATGCGTGTGTACGTGTGTAACAAACGTGCTAGAAACGAACAGATCGTTGTCGTAGTGTTGTGTGATAATTGTTGTCGACGAAGAGTTATCACATGCAAGTCGTATCAAACCATTCCTCGTGACTCCGGTACCGACGGATTTTTTTTACCAAAAATGACATGGTATTCAAAACCCTTGTAAAATTTCCCAGTCACCGGATTTTGGTTATAGTCACTGGACGGATTTTTTTATCTATATTGCGTTTTCTTCCTACAATTTTGAGTACAATAATATACGAGCTAGTATCGATAATAATGATGTATAATATGTACCAAAGCAGTTTATACTTGGAATTATTGGCTGTAAGTTACTAAGAAGATGGTTTTACGCGTCTTTTTCCTCTATTCTAAAAAACATGAAACATGCATCTCCACTCTCGAGTTATAAGTTTATGTCCATTATTGAATAACTTATACAAACATTCTCGTGGAACGTTCTTATCAAAACATCATAATCGTTGTAATATTAATAATTATTTAGACGAATTTTCACAACCCGTGTTTTGAGAAACGTTTTGAGAATATGCTGGTCGAGACAGTAGCAAACGCTATCTAACAGGGATACGTTAGAATCATATTTATTGCCATACTGTGCGTGATAAACAAAGAAAAATCATCAAACTGATAATACAGGAATTATCTTGTCATCAAGCATGTTTGCTGAGTATTCCAATTTCCATTGTAAATAGATGATATATATCATGATTGCTCTTCATGATGCACGAGTTATAACCAATTTCCATAAAACGGGCGCTCGAGTGATCTTATGATATAAATATATTTAATAAGACATTTTATTTCAAGACCGGTTGTGAAACAAATGACGACAAATAACGATACGGAATTCGTTCGATTTTTTGTGTATAAACATAAACGATAGCAATAAATACTTCTACGTGAACTACCAACGACAAAATCAGTCGCCTTTCGTAATAAATTCTACTCGTGCTTCCATTTTTTGTAACCATTTATCCAAAGAAAATCGTTAGATTAACAGTTAGTAGAGTGAAAAAGAAATACGTACAAAAATTCAATTTAAATTTTTTATTGCACTTAAATACGCAACAATATGTTTAACGTAAATATTATTGCTCTTATTTTCTCAAAAATGGCTATAAATGCACGGGGTGATATAATTCTAAAACATACACAATGGAAATAATGAACCAAAAAATGTATATTTGTGTGTGTGTGTGTGTGTGTGTATGTGTGTGTGTGTTTTGTGTGTTCATACACACGAAAAAGTCAAATTATAATCAACGTAATTATATGTTTTCGGTTCACATGCATTTTTTAGCTTCAGAAATATAGTACCATAAGACGTACTTAAATGTCTTTGGAATAAGTGAAAAAGTTACGATGTCGTTGAGTTGACATTTAAACCCATAATATTAATTAATATATCTGAAAACTTGACATCTCTATTGATTTTTGTATACATTTTTTCTAAATAATAATACTATTGACAGCTAGAGTTTCAAAATGAAATACATTATATTAAACATCTTATAACATTTTAGTATGTTAATCTATTTTAAACGATTGATTCGTTAAATTGTATTTCAAAATATTTATTTCACTCCAATTTCTTGTTAAACAATCTATGATAATTTTACCAATTTAATTTTATCTTTATAATTTTGTCTTCAAAACGTCAAAGTTTTACGTAATATAAAAATGTTTTTTCCATAACTTACTATCAGTTTGATGGTATATGAATTATTATAATTAATTTGGACTAAAACATCTAAATTTATGTTGTTTTGATTTCTCAGTAGAAACATGAAGTAACTATAAATAATTTATCGATAAGTGTTATACAAAAAGTATTCATAGTGAGATTTCTAAAAAAAAAGTGATATCCATACCAAAAATACAATTGAAGAATGAGATCGTATTTTGAAATTCAAATGTTTCTACATACTTTGAAAATAGGAATAAGAAATAAAAACAACATTATTATTAAAAGAGTATTCAATAATACCATAATTTAATTTGTTTAAATAGGTCCTACTTTTTCCGAATACCAGACAATTATATCTTTTCAAAAACAGTGATACCAATTTTACCCAATAAATTGATATGCATACATTAAAATGATGTATATATATATATATATATTTACGTTTACCGAATAGGAAAAAACATTATAATTTTGAAACTTATTATCTGACCTATATTAAGCTTTAGGATACAAATTAAGAACCTTGCCAAATCTTTAACATACTATTGTAATCAAGTTATTCCAGGCAATAACGTTTATACTAATTACCATACGCCTAAGCAAATATATGTATATACACATATATATATATAATATATATATATATATATATATATTTAATTTAAATAAAACTGTCTTCGTTGAACCAATGCTATACGTGATAAATCTAACATACTAGTTTTTTAATCATCAACAGAAATCATACGAAACCTACGTAATGGTTTATCGGAAATAATTTTGTCAAAAAAGCTATTAGTCATGATTCATATTTATCACGTGAAATTTGAAATTTTAAACAAAAGTTATATTAAATCTAGTACTCTAACATCACAATGACTCGTTTATGTTCACTATCCAAACACACTTTGATTTTAACGTACTTCAACAAATAGAAAAGTTTGATATTCCCTTTAATTTTTTTAGATTATTCATTTTCCCTAGAAGGTTTTTTTACTCTCTCGTAGTGCTGAATTGTATATAGATATATATAGGGTATGCCAGTTGAAATTTACATCTGTAAATACGTATATAATAATCAAATATGATATAATTAATTTTTAATTTTAATTTTTAAAAGCATTTGGAGTGTACTATGACCGTAACATTTAATCGGAAGGGCGTTGCCACGTGACAAATCAAATATTACCAATTGCAACAAATAATAAGAAAATATGACTTCGTACAGTTTTTCATTCAATTGATTAGTAATCAGTATTTCAGAAATGAACAAAATTAATTAATAATAATAATTAACTGCTGCTGATGAATGTATTACTACTGTTTTATTTTACAACACTAAACATTAATTTCAACGTGCAACGTAAATATAAGTATATCAAACTACATACATAATTATTCTCGATTAAACGTCAATAATTGCTAGGAAAATAGTTGATTTTCTTAGTGTATAACTGATATTGACAGTTCTCGTATTCAAATAATTTATAAGCATCATCATTTGTACTCTACATTATATATAAATATAATACTATAAGAGTACAAATACTAATGTTAATAATCGAAAAACGATGAAATTGAAATAAAAATACAATGAATTCACAGTTTATTCAATAATAATTTTTTAATCGTTTCATTGATATAGTTTATTTCTTCCAATAATTATAATTACCAAACACGTAATAGCATCACTCGTATTCAGTCACTTATTCTTATTATTTTATTATTATTTTTTTTTTTTTTTTTGTTCTCAACAGTCTATTTATTCCTCTGATTTTTCTTTTTAATATTTCTTATCTTTATGACAAAAAAAAAAAGACTCTCTATGCATTTAAAATCGTTATATTTTATCTTATTAATATCTAAGTGATGTCAAACAAAAAACTTTAATTTTAAAATATTTCCAATAATTCAGTTTTAGCTTTTGAACAAAACAAAACGGTTCATATTGATTTTACATTGAAGTTAGTAAACTCATTGTTTTATCGCTGTTCAAAAATATAACTATCTTTACAGTTAAAACCAAACGTAGTAGTTTTATTATTCGATGAAATGTTTCATTTTGTAAAACAATACAATTTAAAATAAGAAAAAAAAAATAACAATCAGAATATACACTTTCTGAGTCACTCTTATGGATTAGAATAATTGTTTTTGTTTTATCACTGTAAAGCATTGACAAATAAACCGAAATATATTCTGTACGGTCCGATTGTTATTTAAACTTTCATTGCGTGAACCAATAACTGAGCTAATGTTATATTCGAAATCATTATTCCGATAAATCTGAATCGATAACGCTGTACCAAACATACGACTGAAAGATATTTCAACGCCAGCAAATTCAAAATGCGAAAATAAATTTCAATCGACTCCAACAATGGGGATGCATTTTCGAACGATTCTTATTTTTTGGCTCAATGAACTAATATTTCGTATGTTCAAAACACGAAATCAGGTCAACTGCATTTGTTATTTTATGCCAAACCAAAGTTCTCGTGCCTCCTCTGTATTTTAGACCAAGTCACACCATCAGCAACACATGCTTCGTAGGCGTGTGTGAGCAGGGATGGACGGTATGGTTGTGAACTATTGTATTAAAACAGAAGTCGTAGAGTCGATGAAAAGTTATATAATATATAACTACACTAACATATTATGTTAGTGTAGAAACAACTTAATAAAAAACAAAATAAAATAAATAACAAGAATATATAAAATAACACACACACAAACACACACACACACACACACACACACACACACACACACATATATATATGTATATATATATATATATACAGTGGACGCTGCATATAAGACTCACTTTGGGACCAGCACAAAGTGAGTCTTATAACACCGAATGAAGACATGTTTTGTTTTCAATCAATCTACTTAAATACATATTATATATAACTTATTATTTATGAGTGACAAAACGATCAAAATATGATTAAAAATAAAATCATATTATTATATAAAATATTACATACATATTGATAAAAAATTATAAACTATGTATTTACGTGCTTATCATTTATGAAACAAATTTGTAATTTTTGTTTGTTTTGAATTATGTTCTAATATTCTAGAAATATACTGTCCATACTCATATTGTATATTCAAATTATTACCTTGTTGATGAACAGCTTTCCTTAACATGTCTAGAGCTTCTAGAACCTATTTGTTTGATGGTGTTCTAACCGCATCGTCATAACTTTCGTCATTTTTCTCTTCACTGATACTGGTTGATTTATTTTCGATAGACTGGCAAATTTGGTCCTCCAAATACTCTTCAGAAATCTGAAGATCACCTTCGATATTCATCCAATCCACATATGTGTGTGTGTGTGTGTGTGCGCACGTGCGTGTGTGTGTGTGTGTGTGTGTGTGTGTGTGTGTGTGTGTGTGTGTGTGTGTGTGTGTGTGTGTATGTGTGACATACGTTATAACTTATAATACATTTAAAAAAAAAAAAGGTGAAAGGTAATTTTCAAAATCTAAGAGACTGAAAATGAATGGGTATGTGACGTAGTGGTTCGTACACATGAGCAATAGTCGTTTGCGTCCGATCATACCACTTGCCGAAACCACTCAATAAGGTCGTAAGCGGCATGTACTAAAAGTACATAAATATACCGAGTTGGTTATTTATCGCCACTGAAGTTATTAAGGTGCACTCAGGGAATATTAAAATCATGTAGGCAAGCATATTATGATGATGGTTCATCCGAAAATGCTATGAACACCCCACGGGTATTACGCCCGTACCACCAGGACCGTTCATTTCGATTGTATGTTAACGAATTTACGACACTTGAGTGGATATTATTACCATCATGATTGTGTTGTGTAATTTTACCGATTTCAATAACTTTCCAAGCTAAAATATTGTTGAAGTCAGTATGTTACTAGAGAAGTTTTTTGTTTTTTGTTCTCTACTTGCCGTATAGAGTCCAGTTTACTAAAAAATAAAAAATAAATATATATTTTTAATAATTATCATCAATGTATGTTTTTTTTTTTTTTTTAAAGATAAATAATACTTATAACGTAGTATTATGAAAAATAATATTCGTATTTGAATATTTTGATATTTAGATTCGTATAATTGGACCAATAGTTTAAGAGGTATATACATTTGGAGTTTAACACAGCAACGTAGTGATAGTACATTTTGACAGGAAGTCATTTTTATTTTTTAAAGTTTAAATATTAAATCATCTTATAATATACAATAAAATAACAAAAACGTATGTATCAATATATTCTACAAATTTTAATTTCTCTTGCCGTATCGCATCAACTTATAAGAAGTTGTGATTTTCGTTTGTAAAAACAAAAATCTAAAAAAAAAAATTAATAAAAATATATATCGTTATTGGTATTTTAAATCATACATGGAAATACATACAAAATTATGCCCTATACAGGGTTAAATTATAATATGTAAGGGTTGTAAAATACCTTTTACAGTGATAGTTCTGAGAACTGAAATAACTGCAGGTATTGAAATGGTTTCAAGTAGATAATGGATGTAGAGTGATACAATATGCTTCCATAAATCAGGACATTAGACACTTTGGACTAGGTGCTTTTAATTTAAACACACTCAAAATGTTATTATTCTGTTCAATATTAGATTGTTTTCACGTTTTCTTTAGTTGCTGTCACGGTATTATTCACATCGAAGTCTATTGAAGGAGCGTGAAGAAGCTGTGCGAATTTTGACCACTAGAGAGGTTAGATCTAATAAAACTTTTCAAATTATTCAAACATACGAATATCGAATAAAAGTAAATTACATCTAGAACTACAGTTGTACAAATATCTTAACGCATCTCCATCGTTCATTCTCTGAAATCACTGGGAATCATGTTTCTTGAAATTATTACATGTCACGTTATTTTGAATGCATCAACCTAAATCTTTTCTAAAGGGTTCAGATAATATTTTCTGAAACCGATATTTATTAGGAATTTACACACACACACACACACACACACACACACACACACACACACACACACACACACACACACACACACACACACACACACACACACACACACACACACTGTTCCAAATCACCTAGTTGAAATTTATATCATAAAACTAAAACGATCATAAAAAACGTATTTTTTTGTGAAAATCATAACTTTTTTTAAGTTTAAAAATTGAATAATAACTTTTACATAATTTATTTGTGTTGCTAAATGCATGTTTTACTTAAAGTGTGGTTAAAATGATTTATACTGCCAACAAAAGGGGTTTCAAAATATAATTAATTTACTCATGTTAATCAACGGTATGTTATTTTTGAAATTACGACCTTTTAAAATCGTTCATTTAAGACTTACTACCCATGGTGGTGACCTTTTCTAATGGAAAAATATGCTGTTGCTTGTATGTTAATTGTTTGAGGGGTAAAATGGAACGAAAGTAATTACACTCAACTAAAACAAGACCTTAAATACAGATCCAATGCCTTGACCGAAAATGGAATTATTGTAGTTGTTGTCAATCTAATATTTATTCATAAATACATTTATTTTAAATGGAAAGACATTAAAGTCGTAATTTCTTCTACTCCCCAAATGCATTTCATATAATTAAAGTCGTTAGTAGAAAAAATATTATTATTCGTTTAGTTTTATTCAATTAATATTTTGAAACTGTACACATTAATTCAAACAGTATAACAATTAATACTATTCAAAGAAATATGTATATTTTTCCTACTATGAATCAAGGATTTTATAATGCATGCTGAAAAAATTTTACGAAACTAAATTTGGTAAAATTAGTTTCCAAAATCATAAAAAAAACAAAATTTTGTGTAATAATTAGCACCAAAAAAAAAAAAAAATGAATAAAATATTAATATGGTTGTACAAGCGTGTTGTGACACTAACATTAATATACATTTTTTGTTAGTTAGAAACCATATGACTTATCTTAGTCTAAGATGAATTTATAGTGTAGGTACACTTGGAATTTACATCGTATACTTGGTTAGTGGATATTGATAGCGGTTTTAGTCTATTAAGCTGTCATTACATGAAAGCCGACGTCGGTTGCAACTGTTTGTACCCATTTAAGCGGATAAAATGTAAGATTCAGCTACACACTAAGAGTGTAACAGATTGTAGAATCGATATTTTTATAATTCACTTAAAATTGCATTGTAAAAACACATCCCAGCCGTATATTTTATTTGGAATCTGAAAATTAGATTGTTTCATAATCACAAAACCACATAACAGATTGAAACCGCTCGACGATTGATTATCGGTGAATAAAATGTATTTAGAAATCTAAACAACATTAAGTTTTTGTGTAAAACAAATACTTATAAGTATTTACTAAGTATCAGATCTTCGATACAAACCGAAAACAATTTTCCAAATACTATAAATCCACTCGTCATAGACTGAAATATTTAAATTTTTGCTCTGAACACCAAATATTATATTACTGATGAAAGGCACGTCACATTCACACATTTATGATCACAAGTAATTGTACAAACCAATATGAGATTTTTGAAATTTGTATAAATTACATCGTTGATTAAAAGTTTATTTGCTGTAAGCGACATATTTCATACTATTCAAGTGAGCAAAAAAACGATTTTACTATTTTTATTTTTTTTTTTAAATTATACAATTTTTTCGTTTAAAAGATAATTCAAAAGATTTTAATGATTTTTGTTTTCTTACATACATTATATTTTATGCTTTATGTAAAATAACATTAGAGTGATTAATTAAGTTTTGTTTTTATAATGGATATTGAAAGTTAATTGTTAGAATTTACTGCATTTTATTTTACTTTTTCAAATGTTTTTCATTTACCTCATTAGTAAAGATAAAGCTTTAAATGCTACAAAATATGGAATATATGTAATAAATGACACATACTGTACGGCGTAATTTATTTTTAATCATTTAACAGACTTGAGTGGCTATTCTTTTTTTATAAAACTTATTTTGGGTTAAACATTTTTTATAATTTTTTAAATTCCTATAACATTTGTCATTTTGTCAATAAAATAAATAAACGTAAATAAAATAACCTAACCTAAACAACGTCTTGTAATACAATTAATAAAATAAAATGGTATAACTTCTTAAAAGAAAAAAAAAATTGTATGATAATAATAGTAATAATATTTTGAATGTCAATACTATCATAAAACATGGTTGTGATAATTTTTTATTTTTGAATAATAACTTTAAAAAATCGTATTCATTGACTACATGTATTTATTGTTCCCACGTAATTTATACAGATAAATTTATTCTATAAATATGATGTAAACAACTAATATAAATATTGTAAGCTACAGTTCCAGGACTTATATCAATATTAGAAAATATTTTGGCGCTAAGTGCAAAAAACATTATGTTGCTTAAAGCATATAGAAAATACACGTATGGAACTTACTTCAGATATTGACGCTCAATACGCATTTTTTTTATAAATGTTACTTAATCACACTTAGAGCCACATATTTTGATCATTGTTATTTCATTATAAAATTATTTTATCGCTTAATAGAAACTATTATTCAGTTTCACTTATTATTTTATTTATGCTATTTATGTTCGATCGTCACTCGCGTCGCACCAACTTACTAATTTCCAAATACGAGTAGACCACATCCAGTTTTGCGCGGTATCCATATCAATTAATAGTATTCCCATCTCAACAGCAGCTATATACTGTCTTCCCAAACACACCATACACTCAAATCAATCCGGTCTTTTTTTTCATACACTTAGCCATAACTTCATAGTTGGTGGCGATATAAACGCCAAACATATTCGATATGGATGCCGCATCACAAATCGTAGAGGAAACTCACTCTTACAAAGTATCACACACAATACCCTATGAGTCATCTCACCTCCCAACCCCACCTATTGGCCAACGTTTCCTAGGAAGAGGCTGCTAATGGGTGACTTTATTGTGATTTCCCAATAAATATCAAACCTTATAAAAATAACGTGTAGTTTTATAATTTTATACTTTTCGATACGTTCGGTTTAGGCTCGAGATACTATATTCAACGCATAAATAACTCTCAAGAATGAATAAACTTGAAATAATATATTCACTGTAACTTTGTAAAAAAAGTATATATGGTAGATTTTCAAAATTGTAACAATATTTTCTAAATTAATTTTTGTTTATTGGAAAAATAATAGTACACATCAAATTGACCTGTTATTTTATTTCTAATTAAAGTGACTCGATTGATCTAATAATATTCTCAAAGTTCGTCAGTTGATCAAATCAATACTAGAATTTTGACCAAGTATCAGTTTAACATACGTTATAATTTAAAAGATATTTATTATAGTTAATAACATTTGGTGTTCCATTATCCATGATTCATGTTTTGAAAAATCAATTATATGTACCACTGAACCAATTATAATGATGTATTTTATCAACAGTGACATGATATGAAATGTGTTTGATCCGAAACGTTGTCTATTTTTTCCTCTTGAGTTTTTTCTTCAAATCAAAACACGAAATATTTATTTTTTATTATTGCAATGAAAAATTAATAATAAAATATATATGTTACAATAATAATAATAATAATACAGAAATTGCACTCCTTTAATTCTATCAATTTCCTCATTCTATCATTTTTTAATTTTATCTTTCCACCAAATTATAAAAACCATTTCATCACGTTAGTATTTAGTCCTATGTTTTTCACAAATGTGAAAAAAAAAATATTAATATAATTTCGGCGTTAATTCATCAACATAATAGTTCACTTCACTATGAACATCTTAAATTAGTTACATTTATCATAAATTTGTGACAAAACAAAATATAACCGATATAATATTAGTGCAGTCTGGCTCTGTCATTTTTTACTTATACATTTGTAAATCTGTGCATTAACATGATTATGACATCCATACTCAATGTATCATTTCACGCAATACAATGAGTATGACTCATATTATATAAGCTCTTTGAGTTTAATTGCCTAACTGTAAATAACAAATCCAAGATAAATCGGCATCGCTACCTCATGCATACTTAACGTGTACGACACGCATCGATTACATAATTCGAATTCAAAATACATAACGTTTACAGGTTAATATTAATGGATATTAATGGTCAATCGTTCTATTGAAGCCCCCGGGCTAAGATGACGTTTACGACAATTTACAATATAATATCGTGATACCATTACAAGATACTAACTAGCGTATTACACCACGGCCGCCAAAACCAAATTAACTTTAACGTTGAATCAGAAATTTTGTTTTCCTTTGATTGTTATGTAGTAGTGGTATTGTATGTTTATCTCCCTACATGGCTCTTTTGTTTTGAACGAAAACAAATTGAACAAAAAGTCCTTAATTGCAAACTGTTCACATGATAAATCAAATATTAATCTACATGCAATCACAAACTGCATGTTCATAAATAAATTATAACTAATTACACTGATTATAGAGCTTTTGTACAAAACGCAACTTCGTTCACACTCACATGGACAAAGACATTAATCATTTTACTTATATTATTATTAATAATTGTTTTAATGGCATTTCATCAAAAGTATTATTGGAGAAGAAATATATAAAATATTCAATATAAATGAAAGTGTGATTAGCTCTCAAAGAATTGTATCTACTATTTCAAAATAAGTAACCGAGTACTTATGCATCATATACAATTTTGCGATTTAGACATACTAGTTAAAGTATCGTTATTTGTGGGATAAGGACAATATTTTTATTCACAGCTCATATATTTTTACCTACCTACTTGTTAGAACACATAAAGGTGGCCCTAATTTTTACCAATATTCTTATGTGCCTCGTCCCTTTAAAATGTTATGTTTTATGAGGGAAAAGTGTTCGTTAAGCTCGATAGCCATTACAAAATGTTTTCAATTGCCTTTGAAGGGTTGAATTTTGACAATACAGAGCATTTTTCATCGTTTTTGTAAACAAAAGTAAATAAATCATAGATCATTCTAATAAGAGTGTACATATATGTGACATTGAATTTACATTAATGTAATGTTAACATTTTCAATGACCAGCGTCAACAGATACGCTTGTTGTAAAAAATATAAGTTAACATATTAAATAACTAATAAAGGATTTAACACAAAAAAAAAATACATTAAAAAATGTAGGGCATTTGTGTTTTTTATTGTTTAAGAAAATTTAATATAAACAAATTGTTTTTATAGTTTAATCTAGACAACCTATGCAAAGTTGCAAGATCACTTAAATTAGACTCATCAGATTTATTTTTTTTTTTTTTGCTCAGGTCAACTCAAAACATCCATGCTATCGATACGCATTATCTAAACATGTTATGATGCTTTCGCATAGTATCTGAGCATACGTTATATTGGTATTTCTATTTTTGCTTAAATGTATTAAACAATATTTATTGTGTTCTAATAATTTAGATTTCAAATACTTTCTAGAATGAACTGAGAATATTCGCGACGCTTGTTTTGATAAGTTTTCAGCCATCTCGTTTTCAATCTACAAATTATTGTTTTAAAAAAGGATGAAAGTATGGTCATTCTTCCTAAAAATAATATATTCTCTTCAAACTTTCCAATTTTGATACAAATACTAATATAAGTCAATAAAGTTCATATTAACAAGTTGTTATTTTATATCAGCATACTTGTTGATCGAAGAACTCGATGAAATTGAATAGCCAGTTGGATACATAGAAAGTTTTATCACGTCGCTCATAACACTCAATTGGTCATCAGTCATTTCAAAGTTAAATAATGAAATGGACTGAACCAGATAATCGTTTTCAATACCAGTCAATAGAATTTCACGTAACCTTGTACAAAAATAAGTAATCCGAAATGACGATCACCAGTACTTCATATAAATTTAAATATTTTTTTCGCAGTTTTTTTTATGTTTTTAACTGTCGTAATGCTCATAAAATATTCGTTCAATATTTCAAGTTGGCCAAAATAACAAATCTATTTAAACGGTTAGATTAATTTTCTTGAACTGTAAAAAACGAAATAGTTAAGTTCAGTATTGCACAATTTTCACAACTTCGATTTTGTTTATTTAAAGTGATTAATTGAGATTTGACTTGGAAGAGTAGAGCTGGAACAATTATTTAAAAACCACCCCGAAAACAGCTATGTACGGTTCTAATTGTTGTTATTATATTGTATAAAAGAAATAAATTGGTTAAAAAAAGATCCCACTTAAAAATATTCGATCAATTCAGTGACAAATGTAAAAATAAGATTAATTTTAAAAACGTATCCACTAATTTATAAGTATTTTAGTTAGTTATTATATTAGTATTATATTAATATTATAAGTAATGATCTTTTGATGTATTTGTGTTTTTTGTGGAAATCTGACATTTTTAATCCATTAATTTTAACTACCATCAAAAAGCCTTGAAATATCAATAAAAAATCGTATTATATGTGACACTGTATTTTAAATTTTTCAATAATTATTACAATAATAGAGATACGCAAGGAAATTTTAATTATAAAAATATATAGTCGTAAGTCACTTGCAAAATACATTAAAAACCATTGGAATTATGAAAGATTTATCCTTATTGTCTTTATTCACAACTTCACTACACCACTGTTGTAGTTATAAACAATAGAAAACAAATTTAAAAAATGTATTGTGTTGAACACATTTTTCTTTTTTTTGATATTGTGTGATTCATGACTGAAACCATAACCAAGCGTTATCATTATTATTATTACACCACATGTTCTATTTTACGACACATTCATTGACCGCCACACATAATCAATATTTTCCCAATTCGGTCCACAGATTTTCAATTGTAAAAAAAATAATTCATTGTTAATCTTCAGTTGACTAATGAGTAATACAATAATTATGCCGGTTTCTAAAATCTCTGTATAATGTCGTGCGATAAATCGTGTTTTGATTATTGGCAATATAGTAATAAATAATAGAACACGACCATTAATTAGAAGATTTCAAGATATACAGCACCAGTTAATACGAATATAGTATTTTATATAAATAATATAAATAGAGTGTTTATCGTCGAATTGTTGATTGCAATTCAAACCTGTATAGTTCAAACATTTGAATTATTATCGCGTACAATTTAAATTATTATGAAACTTCATTTCTGAAAAAAAAAATGATTTAAGGCAATTTAAAAGCTAATGCCTAACTCATAAACCATTGAATCGTAAAAACAATTTACAAATACTGTATACCATAGTTTTACTTTTAAGTTTGAAAATAAATCACTCTAATCGTCTAATAACCCAAACCACGTAAATAAAATTCTGTCGATCGCAAATACACTTACGTATGTTGTACATCGGTAAGATTGACTGACAACACTTACGGGCGTGACGTCTTCTTGATACTTGGTATGTTTTGTAACACGTTTAAACACATGGCATTATGTTTTTTTGTTTTTGTTTTTTTTTTTTTTATCTTTTAAAAATATTAAGTTTAAAACGAAGACTCGTTAACTACACACGCATACGCACATACTGGTATTTTTGAACAAATACTGTGTCACTAGAAAGCTAACATACGTGACATAAACGTCAAGTGATGGGATAATATCGTACCCTTTACCGTTTCTATTATGAAAAGTATCTTCCGCCGTCGCCAATCCGAGCACATTCGACCACACAAGGTTTTCACGAAATCTACTGTACGTGCGGAAACGCACGTCAAAATGAATCGTTGCTAACTTCAGTTGTCCGCATATCACTTTTAGAATATAATTCTAATACAGGAAACGTAAAAATCGCAATTAGAAATAGAACAAATATAAATTATATTTTTCAACTGGCAAAAATAATATTTTGGTTAAAAGCTTCTTAACTAAAAGAACACGAAAGACAAAAATTATTATTATTTTTAGAAATATTAAATATTATCAAATTAAATATTAATCATGTTCAAAAAAAAAAAAAATGTATACATATATATATATAGATTGTTTTTATTTATGTAGTGTAATTTGGCAATTTATAATTATTTCACCAATATTAAGTGTGTTTGAATATTGACCACACGGGTCGTACAATTTTAAATTCAATATCATTGCTTGAAATCTATTATATTTCATAAAATGTGGATTTTTTTATTGAACCTAGAAATATTGTTTAAGTTCACATATATAGACAATTTAACGGCGTAAACTGTTCATAAACCCATACCTACATATTTAATTTGTATAAACGCGATTTAAGGACTGTCTGATACCGATGCGGAAAATTCTTTTTTTTTTACACAGCGCATTCATAAAATCAACGCCATTGATGTGCGCACCTATTATTTTGTCAAACACGGCTTGCATTATTCTTCTATTTTTTTTTCATATTTTGACTTTAAAATAGAATCAGAACATGCCTCTATTACAACTTTTTTTTTTATGTAGGGTGTATAATTTGTAATCTCTATTGTCTACCATTCGAATGTAGAATGAAGCAATATGGCCTATGGGTACATGCATATGTTCAGCTATTGTTTTTTCGTCCTTTATGTGGGTTTGCAATTTATTCGTGGCTGAAGTTTTAAAGGATATTTGTTCACTGCCAAACTGTCCAAGCAACCCATCCGAATACTATATCTTATTCGTCAACAGGGGGCGGCGAGATGGGAACGTAAAAAAAGAATTTTACTTCCAGTTTGAAGTATACATTTTATAAAATGTATATTTTTGTCAGTCAAAGCGCGTAAACAGAACACGCACAATTTTAAACTTGAGGTACTTCGTATAAAACTAGCAAGACTTTTTTTTATACATTTTTTATGTACCGAATAGTGAAAACATTTTTTTTAAGCAGGAGTATAGGTAATACGAAACGATACCACTGAAAGTTAAAATTCGTAGATTTTGTTCACCGCTGACCGACAATTTTGTACACTAGGCATACGCGTTTCATTAAAAATAAAAACGATATTTTTTGCGGGTGGACGACTAACTATGTACTCGTTGCATAATTCATATATAAAAAATATGTTATTCTAATAAAACGCCATAACTACATGGGAAGTTTTCCGATGTTTGAAAAGTAAAAATATTCCACTATGACACGATATTTACATGACGTTTCTTCATACACTCAATATAAGCAACTGAATAATACTATAAATTTGTTTATTAAGTAAATTATTAAAATACAAAAGAGACATCTGTATATGCGCAAATCAAAAGTGTACAAATTTGGGTTATGAGTTATTCAATATCGATACAGTGTATACCATGCCGATTAATACATTTGGATTTAATTCTATAGAATACAATTTTTTTGTGATTTAAAACTAATGAAATTATTGTTGATGGAGAAAGTAAGTTTTTAACGATTTACAATTATCAGAATCTTTAAGCTTTTAGTGTTTTTGAACAACTAGTGTTTTTAAAAATCAATAATGTAAAAGATAATAATCAACCCCAAGTTTTAAAACAAACATTTTTTTTTTTTTTTAACTAATAGTTTTCATGATATAAATATATCAAGTTAAGTACAGAACAGCTGTACCACTCAAAAACGTACTGTCACTATTAAGTGCTACTTAAAACGTTAAAAGCGTCAACCACTTAATTTGGTATAATAAAAGCAATTCAAATTTTAGCGTTTTCAAAAAAATATTTTTTTTTTTAGACTCTGAGTTTAGCAAAGGATTTATTGGTTTTACAGTGATGTCAATTGTTTTCTTTCTTTTTTCTTAAGAAGTACAATATCTGGTACACTTAACTTTGTCAAAAACGTTCATCCAGTAACTTGATAAATCAGAATTTCATGAAGATGGTACTTGAAGGGTTCGTTTTTTTCTTTTCTCAATATTTTTTCCAGGAAAACTTACAAAAAAAAAAAACCAATAAAAATGGTAAAATGTTCCCAATTTCACCATTACAAAAATAATGAGGCTAATATCTTTAAATTTCAGTCATATTTTGATAACGCAATGTTTCTAACTTGACAAAAGTTTCGAAAAATTTAACACTTTTAGACTGAAAATAGAATTTTGAAAATAACTCATTTTTTAAATTTATCACAAATACAAACTTTGAATATTTTACAAAGATTTCTAAAAACTTAATATGAACTGACATAAACTTATTTAACGATATTGAAAAAATTTAAAAAATCATGATTCAAAATTTTTTTTATAAACATCCAAGTAAACTATTTTTTATGTAATCAACTTTTTTACATATTTTTTTTTTGCTTTGAGTGTAGATAAAAAATTATTTGATCATCACATCATTATGAACCTTTGAATACAAATAAAACAAAATGTCTAGAATATTTTAATAAAACAAATTTCTTGATTGGTTAAACAATTATTTTTAAACGATTTTGTTAAAAACGAAAAAAACGTGCTGCTAATTACATTGAAAATGGTTAAATATTTGAACATTATATATTACCTTGAATATTTACAGAACATCGTTTTACTAAATAAATAAATAATTGTTTCTTTAAAATTCAATACACCTATCCCCATTATTGGTCTGAGGGACGAAAAATACTCCAGATGTGAAGTATGCGCGATTTTTCTTAAATGTTGTCAAATCTCAATATTTTTTTTTAATATATAAGTAGTGTTGGCTATTTAATATAACTAAAAATTTATAAAATCACGATAGTAAAAATAATTCATCTAATGTACATCAATATACAGTTTTATTCCGGTTTCATATTGTAAAACTGAACTCGGTAAATATTTAGAAACAAATTCATTTTACAGGATTCAAACGTTGAGTCATTATTATTGATCATTATAATACGTATACTTTAAATGTATAAAACATTTTACTATCATACACACAATAAACTTATTTTTACCACACGTTTGCGATACTATAAAGAAAAAAATATTAATTTCGTTATTAGAGTGGATAAAACCCAATTTTTCCGTATCAAACATAATTTACACGCACAATAAACTCTAAAAAGACACAATGTTTTTAATCTTTATAGCTGCACTCGTACGCAATGTTTCTTTTTCATTTTTAATATAAATATTTATTTTCTCAAAACAAACAAAGCATTTTCTATGATCATGACTGATAAAATAAAAGACGTAATATATCGTTAATATTTTAGAGAAGCTCTTTAGCATCGATGTCTTTGAGAATTAAAAAACTTTATCCACTTCACTTTTTTCGGATCATTTTTAGTCAGTATAATACATTCTTGTACATTATACTAACGTATTGACCGAACATTATAATGTTATGCCGTATATCCATGCGGTTTTCATAATGATCTTGAAACTGCATTTAAATATCATGTGAAATTTTGAACAATCGTACAATATAATAATATTTCATCAAAGAATTTGAATAGTATGTAGAAATCTAAATTACCATGCGAGTGAAAACTGTATGTGAGTATAATACCTATACATTTGACCAAATGATCCCGGTATGGCGAAGTGTAGTTTTTAGTCATTAAACATTTTTAAATATACCTTCAGCACAACTTAGGGGTACTTGTGGGAACTTTGTTTTGCAAATTAAATTCGGTCACTTCAGACACTCCAAAACGTTTTTATTATAAAATATTGTGTGTAACATAATAAAAAGTAGTACATTACTTTTCCTTGGTGGCCTTAGCGTACGTAGTAAATATAATTTAATGCAGTCATTCGAAAACCCGTACTGTGCACTACACAAACTTAATCGAAAATCGGCCGTACATATCGGTTGGTCATGATTTTTACACTCTTATATCAGCAATGGTCTGTTGGATTTACGTAAAAATTAGTATGGGCGTGATTCAACGGAAGGATTTTCCTCGTGTAACGTTTTTGTTATAGGTTTACAATAGGTTCGAATAAAACGTTAGGTATTTTTTCACGTTCTTGTGAGCCAATTTAGAACTCATTTGGTAAAATACATATTTGGACGGTTCTATAATTATGTAGGTGAGTGGATAAACCGTACACACAACAGTTCGATGGATTGAAATTTGAAACCAATGCGTTTAAAGTTTAGAACGACGGAACAGTTGTAATCGTTGACACTGCACCGACACAGATTTCAACAGCAGACAATAGATGAAAAAATATACACATTTTGTAGTTAAAATCCATAAAATGGAGAAGGGGCTTTACAGTTTAACCAATAACTTCATTTTTATTGTTTTCAAAATACGAAAATACACTTTATTATCGAATCTAATTCATCATAAAATGAGTTTCACACAGGGTTAACGAAAGCCGAGTATTTCATGAAATCACTATACGTTCCACGTTATTTTAATCAAGATTGCAATATTTGGTTCTGACGTGAGTACCTACCACCATTAAGTATTGACAAAATAACGAGAAAAGTATAGCGAAAAAAAAGAATTACCAATTTCGGAAAAACGACCAGTTTCTTTTTACCAACAAAATTATTTTTCTTCTTACTTAACTTCTCAAAAAATTATATGCACCCGTTATTTCTCATTCTAAATGTTATTTATTTATTTATTTTTTTTTAAATAAATATTAGCATACATATAATACATTTGATTATTAGCTCAACATTTCTTACAACGAAAGTAATGAAAACAGTTTAAAATTTAAATTTAAAAATCCCATTTATTTTTGTGTGTTAAAACATGTATTAAATATTAATATTATTTTTATTTACTGTATTTAATTACTGTATTTAAAACACGTAGTGATACGTCAATAATACACGGTGACATTTTCAAGTCTCCAGCTACATTACTTTTGGAGAAATTACGAAATAACTACACTCGATTTAATGAAAGAGCCGTTTACTGCAAATTTCACAGATTTAGGTCCATAATAGGCTGTTTTTCCGTTTGCCTGTAAAAAATATTTGAATGAGAGCTTAATAAACCCTCAAAGTAAGATCTAAATTGAATTTTCGATCTATAGATTAGATAAATAAAATTTTTGGACAAAACTAAGTAGCACAAAAAGTGTCTCCAGAAAAAAAAAAAACATCGTTTGTTAAACCATTATATCCTTTGCTCACTCAGAATCTAAAAATAAATTAAAAATTTAAAGAATCAACATAGGTAATGTAATCTTGTTATTAAATACTGTAAATACCATAAATGAAATAAAGTTCCAGCGTTTTACTTGGCGTTTATTATTTTGGAAAATCAAAATAATCAGATCACATGAAATTGTATGGGGGCAAGAGCAAAAGGCAGCGGGGGTGGGGGTAGGTAAAAATGTATCATATTACTTCCCCCCTTAAGAAAATATCCGAAAGACTACTGCTCCGTCATTTATACATTTCCGGTCTCCCATCTCTCCTCCAATACGTTGCCACCGATTTCGTGTGCAGTTCCAAATTCCAAAGAGTACCAGAGCGAACGAAGCCAACAAAAAAAGCAAAAAAATAAATAAATCAAAGATAAACTGAAAGAAAAACACACTTGCTTGCGAGCGCACTCAGAAGCGTTGATTTTCGCCACAGTAAATCGACCGTCCAATTACGCGACCGCCGCGGCGTGGCTTTCACTGCGGCCGCGTTTAATCATCAAAACCTACGCACGCGGTATTAAACACACGCGTGATTGCGTACCGGCCGGTACATGGACCCGGTCCAAAACGGCCGACCCAAAAACATCTGCCCGAGAAAAGGCGAATTTATTGACGAGCCGCGGCCGCCCGCGCGTTCGTCTTGTATTTTATTATTATTATTAGTGTACACGATGTACGTAAACGCGACCTCCACGGATCTCCTTTTCGACATGACCGCAATGCGTCCGTATCGATGTGAGATCTATAAATAGAGAACGACGCCGATGTATATTTACGGTGTGTATATATTAATGTGAAATGGCACGTATACAGTGTGTTCATATTTACCGGACTCACGCCTTGTGAGCCTGTACATCGATTTGAATATTTCCAACGCATGACGCGATTAAATATCAATAAAGAAGTCACAACCGTAGTTCGAACGGTCAAGTTCTTAATGTGTACCGGTGTAAAAGGTTAATTTTAAGTGCATAAATAAACGTAAATAATACGCCCATAACCAATAACCACTCAGGCTTGTACTTAATTCAAAAAAATAAATAAATAAATACATTTTTCTATATTTTATTCATTTTTTTTATATAAACTTAATTTTTGCAAGCAAACACTATTTAATTTAACAATTGAATGATTAAGTTGTTAGTCAATATAATAATATACGTGTATTTATTAATTAATCATTTTTAAATTAAAATTTCATTGGTCGAATCGTTTTAGAAGTAAATGTCACAATTTAAATTTAAGTGAGTAAACATGTGTATGTAAAGGGTACCTTTGTTTTTCCACTAAATAATTTTCAACTAAAAACGTTTATGCTTTTAAAACCATAGTTTATAAATCAAAAAAATAATGAAGGTATCAAATTATAAGCAAAGGTTACTATTAAAGAAAACTTAATGAGATCACATAAATATAAATAGGTGAAAAATTATTATTTTAACGAAAATGAGAAATATGCTCGGAGTTACTTGATCGTCCGGTCGCCGTGTGACGTTGACAAAAAATATAGTCAGTTGTTATCTAAAATGTATAAATAGTTTAGTTTGTCAATTATTATAACGTGCAAATGTCAATGTCGTAATGTCATCTAATAGAAAACGTTTAGTGCTCAATATGAAAGAAAAAGTAAACATCATTGCGCGATCGAAAAAATATGAAACGAGCCAAATTATAGGAATATTTCAATTATTCGGATACTTGCTTATCTGGGCCTCACTTTGGCATTAATTAGTCTAAGGAATCAGTGGTTTACTAGGGAATCAGTGTAACTAAGAATATTCTAGATTGACTGACCAATCTGCACTAGGTTTTTTATCCGAAAATCATTGTGCCAAATAGAATCATTTTATCATTTATATTATCATTATTTCAAATAGTATTTATTAAACTCAAGACATATTTAACAATAATTAAAACAATATGTTAATAATTGTGACAAACAAGATATTTGAAAACAAGTAGCTATTGTGTAATGTAGAGTTATTACATCTACAATTAAAATGAAACATGTTTTTATCGTTATTCTTTGATATACTAATGTGAATTTCTCGTTTAATTGTCACAATCAGTGCACATATAAGGCTAATTGCTATCAGTATATCAAACTAAATCAACTAAATCTAAGTCTTGATATCGTTATACAATATATGATATTATTATATACAATATTATTTGGAATAATATAATATTTTCAAACAGATACAATTGAAAATAGTTTCATACATCAAAGTATAATTATAATAAGGCGGTACTATTGGCTGGTTGACTGACCGTACAAGTGAGAGGTGCATATTATATTGACTTGTAAATGAGTTTTATTTTAAAGACTACTGGTTTATGCTGTCCACGTAAACGAATCGAAAACCACATGATTCCGTACAGCTCTAATCAGCGTGCGGAATCATGCACATTATAAGAACCACTATTACATACGTTTTTACCTAAGATTTTCTTGGCAAGGATGTTACTAGTTTTTTGCTCCAAATATATACAAATTATTAATTATATATTTGGCTGTATGAATTACAAAAATATAAAAAAATAGGCATACCTACATGAAAATAAGATAAGTATCTAAATAGCGTTGCAATCAAATAGCGTTAACTGAAATACAACGTTGAGATCAAATAATCAAGAAATTAAATAAATTCATATACAATTTTGTAAAAAGTACCAATGGCGTCAACTGATAGTTTTGATTTATTTTAAATTTTTATACGATAGGAAAATTTAACAAATTGACAAATAATGCAATATTGAATTAATACTTGGCAATATCACACAGAAAATCATATGGAATCGCGTTTTTTTTTTTTTTTGTAAAACCATTTTATATTCAGTCCATATTTAATTAAAATATAACGTACGAAGTCGTGTTCCTAAAAAACAAACCACACGGAATCATGTTGTACCAAACAAATGTTTAAATTATAGACGTATCATGATGATATTATATTTTATTTAAATACAATCAAAACTATATGTATAAAGTATATTGACAGAACTGGGGAAATATCTTGAAAACCTCTAAAATTTGGACGGTTATGTCGCTTTTTGGACCAAATAAATAATTATTACGTACAACTTTTGACAATATTGAGACTTTAAGTCACCAACTTTTGACACGCACAAAGTCTATAAGTAAAATATTTCAATCGATGCTAATAATTTCATAAAGTATAAGTTGAATAAACCTTAAAATTCTGGAAACAGTGATTCCAATACTTTACTTTTTGTAGATTTTCCTTCAACCGAAAACCTTTTAAACGGCTTTATTTTTTATTTACACTTTTTTTCCATGAACGGTGAACATTTATTATATTTTAAAAATATGTATTATGTTAATTCGTTCAGACATAAAACAGAATTATTGTTTATTGCTTTACCTTGAATAAAAACATTCAACCTGCTTGGCATTCAATACGATGTGTGCAGTATAACGTGGAATTATTTGTATTTGTGCTAACAGAACACATTTAAAATGTACAAGATTGTCACATTAACGTAGCGATTAAATCGTTTGTCGTTAATATGAAAAATGAAAGTGAGAATACTCACAAAGAAAACCTTACAGTTACTTGTAGAAACTAGGCTTACACGATAAATGTGTTATTGAAATTCACTTTAAATATGAATTATAATAGAATTAGTATGAAATGCGTAATCATGATTTAAAAATGAAATAATAGATTCGTATCCATGGTAATCTGAAACTAATTTCTAATACTGATGAAAATAACAAAATATATCACGTACTATATTAATGATGTGAAAAAAAAATTGAAAGTTACCTACGGAAAATAATTTAAAATATAATTAATGGTATTCGTTTTATTTCCATATTTTTTATTTAATACTCAAAAATAAAATCATTTGATGTTTAAAATCATAAAACAAAATTTAATTAAAATTTAAATAATTTGAAAAAAATAAAATTGTTTTATGACAAATGTACATTACGTAAAACATTGTCGTCCATTATTTTCCACTCAGAAGTTCACATCAACCCTTAACCAGGATTGCAGCATCAAATATCTGAAAAGTTTTTTTTTTTTTTATGAATCGTTATTAAATGTTAAAATGAAATGAACGGAAACATGACTCATCAAGTTTACTTGAAAAACTAATTTAAAACAATAGAATAATGTCAAGTGTAAAAAATGTATCCAACTTTTTAAATCAAAAGTTAAACAGCGTTAAAAATATTTGACATAGGTGTCCAATTAGTTTTATTTTTCATTAATTATCATTATTATAATTTTTGTTTATTTGAATGTGAAAGAAATCAGATATGATTTTAAATTGTTTTGAGTTTCTCGTAATTATATTTTGTTTGTTTTTCTGAAAAAAAGATACTTTTTACACGTCTCAAAGTTCAAATTCAAATATAATGCGCAAAGTAACTACTGACGCATTTTCTTATTTGTGTAGTACAACGAGTAAAATCTTTATATTACACGTTTGAACGTTTACAAGGTTTATTAATTTCCATAACATGATTATCAAAGTTATAATGTTATAATATTAAGTTAAAAACAATATTATACTTTGTTCCAAGTATATGGCATATATTATCAACGACAATATTATAGTAGTAGTAATATGCATATATTCAGGTGCGTACACAAAACTCTTTTTTTGACGGAGTCTTAAGAAAAAATAAAACGTTTTGCGAGAAGTAAATAAAAATATCTGTAAATCAGTATTTAATTTTTTTTAAACTTATAGTTTAGGAGGGTTGAACCCCTGAAACACTTCTTGTATACATCCCATCGTAAAATAATACTATACTATAACACTATACAAAGTGAAAATTGTCACATACGTGAACGACAGTAAAATTGCCATTGCATAATAATTTTGAGAATTGAAAACTAAATAATATTTAAAGGATACTCGTATATAATATAATGTAATGAAGCAATGTTGACACAGAGTAAATTTCTGAACCTACAAATAAAGAGAGTTCGTACTAAACCGATGCAATTATTCCAGAATGTTTAAAGGTGTTAAATTTTTTTGCGTAAATTGTGACTAACAAACAAACATGCATTTTTCAAATTAAATTTTGTAAAAAATAAAAATTTACAAAAAATATCGTGGAGCCAAAAAAAAAAGCGTTTATTAAAGTGTGTCATTAGTCTCATAGAAATAATGGGTCACTATTCACTGTCGACTGTATGTGTAGACAAAACATAAAAAAAAGAAATAAATAAAATTATGCTATGCATATCATTCATATAGTGTAAAAACGAGTTAGCGAAATAGTCAGTTTGAAACAAATTTGTCACAGAGTACATAAAAGTCTATTAAAATAAATTGTGGAAAAAAATGAAATCGAAAATAAATTAATTTAGGAAAAAAGAATACGACAAAAAATGCACTCAAAATATTATACAAATTATTATATCAGAAGTTTCTAAGCTTTTTTAATGTGCATATCTATTTTATGATAGATTTTACCTCTCTCATAACTTTTCAATCAAATCATTTTTTCTTACAATTACTCTGAACGATGTATTTGATGATTCAATGTGAACGTTCATCATCGTACAAACCTTTAGTATATCTGAATGGTTAGGTTATTACAAGAACCAACAACTAATGAATGACGTAAAAAAAAAAAAAAAAAATACTAAAACAACTTAGATATGATGTTATTTTTTGTAGATTTTACTATTTTAGTTTTAAATTTTCAAAGATTATTTAAGAAATTTACCAACATTCATTTTGGGTAATGGTCTCGTTTTGTATGATATTGTATTAAATACTTGTATGTTTGAATATTTCTGTTCGTGAAACAATTTATTTGAAGAATTGTTTATAACGTTTATTAATCCATTAGTTCAAATTGAAAAACAAAACAGGCAATTTATTGGTTATAGAATGCAGTAATACGTATTGCACGCAATTAACTTGTCTTTCATGTATATAATTTGGTATAAAACTTGTTTATTGTTTGATTAGCAAATTATTATTGCTGGATTTAATCGATACAATTGCTGTAAGAACAATACTTCACGATGAAAATTCAAAATACACCAACGAAAATAATGAAAAAATTGAAGAAAATACGTAGTGATCGTAGTATAGTTAAGTTATGAGAAACAACATAATATAATTTATAATAGAATACAATTTTTAAACATATTTCTTCAGATGGATAATTTTTCGAATATATGACTTTTCAACATGGGTATTCAGTCTGGTGTCCCAGAGCTTTTAAAATTAAAAAAAGAAGGAGGATTGATAAATATAGACCTTTTGTGGCAAAGAAATATAAATTATTTCATTTTTTGATTAAAAATACGTAAAAATTAGAAAATAAAATTACATAGTTAATTCAAATATACAAGGTAATCATTTTATGTTTATAATATGTTTTATCATTTGTTTTATTTAAATATTGTAAGACGATTAATTTTATGCTATAAAATTATCACCAAAATATTATATTATAGATCAATTATTATATAGCTAGTTAGTTCAAGTAACTTATGTTTTGTTAAATTGTTCACCATGATCTTTTTCCGAGTACCATATAGAACACAGTCACGTATTTTGGAACTCCCAACGACTATTTTTTTTATAAGTAGTTCATAAAAAGAGTAAAAACATTAATTTACAACAAAAAAAATCCCCCTATGAATATTTTATATAGATATATGTATATATACATAATTGGTTTATTGGTTCTTTTGGCCTGTATTTATTTTTTATTTTTTAAATGAATAAATTTAAAATAATATTATTTGTTCATTTATTTTTAGTTCCTCTCGTATTATTATCAAAGACAATACATTTTTCAAACATTTAGTACTTTTATAGATTATATTATTTACCACCAAATTATGGTGTAGGGTAAGCATTTAAAGTTTCAAGCAGTGGTGGTATAATTGCAATACATTTAAACAAGGTTGTAAGTAACATTATTTTTCTCCTTTTCTATATTAAATTTAAATATTTAAATCTATAAATTTTTTGATAAAAAAAAATGTATAAATCATTAATTTGAAATGTTATTTTTCATATTGTAAGATCATGAGCTTTTTTTATGTAGAACTATAATATGTTAATATGTGAATATATATATATTTAATTTGTAAAGATTAATAAAAGTTTAAAATATATCACAGATGAGTAAAAATTTTAAAAAAAACTAAATTTGCTGAACGTAACTATTGTAGAATAATGAAAAAACCAACTAATAGGTAGGTATAACTGATTTAGAATATATTAAGATATAATTTAAGCTATTTCCTTTCATCGTGGCATACAAATGTTGCAAATTACTTAACATGTAAGTAAATTTTAATTAAACTTATAAACATCAGCTTTTATTTAGGTAATATGAAATAATTAATATTCATGTTTTGTTAACGTGTGTCAGTGTGTATGTGCATCCGTACTTTTTACAACGCATGTGTGTCAAAAATATGTTAATTAAAGTAGTAAACATACTACAATCAAATTTTTATTTTCCTTTTAAAAATTTTAAATGTCCACTACTTACAGAGAGAGAGAGAGAGAGAGAGAGAAAGAGAGAATGATAGAGAAAGGGGGGGGAGACTGTTATTTTTATTTTCATGTATTTGTTTTTCTGATAATGCTGTAGAGAAATTCACACAATACTACGCGATTGTTTTTATCATATCATTGGATTTTGAAAGTTTTATTAATACACTAGTAATAAGGTTGTAATAATTCAATATCTAGAGAGTTGTCCGTATATTTCGTTTATTCGATGACCTGTGCTATGAAATCGTATTCAAGCTGAAAGAGTTTTTGTTACGAATCACTTATTTATTGTTTCGTAAAACGCTGTCCAAAACCATTAGCTGATACGTTTATCGTATAACGTGATAAATAATTCAAATGTTTCAAATACTGAGAGTGGAGAACTGAAACGAAAACTTAATTAACAGATGCACGATCATTTTCTGTCAATTATCCTTTGTTATTATTATTATTATTAATATATTATTTTTTTTTTTTTTTAAAGATATGTTATAATATTTTACACATTTGCTGTTCCGCATTTATAGTGTCTGAACACGTAATCTCCATTTACTATTATCATTATCTTTTCTACTAGAGTGAAGTTAAAGACAATTTTATAGGTATCGATTCAACAAAGAAAAATCTTTTCTTGTTGTAAAATCACGCACTTTCCCTACCGAGGTAGCTCCCCTCAATAGGGATAACTAAAAAAAACACTTCCACCAATATTTGTTAAATCAATTACCCTAATGATTAAAACATATGACCACCTCTTCTGCGACGAAATCAATAAACTGAGAACTCTACTCATGGCGTTTCTTTGCAAGACTACGTCAAACGGCTTAAATCTAAACATATTAAATTACAACTTATGTAGGATGGTAATGACTAGTGAAATTCATGAATGAAAAATAATGGTTTCTATACATACTAATAACACGAACACAAACTTTACCACGTAGTCAAAAGTATTCTCTGGCCTACCACTTGAATTTAATTTAGATAATTTAGAAAGATACGGATTCATAATTCGAAATATAACTTATGTACTTCAATATCAATATAAAACTTCATTTACTCTATTCTTCGTGGACCGTGAATCTTATATTAACAGTAAAGACATTTTTTAAAATACAATTTCTTTGTAAGGTACTCAAAAATTAAAATAGATACATCTAAAATGAAAATACGTATGCATTATCAAGACTACGGTCATACGCGTTCTTACTGCCACAACATACTATGATGCGTTCGTTGCGTTGATCTACACAGCTCCATCACCTATACGAAAAGCAAGGGGCTGCCAGCAAAATAAACGTTATGTTCTGGGAAGCATCCAGCAAATTATCGTAGATACGTACCCACATCTAAAAAATATTCAATCTCATCAATACTATCACTCTTCTTAACAAAACCATCTCAAAAATAACAAAAACAGTCATAACGAAAATAATACATGATGTACCAACCCATCCCATTCCCCCAAAAAACCTAAAAAAGTCAAAGTATGCAACTTTATTGATGATGCTGGTGGTTTTGATCGGTCAAGCGTGAAATATGACCAACGCAACTCTTTTAAATTGGACATGAACGCAATTTCATACAGAATTTCGAAGTTTTATTTACCTCTCTTTTTTGCGCTTTCATTAAATAGAATGATGCTGTATCAGTGTTTATCGACTAGTATGTGGATGACCGACGATTAAAGTGTTTATCTACTATACTCATACGTGTGCGCTCGACAAACAATTATTATTCCGCAAAGGCCGGTAAACATTTCTCACAAAAAAAGCACATTATTACAACATCGATCGATCTTGAACGCATAGTGTATCTTAATTATTCTATCAGTAATTATTGTTTTAAAAATAATCTAACTGCGCAAAAGTTGAATTTTTATATTTATTTATATTTTTTAGATGCATAATTGTACAAATTTAATTATAATAAATGGATTTCCCAAGAAACCATGTAAAATAGTAAAATGATTCGGTTTCAATGAATTTCGACTAAAAAAAAAAAAAGATATTGGTAATGACTGTATTAAGTTTTAAAGAAATGATGACTCATTTCTTTAGTATAAAACGATTCTGAGTAAAGCTTCAGTGTAAATATAATATATTATTATTTAAACACTGTTTACGTATTTTACGGTTATTTGTATAATTTTTGGTGAGTTTTTTTGTAATTAAACCCTCATAAAATATTCGATTAGATATAACTCATTTAAACTTCAATTGTTATAACAATTATAACTCATTAGAAATAAACTTAAAAGAAATCAGACAATATCGAAAAAAATCGTATAATAATTTATTAAAGTGTGTATAAAAACAAATCCTGACTAACGATTTTTGAACTTTTGTTAGGATAATTAGGTAGGTATATGAGTAAGGTCATATTAAATTTTCAGAACTTTTTGTCAAATATTTAAAATTATATTACATAAAAACTTTCAAACAATTTGGTAAATTAAAAGTTCTATATTTAAGTCAAAAGTGCTTTAATTGTTCTGAAAATTTTGTCCAATATAAAAAAGTATGTATTTGATATCGGATAAAATTTTTAAGTTTCTAGCTTCAATACTTTTCGATTTATGACTAAATACCTAAAATCTGAACAGTGAAAATCTCGTTTACGGCGGATTTTTACCGATTTTACCGTTTTTACTCAGTTTTTCGATAGTTATTCTTGATTACTGGAAAAACTATGGAGATTTTGGAAAAATGACCTCTCTAAAGTACCATCTCAGTTCAATCTAAGTTAAATATATTGATACAAATGTATTTATTTTATTATAAAAATGAAAAATATTGTTTTGAAATTATAACTTAACAACATACAAGATGACATATAATATATACACGTTTTATGATAATGTAAAAAAATATGAAAATATGTTATCATTGAAATTAATCGTATAAAACATCAATTTTCGACAAAATTCAAAATTAGTACTTATAGAAAACTAATCTTATATAATGGTTTTTAACATTTTGTCAGTTGTGTTTGCAAATTATGTCAATAGAATGTAATCAAATTTTCTGGCTTTATATCATAAATTCAAAATTTTACTACATAAAAATGTCCAAAAAAGAGATATTTTCAATACTTTAAAAGTGCTGTGAATAGCTCGGAAACGGTTAAATGTTTTCAAAACTGTTTTCATCATGTTAATAATTTATTAAGACCATGTTGATGTGTGATAAAATTTTCAAAAGTCTAGCAATACTGTTTTTGGATTTATGGCGAAATAAAGAAATGGATTTGATAAAATCTTGTTTACATCAAAGTGTACCATTTTTATTCAATATATAGGAAATTTATATATATGATTAAACAAATGATTAAAAATAGAGAATACTGACCTCTTCAAAATACCAACTAAATAACAATTTTGATCTATAGAATTCATAAATGAAACTTTAGAACCATTATTTCTACCCGAAAAAGTGATAACATACATAGAAAACACATAATTTTAAAATCCAGTACATACCTCTTTCCACACAAAAACAAAAACTAAATTGAAAAACTTCATTTTGTTTGAAAAAAAATCCAATAATTATTTTTTCGTTAGTTAATAAAACAGGAATTCTAATATATGATTAGACTTTAAATAGAACATTGTTATATTGTCTACGCGATACATTTTCCAAATGTACTACATTTTTTTGCATACATTATTTTAAGAGACTTAGTAAAAATAGAAAATATTATCAACTATCAAATATGAAACATGATTAAAGATAAATACCATATAAAAATTTTAATTTAATAATAAATCATATATTTATATCTATATATATATATATATATATATATATATATATATATATATATATATATATAATCTGTAGATTAAATTATATAAATTTAATACATTCATTTACTATTTGAATTTTCGGTCAACGTGATATTACAATTAAACTCCCATAGGAAAATAGTCAAATATATACTTGTATAATGAATTTTTAATTATTACAATAAATAGGTATATTAATAAAATGTGTCATGATAAAAAAAATTAGCCTTAACTATTTAAACCAATAAAAAAAAATGTTGTTTTTTTTAGTATTATGATTATAAAAGTTACTAAAACCATTACAAGTACTGTAGTTTCGGTACTGACGTAACAAAAATCGCTCGTGTAAATTTTTTCTGCGTTAGTTTTACTCAAAAAATTTAGAACTTATTTTACGTACATGCATCAAACTTGATTTCAAATATTTCCCGTGAGTTATGGCTGCGAAAGACATTCGAAGAAAGTTCGAAAGAATAAGTAACGGCATAAAAAATACATATAAGTATTTTATGACTTCTATCTTATTTTTAGGATCAACCATAAAATATTTACTGACATAGATAACGTTTCTAACCTAAGTATAAAATTGTAATTCTCCAAACAAATCAAAATGTAGTTTGGTATAATACTCGTTTTTTATCAGATTTTTTTTTTTTAACCTTCCGTGTTATAGACATTTTCATTTTATCAAATTCATCTGCTGATCAAATTTTGGAACCGAAACTGATTGGAATTCCGCTGCATTAATTTATGATGATTGAACGTATTTCGGTAAATACCGCGTATTGGTATAGCACTCATAATGGAACATTTTCTATACAACCGATTTCAGTTATCAACCTCTATTTTTGGTAGAACATAAACTGTATTACAGTGTTTGTGTATAAATTTTAAGATAATAGAATGATGAATTTTTGAATAAACTCTTAAATCATATTAATTCATGCATATGGATTACAACCTATTTTAACATAATTTTAAATATGACGAATATTATTGAATTTAAATAAATGTTTCATAATAATTTTCAATCATGTAGAAAGGAGTCTTAAGAGAAAGTTCTTACAATATTATTTACAATAATACAGATCAACGTTTCTACATCACGAAGACAAATATTTTTCGTACATTTTTAAATGTGTGTTGTCAAGAATAGTGCTTACTCAAATAACTAAATTATTATAACTATATGAGAAAGTGGAAGAATGAATGAAAAATATTCACGAAAAAATGGGTTTTAGATCCAATGTATGTTTTAGTTAAGGTTCCGTGGCTTAAGTTCAATAAGGAAACAATGATATAGGAAATTATCATAAGAAACATTTGATTTGATGTTGCTTCTATATTTACATAATAAATAATATACGTAAAATATTTTCGAAATCTAAAATTTTGATGTGTACAATATGCATATGAAATTATTCCTTTTTATTAGAGGTCAGATTTTTATGTTTTACATTTTTTTTTACTGAGAGCATACAGGTATAACAGGGCGAGTTTTCTACACAGTTTATTTTTTGATAAAATGTAATAAATTAAAATAATATTTCAAGGTCAAAGAACATTATGTGTGAATTGAAAAATTTTAGGAATACATTGAGGTTTAATCTGAAAATACAAACAAAAATAATGGTTTGTAAAAAAAATTTGAAATTTATTGTGGCCACCGTCAGTTACTACTACCTAGATGCCATGATAGAATACTTTTTCCAAGTTTTAACAAAACTTTCCTACAGTTATGAAAAATGTTTCAAAATAATTTGACCACAATTGGTCTTTAAAATTATTGGGAGCACCTGGTTTTTGGAAGATTTTATCAAATAAAATGTTTAAATTTTTGATATAAAACCTGGAAATTCAATACTATTTTAGTGATAACTATTATTACGTATAACTCGAGTATATATTAAGTATTAAAAAAAATTCAAAAATCATAACTCAACATTTTTCTTTATTTATTTAATAAAATGTATATTAATAAAATGGAATTAATCCAGTAAAAATGTTCTTTCTTCAATAGATTCGCTATGAATATTCTGATCTACGCATAGGGTTTATTAAATTTTAACTATACAAATTATGTTCAGACACGCTTAACATTAAAAATTATGGTTCTTTGTATGCTATGATTCTTTAACTTATCTTTTAATTTTGTGACTTTTAATTATAATTTCTGAAAGTTTTTATACGAAATTATTTTAATGTTAAAGAGATTATTTATGTATTACTACTATTATAACACAGTACTTTCTTACATCGTATACTATTAAAAAATGTACTAACATTTTTAACTATTATCAGTTACGTTCATCAAAAAAATAAAATAAACCCAAAAACAATACTTTTCAAATGACAATACGAATTTCTGAAAATAAAAATAAAACCATAGACCAATGGTCGGCAACTGGCGGACCGCGGTCCAATTCCGGACCGCGGAAGGCAGTGATCCGGACCGTCGACATGTCTTTCTTTGGTAGTTTAATAAATACGTTATTTCGATTTTTATCGTGATTATTAAAAACTGTGTCGTTTTGTAAAACAATTTTTTCATAAACTAGTAGAGAACAAAGTTAACGGATTCTCACCTTGAGCTTTGAGGACATATTTCGTATTAGATGTTCTACAAGAGTTCCCGATTTCAAGTTACTGGCCAAAGACAAGCGTTGCAATTTCTAATTGAACATCACACGGCATGTTTTCTCTTCAAATAATTTTAACATTTTAGTACTAACTATTGAATAATGTAATAAAATACATTTTTTTCTACGGACCCCGTTTACGCATTATTTTAGTTTTCCGGACTCGAGTAGAAATCACTTGCCGACCCCTGCCATAGACAATATAAAAAATGTCAAAGACATTACAACCTCCTCCCCAAAGAAATTTCAAAAATTCCAAAAACAATAAAAAAAAATGTCAAATATTAATAAATGTCTAATGACAATGCAAAAATTCCAAAGACAATACAAAATATTTCAACACAACAAATTTCTAAAGATAATAAAAATAAGAAACGACAATAATACAACATTGCATTACAAAAATAAAAAACCAATGACAGTACACACAAAAAAAAAAAAACTAAAGACAATACAATAAAGTACTTACTTTCGCAAATGGTGATGGGTTTATTTTAATTTTAACGAAACCGTAGATCATATCTTTAGTCTAACGATTCTGAGAAGAGCTTCAGTGTAATATACTGTCTTTACATTTTTCTTTTAATTGTCAGTGAATTTTTTTTTTTATATATATAATACTGGGTTAAATTTTTCCTCTTTGACACGGTAGAATTTTTTTTTTCAAAAGATTCAAATGTCGTTTAATATACATCTAAAAGTTCGTATTGATTGGGTTGTTTAGTAATTTTTTATTCTTATTTCAAATTTTAAAATTGGTATAAAAACCGTAGGCTCCAATAAATCACATAGTGATTTACTAATTATTAAAGCTTATCAAAAAAATCTGGAGTCACGATTTTTTAATTTTTCTCAGTATTGTTCGTTTAGAGTATGAATAATATGATCACATTAATTTTCAGAACTTTTTGCAAATATTTAACATTAAACTAGAAATAAACATAGAAAGTAAAATACTTTCAAAATTCTATTTTTAGTCCAAAAGTTGTCAAATTTCTTTAACGTTTATTACGAATTTTAGTTTTTGAGTAAAGCGTAGAAATTATGTTTTATTTCTGTTACCACTTTTTAGTGCACTTTGTCCAAAAATTTCATCCAGCAACTTAATAGAACATACATGTTACATAATCGGTACTTTAGAGAGATAATTTATATTTTATCGATTGTTTTTTCCGGCGTGGAGAACTGCCAAAAACTCAAAAAAAAATTTTCCGTTTTTTTACTCAATTGATTTAAGTTTAGATATGATTTTCGATTAGTATGGCTGAACAAAATTTTTAGACAAGTGAAGTGTACCAAAAAGTAATAACTGATAAAAGTAAAAAATAAATGACACACATCATTGTAGAACAAATCGATCGTTTTTATCATTCATGATCTAAAAACTAAAAATATTATGAAAAAAAATAAAAGACAAAAAAATAACATTAATTTGTTATATTTTGCAATGCATCCCTTGCAAAAAAAATTCTTTTAAAATTTTAAATCTTAATCTTTTAAACAATTTTCTAAACCACTTTTTTGTTTGTTGTTTGTTTTTTTTTTTTTAGTTAATTACGTAAATCGTAACGTTGAGTCTTACTTACGTAAATCCTATAAAATAACATCTATCTTCAAGTATGATGAGGTATGGACCATTTCAGTAATTATTTTGAGATTAAAATTTCTTTAACTATCTTTTATTTTTATAAAGTATTACTTTTATTTGTTAATTTAGTATATAATAATAAATTGTTATGAAACATAATTTATTTAAAAAAAAAAAAAAATGTTTATGAATAAAAAATATCATTTTGAAGTAGAAATTATGGGGCATAAGAACTTCTGTGGTCGAATATAAATAAATCCAGTCTCTACCAATAAGGTATAAATATCATTGCTAACGTATCAAAGATTTTTGTTTTTTTCATCATCCAAGCTATTTACTGTAATTTTTTAGGGATTCATAATAGAGTAAAATTACAGACTCTATACGGTTATATCGTAATTATTTTAAAGTTCTTCGGCTGAGTGATTCATAACAAAAAGGTTTGAAACGGGGCACCGTTGAAAAATACCGTATGCATTAATGGGTATTGGACCGTAACTAGTTGTTTAATTAAGATATTGATTACATTTTTTACATCGTTGATAATATGAAAAAAATTCAGAAGGAAAAAAATATAAAAATTATTTTATGTCAGTCGTGCGCCTGCGTATATTATTGTTAATATGGTTCTTAGCTCGGCTATTCCGCCTAACCGCCGTAATTATGAATTTTCGTTTAGAAATCACATATTAAATCGTAACGGTAAAATACGTATGATAATGAGCGACGTGTGACGTACCTGTATACGTTTTATTGCGGACCTACGGTCAGAGGATATTGTAATGAAATTGTTCGGAACGGATCGTTTTACGCGTGACGACAGCCACCACCTCGTGTTTAAATCAACGATTGTCAATCAAGGTTATTTACCTACATGATTGATATGTAAATTTAACGATTTTTCCGAGGAAAAAAATTATATGCCTTTTCAACCGATTTTCACGATAATTATTCACCTGGGTTCACATTCGTCGCATAAATTATTCATAATGTTCGAACAAATTGCGCGTATTATCTTAAAAAAAATATAAAATATAGTGTTCGGATCAATTAAATATGACCCGAATTGTTTTCTGTTTTCGGTAAAATAATAATTCACGCTCAAGATAATCGTATAAATCAAGGTCATCGGTGTTTCCATCATCGACTGTGTGCCCGTATTCGTGTAGTGAGAATTTCGTGCGATATAAAAAAAAAAAACACACACACACCTTTTGTTTTACAGTTAAATTATTACCGTGTACATAATTTGTTTGAATACGACAAATAATATTTAGCGCGCACACGAGATAATCGATGGGACAATCTGACAGAAAGTCGTGTTCAAACAAACATAATTAATACGTATCAGTTTTGGTGTACTTACAGCACACCAATTTAAAACATTATATCGTATTCATTAAAATTTATGAGTTTTCAGGAAACCCATATTATTTTGATGAGCCTCAAAATCGTAGTTTACGTTCTATTGCGTACACTGCTATGACTCGTACCGAAATTCGGTCGTTTTGGCATGCGTTGCACTGAGCGGATTAATTTTTATTTTAATCTACACCAACGATTCTCAATGACGGTGATTAATCAATGGACATTTTCCCCATTTTAATAATGCGAAGTATAAACATAAATCCACGAAACTAAATATGTCAATGAACATTCCACGAACTATCGACGAGACCGATGCTTATTGGACTCGAATTATTTATGATTATTTGGTTCGAAAAACGTTTGTGAACAAACGAATAGTCAAACTAACCATTTCTGGTTAAAGTTCTGAGAAAGTGCTCCAAAAATATCATAAAAATAAACCTTCTGATTCATAAGACGCAAACGTTATTTTGGAAAGGCCGCTTTTGGACATTTCTCATTTATTTTTCTGTGTAAAAATTATAGCAAATATTTGATAAAACAAATTTTAACATAATAATAACATAAAATTCCTTAAGATTTTTAAGATTTTTCAAGTACATTTTATTTAATCGCACAGCGTTCACAAAACAATAACACTCCGGTGACTTGACATTTGGACCGATAATTTATTTTAATATTGATGGTCATGATTCTTACAGCCTATTTCCTTGAACTGCTTTAGTTCGTTTATTCTGATTTGAATCAATACATCAGTACTCGAGGGTTTGAAATAATGTATCAAAACACGTACTATTTTCTACTGTATTTGATATTTTACCCAATCGTTTAAGATTTAGATTTCGTTCTTTGGTTTCGGTATAAATCCAATCACGCTGTTCTATTGTCCATACACGCAGTGGTGATACCTTTTAAAAGACGTTGTTTTAAATAATGATATGAGCGCGCAATTAAAAATCGAATAACCTTCGTAAACACTTAACTATATTAAATCGACTGTCGTTCAGGACCGTTAAACCAAGAATTATCGAATCTAACGTGACCTTGTATTAAAATGAACCAAATAAAGCTACACAAGCATCGTTTATAAATACACACAAACTTCTATACTAACTATATAAGGTACTCCTAAATATTTGATATTACCGATAGTGAAGCTCAGCTTATCATACGACCGCCATATTTTCATTTGGCAATAAATTTGTCATCACATAAGAAATGTACAAGAAAATTAATACATAATTAATATAAATATTTTAATTTTATTGAAACATTTATCATTAATTATAATTTTATTTTATGATTTAATTACATTACTATGTTTGTAATCTACATTGTATGTATTTTATTACCATTGTTTATTTGTATTTTGTGTTTTCAAAACTATAAAATAGTCAATTTACAATCAAAATATAATTCCTATTTTTAGTAAAAAATTTGATTATTTTATAAATATTAACTGTAATACCTAAATTAACATTTCACTGTCAAAGTTCAAGTATTACAGGCATTGTGTTACCACGAAGTCAAGCATTACAATTTTAAATATAAATGCAAAAAAACCAGACATCATGAGAAGACTTTTATAATTTATTAATACTTATTTTATCGCAATCGTCCATTATATGAATTAAGGGAAATAAAATAAATTATACAATTAGTTAATAGCATCACAGTGTAAATTATTAAACAAATATTTTTCATGAAAAAGCCTTCCTAGAAAAAAAAAGTCATACACACATCTAGTTATATTTTCCGGCACTCGTCATTTATTTATAAATATTCGCTTATCGATATACGGTAATGACGACGATACCCGCGCATATTACAATTTAGTTTGTTCAAGAATCATAGGTTACGTATTTATAATATCGCGCTATCCCGGCGAAATAGCCATCGTCTTATAAATACGTCGTCTCGTAAAATTGAAATTGTACATTTTAAATAAATTCGTATTTACGACATGACTAATTGCGGAGAGAGCACCGCGTACGCCGATATTGAAATCGACGACAGGCAAGGGCGTCCCTGACCCTATTTTCAGGGGGGGGGTGACTTTTAGACTTGTAATGTTGAGGAATAAAAAATAAACAAAAATAATTTAACTATAATATTTAGGATTAAAAATAAATAAACATTTTTTTAAATCAAGCACAAACTAATTAAAGCTATTATTCTATAAAACAAATTCTTTGGATCGTTTGTGTTCAGCAAATCTATCTTATATTTTGCACTCGTCTAGTGTACTACGTGATCTGTGAAGACGTATTCGTGTACTAAAATAATATCATTACTATTTCGTGTTTAACAAAAAAAAAAAAATTATCAAATGTTTAGTATCAGATAACGTGTATTCATCGTTATACAACCGATACGATACGCGCTGGGTAAATTCCGAGCGCTTCTATCAATATATTACACACCTATATCATAATCTATGACTTTAAATAATTTCGTAATCTTTTTCTAATGATTATTATAATATAATACAGATATTGTAAAAAAAGTAAAAAAAAAAAATTGAAAAGGTCCAGTGGGGGCGATCGCCCCATCGCCCCCCCCCCAGAAATAAGCCCTTGACGACAGGGTCTTTTGCACCACGCGCGCGCGATATCTCTTAACAAACGCACGACAGACGCATAATTATATTTTATACGTACGTATATATATATAAATTCGTTTAGAAAAAGGTGCGTATTTCTGCGATCGAGATATTATGTGATATTATGAGCGGTAGTTCACATCCACGAGAGCTAGGAGAAGGGGGTCTCGGCGAGTGAAAATTAAATATCGCGAATACGAAATCCATTCCCGACGTCGACGGCAGGATTTGCAGATCGGCAGACTCGGCTTACGCGGGACCGCGTACGAGCCGGAAGAAAATCGAATAATATCCAATTTCCACCACTGCCGAGGCGGCACCGGGATTTTCGTCACCTTCAGGAGACGCAAAAATTTATCACACGCAGGCAGTGTTATGCTGACAAAAGGGAAAAACAAAACTCGGTGCGGAGAAATACGATTCCGCCAAAATACTCGCACGAGGAACAGAAATGCTGGAAACAGGTGGCGATAAACGGTGTATGTTCGGATCACGATTGCCGTACGTGACCTTAGCTTAGGATCTCAGTACGTTTCCGGACCGATTGAAAACGATTACTGTGTACTGTAGTAAACGCGTACCGCGGACGACCGACTCAAATCTGTCATGTCCGTAGTTCGCAAACAAGAATAATTCTCGCGCGGTTAGAGAGACGAACGCGCTGGTTCGTCTTAACGCGGTAACGGCGGCGGGTATAGACGTAAGAGAGAGAGAGATAGAGAGAGAGAGAGAGAGAGTGATGTAACGGTGAGAGTGAGAGTGAACAGAGGCGCGGTTGTATGACGAACGGAACTGCCGCCCGCTACCACACGGTCGACGTCGTCGTGGTGGCCGTCCCGTAGAGGAGAAGACGACGACGACGACGACGGGCGGTGGCGGCGATCCGCGCGCGTGTGGGCCGACGGCGGAGCGGACGGCGCGCGCTCTCGAACGCCACTCTCTCACTCGCCTGATCTCTCGCTGTCTCGCTCTCCCTCCCGGTCTTTCGCCATCCGAATAACGCACGCTACCGTGGTATCTCTCTTTTTCTCGCCTCTCCTCCCGCGGCCCACCGATCGGCCGACCGCTACTAGTGTATACAAACTGCACGCTCCCTCTCTCGCTCTCGCTCTCTCACGGTCTAAATCTCCTTCACGCGATTCATATCTCTCTCAGCCGCCACCGCGCTACCACCGGCCTTCGTCCGTGCGTTCTCTCGTTCTCTGCCGGTGGTTCTCGCGAGCGCCACGGCAAAAGCGGCGGCAGTGGCGGCGAAAAACTGCGCGCGCGCGCCGGCAACGACGACGACGACGACGACGACGACGACGACCGAAACCGACGGCCATCTCTCGGACGCATGTGTAACGACTTGGCCGTGGCGGTGCGGGGAGGGGCGTGTGGAGTGCGGTTGCGTGGGGGCGGGCGGCGGCGGCGGCAGGTGTGGCGTGCGCGGACCGTAGCGTCTCTCTCGGCACCACGGTAGTCGGGGTCGAAACGTAGGACTCGTCGGCGGCCCGTAGTCGAGGTGAACCCGTGTGCGCCCTTCGACATCCCCCCGGAGACGAGTGACCACGGACAATATCGCACACACGCACGGGGCACCGTCGATTGTCGAGACACGCTTACCGCGAACGGACGTTCGGTCAGAAGAGGTCGATTCGCTGAGTAGTTTTCCACACACGTTTCGCGTTTTTTTTTTTTTCTCCCTTCCGAAAATCGTCCGTTCACGCTCGCCCGACGTGCACGTTTTTCCACGTTTTAACGTTTTTTTTTCCCCCCCGTGGAACCGCGACCGCGGCCGGCGGTCCCGTCACACGCGCACCTACGTAGACTCCGTGGTCCGACGCACACGCACCACACCGGGGAGGCCGCCAGCGACCGTTCCCGGATCGCGGACGGCGTGACGACGATGAGGCGGCCGGGGCGCCGGGGCGCCCGTACACCGTGCCCCCAGACCGCGGTCGTGGACGCCGACGCCGAGAGCCACAGCCGCGGACGGCCGTCGTCGTGTTTGCCGGCAATCGAGTCGTCTCCGTCACCGGCATCGTCCCCGTCACCGTCCCCGTGCCCGTCGTCAAAACAGCAACAGCAGCAACAGTCGCAGCCGTCCCGCCCGTCACCGCCGCCGCCGTCGTGCCCGTCGTCGTCGTCGTCGTCGTCGTCGTCGTCGTCACCGCCGCCGCCCGTCCCGCTGTTCGCCGTTGTGCCGTCGTCGTTGTCGGCCCGTGCGCCGTCCGCCGTGCTGAAGTCCGTCGTATCGCAGTCGCCGCTGCCGCCGTTTTCGTCGGCACACCCGACGTCGCACCGCCGCAGCCGTCGGTGCGTGGCGTGAGCGCGTCACCGCGACATGACGACGCGTCAGCCGCCCCGTCACGCCGCCACCGCCGCCGCCGTCACCGTCACGACGTCACCGACGTCATCGTCATCCGTCACCTCCGTCTCCTCCGACTCGATCTCCTCCGCGTCGTCGTCCTTCAACTACAATTTCTACTATCACCACCACCACCACTTCTACTACAACTACCGCTACTCTCACCACTGCGACCACTACTACTACTATTTCGACTATCCCGCGTCCCGTTTCGCCCGTACCGCGTCGTTCCGCCGCCACTCCTCTTGGTCCTCTGCCACCATCGCCACTGCAGCGACAACAGCGATAACAGCGATCACAGCCACAGCAGCAGTAGCAGTAATTATCGCCACCGCAGCCTCGTATCGGTCCCTGTCAACATGTCGTGACACCGGTCCATGCTTCTGTGTTATATCAAAAGTACAGAGGTAAAAATCACGAAAAAAACAATTTTAAAAATACCCCACTCCCGTGCACGCCACTTACCGTAATCACAGTGACGTCATAATTCTGGTGTTTATTTTATGTGTAAACAATATTGCACACAATGCGTTTCATGGATTCATCACGTGATTTACCACAGAATAGAAATCGTTCCGTCAAAACCTAGATGTTTGAGTGTTCCAAAGTGCATATGAAAAGAACGCATGTATATTATATGTATGTATGCGTAATCCAGGGTCCAATCGCACTGTTAGTAATTCCACGATACGATCGAAAACGTACGCTTTTAATCCTTCTCGGGACACATTTTGGACGGTCTTCTTTCTTTGTTTTGATAACCTTTTCAATTTTTTTTTTTATCACACGTGCTAACGTGTTCGGAAACCACCGATTCCGTACCACGACCCCGGTCAGATATTACTTGCGTGTGAAGCAGCATAATATACGTATGTGGGCGAAACAATATCAATATGAGATACCGACTCGGTCGTGTCGGGTGAAAACGTTGTCGGTCAAGCCGTCGTCGTAAACGGAATTCGGTATCCGCGTCTCGTTAGACTGGGCTTCTATTAAGATTAATTGTACGTCAAAAGGAACGCAAAAACATCACGGCCGTATTGGTTTGATCAAAACTAAGTACACTTAGTACACTTAGAATATACCAATAGAGACGGAAAAATGCATTTTTGTTATTTTTGATAAATTTCCGTTGTTTAACTCACGATTTCAGTAGCATTAAATCGATGTTACGCGATGAGCCGAGAGCGGTTCGTCTGAGTGCATAGGAAAATAGTAGTATATAATATGATGAACTCGTGACCTATTATACGCGCCGAAAAACGTGTTAGATCACACACACACACACACACACACACACACACACACACACATCGATTTCATGGTATTATTTTAAATGTGAAAAATGATATATTCAAAATGTTCAATGCCGTGAACCGTAAATTTATATTTCTAAAAAAAAAATGATAACGTTGTCATAACAAATGAAAAAATAATAAATAACTTATTAAACAAATATATACATATATATATATATATATATATACTTATTATTCCTCTTTCTCGAATACATTTTAGTCATTCGTTTTAAATAATAATAATAACTATAGTTACCTAATAAAATATTACACAGTCACCATTACAAATTCTTAAATAATATAGGGTCTAATTAATTATAACATTTGGGTTGAAAACCGTTCTTACCGATGGACTTTATATTCGAAGAAAACCTAATTTGTAAAAATTTTAATTATGAAACAGTATAATATAAATTATAAAAATACTATTAAAAAAAGGTATAACGACTTTTCAACATGAAGTAACTTCAATCGTAATTAAATTGAAAATACACTAAATGGATATCCAAACGAGTATTATGAAATATATTATTTACAAATCGACGACTTGTACTCGTATACCGACCGAACATAATAACACGCGCATTACCCGTCGAGTACAAAACATAATTATTAACATAATATATAACATTCGCAGCGCCGTAACCGTTATATTATTGGTAGCCGTTATAACACGGGTATCTCATCCCTCTGAGAAGTGATTATTGTATTAATATTATTTCCAAGCTCTCGTGCGCCGATAACCATTTGTATAGTTAACGTAGGTACATGCACGCGGTTTCCGATTACGCCGCCGTGTTCACGTAAAAATATATGGACATTATATTATACTACCATTATAAATTGCACGCACATGTTCGCTAAAAAGACGCGGTTTACGGGATTTCGCTTTACTAGTAAGTCATTTTTTTTTTCGTTTCTATCATAATGAAACGAAAAATTGGCTAATTTACACGAACGAGATTTTTACTCACTTTATTTTTATTTTTTTCGTGTTCCTTCGTGTACTTAAATGTTTTTAACCCAAAATATTAACTTAATGGGCCATTAGGTTTTTAGTCGAAGTGTGGTAAACCTCGAGTGAATAAATCGCGTCAAAATCTCACACGAGAGAAATAATTATCTCATTTGACATGGTATATTACTTTGACGGGTCAAGTTTCTTTGAAAACACCCTTACGACAACGTTATTCAACGTTTTTGGATCAACACCAAGAGTCTACACAACGTTTTTTTACATAGACGTGCGGTACACGTTCTATAGACGCTATGTTCGAGTATAATTCGCATCTCGTTCCGTGAAATATATTTCACGCAGAGAGATTGTCTTATTTTTTCTCTACCCACAAATACCACCAGTACGTTATTATTTATATTGGTTCGTGCGTAAAAAAAAAAAAAATATATATATATACATAAAAATAGCTATTCCGCACTACTGTGTGCATTAAATATTCAATCAAAACTGCTCTGCAAAACAATATAAAACAGTGATATTAAATGATAATATTTAATAATTATGATTCGTAAACAGTATTGTGAGCAATGTACCGATCGGCCGTCGGCATAATCCATAAAACAAATTTCAATACACCATACAGTTTTCTTAAATATATACATTTTATTTAAATATGATTATTATTTATTTAACAACATTGAACAAATAGTACGAAATATACGTAATTAACTAAAAACTAATATAATAATTTGCTACAACCCTTTCTGCATAATGCTTATTTGAAGGGGGTAGATGAGGTCATAAAATACAGTCCGTTACATTAAATTATAGTCTCAGTGGCTTATCGATTTACCCACGACATAATGTATACATAGCAGAAAAGTCCTGTGTGCTAAAATATTTGAAGTAAATACAAATCACTTACACTATTTTAATTATATTTATAGTTTTTGTAGTATTTGGGTAGAAGAATATAGTATCTATGAAACGACAGCTTTGTAATCAAAATAAAATAAATCATAATAAAAATAATATATATGTATTTTTTTTTTTTTTTTTTACTTGTAAATTTTGGACTAAATAAGACCATTAAACATTTGAAAAACATGTTTAACTTATTATAAAATAAAAATAGAACTCTGTCGGTAAGTGAGTGGATAGGATGCTAAAAAATGTACCTTCTTCATTAAATAAAATTTTCGCGCTGCCACTAGTAGGAGGTATAGATAATTTAAGTCCACGTTCCTTTTTGAATTTTAAAACACAAAAAACATTTACAATATTATTCACATAAACACGATATATCAATATTTTTTTAATAAAACATTTCGTATAATTGATTGTGACAGTGACTATATTATATGACGTTTAAACTTGTATGAAATCTTATTAGTATATTATCGTAACATGACTTATTACTATACGTGGTACATTATGTTCCAAACACGTTGCTTGCAAATTGTATTATTATTATCATAGCTGTAAAAAATTGGATTCAATAAAAGGAATTCAGTGGGTCTATTTAAAATAACTCTCGAGGACGACAAATTCACGAACCATACTCCACTTCCAAACACTGCTTCACGCGACAATATAACTGAAAAAACTACCACGCACTTAGGATAAATACAGCAAGTATTTTATGAAAATATAATGTAAACTGAGAGTTGATCTAACACCGTGCCGGAATATATCACGTAGGATCGTGTTTTATAAAAATATTAGTTAAATTATTATTATTATTATTATTATTATTATTACTGTAATTATGATTATGATAGTTATAATCCGTTTCAATTTACAATAATAAAGTATATAACAATATACGGGACAATATAATGGGCAAGAAATATTAATAACATATTAATATATCTGCCCTCGTAGTAGACGCGAGCCTTCTCGTTGCGCAGATTATTTATCATACACAGATATATATATATATATATATATATATATATATATATATATATATATATATATATATATATATATATATATATATATATATATATATATGTATGTATGGCTGATAATATACAATATAAATATTCCATAAACGTCTTCGTCATAAAGTTCCAAAACGACCAGAATTAACTTATCGGGTATATAAGATGATTATTATTACTATACCCTCTTGCGGTACTCAGGACCTAAAATAACGTCGAGTATAATGGGTATTTTATTCAAGTACAACGGTGAGGAACGGACAGAGAAGCCACTAAACGTTATCACTGCTGAAACGACAAACGCGCGCGAAGACAATAATAATATACTGATTTTATTGTTATGCGAGGCCCATATTATAATTATGATAATAATAACATGTGTTATTATTACACGTACACGAGTAAGTAATAATTAGGGATGAGAAGTTATAGGAGCTAAAATAGACAAAATATGCATGCAAATATGCAAGGAAAAATTATGATATATGCATCAAAAATTTGAAAATATGCAAAAAAATATATTATAATATGCAATTTTTTTTATTAATAAAAATTTGTTTACAATAAATTAATATAAATAAATTTTAACTTAGTGATAAATTGACAATTTTATAAGTTTTGTAATATATTTAATAATTATTTTACATATTATATTTTACATTGACAATTCTACAATTGTCAAATTTACTATCTGCATTTTTATTTTATTGTTTATTGACTACAAACATATCAAATTTCATAAAGTAATACATTTTTCAAGTCAATTGTATTAAATTCCACATAATTTTACTAAATATTCATTTTTATGCACAAAAAAAATATAAATATACAACTTTTAAGAAAACTACCAATATATGCAAAAATATTCAAAATTTAAATACCAAATTTCAATTCATTAGGTTATAGAACAGATTTTTAGCTCACCTAGCTATAAATAGGTGATACAGAAATAAATATACAAATCCTATAACTTCTCATCCCTAGTAATAATCGTATTCATGCATTTTGTAAAGTCGAACTCGCACGCGATAAGTTTGGCAGGTTCGTTGTTCGAAGATCGTAGTAGGTTCGGTGGCTAAAATATAATAAGGGACTATGATTTTACTCTGCCGACCAATACTCTTTTAGTATTTGAATCAACCCCACGAAAATACAAAAACAAGTTTTTTCTTCGTATTTTCGGACCTCGGACAAGATGACCGTGGTTTTTGATTAAATATTTAGGGCAATAATTGCCGTTTACGTAATTTACCATTTTTTGTTAGATTACCGGTAGGTTATTTTGCAGTCAAAACCTCATTAAGTTTTGTATATTCAAAACCCGATAGATATTTTCTTTGATCTTACGATTCAAAACATATTTTTCGACAGTCTACAAACCACGTTTCATAAATATTAGATGTATTATAATTTTATGTATATTTGTTTATAAATACTTATATTATAATTATTCATTGCTACAGTAGGTGAACATTAATATATAATACTAACACCTACCCGAAATTTGAAAGAAGGGCCAATCTTTTTGAGGCGTCCTTTCATCACCAAACAGCCTGCTAACCGTAAAAATCATGATAGTTATTGTTTTGAATCAAAATAATCCACGTTCTTTGAAAGAAGTCAAAATAATGTTAATCGTTTTTTTCTAAAAACCGTAGTGAAACGCTTTTTTTGTTAATTTATATTAACCATTAAGCTACAATCACATAAAAAACATACTGAAAATTGTAATTGTTAAATTTGTATAACTGTAATTGAACCGTTAGTTGAAAAGACTATACAAACAATTAATAGTTTAGATCAGCAGAATAGTGGCATTAAAAATGTGTCACTCAGGCTTCTGCTCTCGTTCTCTTTCTTTAAAGAGTTCTTAAGGATTTTTTTTCGGAATTTTACTTTAAGGAATTCGTAAAAAAAAAATTAAAAACCAAAAAGTAAGGACAAAACAAAAGCGGTTACGTTTGTCAAACAGATCTGTTATATACCTAATATAAGATCAAGTCTTAAAAAAACTGTTTGAACAAAACGTGAGTGGGCCAATTATATTCATCCTATAAAGTCGTATCATAATAGGTAGTAGGTACACGCGAGTACAGGGATGCGATATTGCGATTATGGCGGGGACACGGGGAATAGTTCCAAAGAAAAAAATGGAATGAAAAAAAAAAAATGAAATTACTAGCGACTAGCTGTTTTATGTCTTTGGAAGAAATTCAAAGCCGTTATCGTCGGATCGCGACGCGATACCTCTGTCCTCTCATTGTTTTCGTTTGTGAGCGCGTGCACATCGCGGAAATATCTGAATGCCGCGTGCCGCCCGGCGTTATTAATTCGCCGTCGGTCCATAACATAATAATAATAATAATAACACACGTATATACCTACTCTTTGACTACGGTTCGCCAAACACTACAAATACGACGTACAAACTGTCGTACACACCTAATTATATGTACGATTATTTATTACGAGAATCCTAATTTAAATTCAATAAAATCTATAAAAAAAAAAATGCTCTAAGAAATAACCAAAAATGTGCCCCGGAAAATATCTCTTGACCGTTTCAAAAGAATAACCCAGCATTTATTTTTATTTTTAGATTTTCACATCACCGCGAAAAATTCATTAAATACCTATTTTAACATTTAATTACTTTAAAATAATAAACAATAATCGAAAAATAATTCAATAAATTAGTAAAATAAAATAAATGTCACCTCACCTTATCAGGCCTGGATAGTAGGACCATATTTTTTATTCTACTCAACTATAAAACTGAAATTATTTTAAACTTTACATTCATTTAATTTACTTGTTACGTTGTGCAAGTTGCAGTGAATACTAGTAACTTAACACTAAAATGTATTCAAATATTTAAATATACATTGAAAATTAGTAAAATTACCAATAAACGAAAAAATATTATCGAAAAATCGAAAAACAGCGAGAAATGCTGATAATAAAATGTATATTGAATAAATCGAATAATAAACTTGGTCTGCATTATCTTAGATAGAAATCCCCTATAAAAATGCACTTTGCAAAGAAAATATGCACCTCATTGGCTATTTATAACCATATTAGTTTAAAACTCGTGGCGTATTTCGCATGGAATGACTTTTTCGTTCATTATGAAACAATACATGAATTCGTTTTATAAAAACAAATTTCTCTTAAATATACATTTTTTATTTATTTATTTTTTATTTTTATGTTTTTCGCATATCGTGCGTTTATTTTACCAGTGGTCTCGAATCCTAGTCACGGGAGCACGAATAAAATGAAAATAAATGTCGGTTCGTAAAAAAAAAATCTCATGCTATGGGTTGAACGTACATAAATTACATCAAGTATTACATTACCCATCTATCTTAAAATACATCGTCCACTGTATAGTATCTGAACCAATAACTCGAGTAGTTTCTATTTCTAATAAAAATATAAATAAATGTGTACATTATATTTATGAGGAAATTTATTTTAGTATTATGGTACAAAAATATGGAACAGATTTTTCGGTTTTTAGTTAATGTTTGTATGGTTTTAGTGTGCATATCATAACAGTTCTAAAAATTGTATTGTTAACAGCTATGAATACCGCACTCATATGATAAACGCATTAATATTAATAAATGGGAAATTAGCAATAATAGTGTGCGGCCGTGTAGCGCACAATGATGTTACGTTAGAAAAGTGTTTCTTTCTATTTTGGGTTGTCATTGCCACGAGTTTACATTCGAAAAATTACCAACGTTGTCGAGGGACATAAATCATGATAAGTTTTCATACAGTGTCGGGTCTACGACAATGCAGTATTATAACGATGATAATTTATTATGACAGTGGCGGATCTGAAGATCATTTAAGAGGGATGAAGTGAATTGGTATCACGCGTATAATTTAAGGAGATTTTAACTCTTGAGAAGACTAAAAGGTCATACTTAGGATAATATTTGTATTATTCAACTGCAGTTTGTCATAGTCATTAACGGCATGGCCCCATAACATGTTACAGTCCAGTGATGCCCAACCTTTTTTCCTCGGTGGGCCACTTTGGTATACAATTATTTCAAGCGTGCCACAAAGTAAAAAAGTACAATAATAATTTTACATATTAGACTTGTTTTCATACCTTTTATTGCCTATTGAAAAGATTATGGGTTGAGGTACACTTCGTAGGTACACATTAGTTTGATCAACTTTGATGAACATTTAAATTTCAACCAAATTTTTAATTTTTAGTTAAAGAAATACAAGCTCAAATTTCTCATAACAAATAAATGTAAGACATTTTTGTATAGTTTTTGTATTAAAATTATCATTATTATTGTATTTTTGAAATATTTATTTAAAAACATTTATAAATGAATAGAAAAAATATATTTGAATTATTTTACTTTTTTTTTTAACTGTTTTTATTTTAGAAAATTCGTAAAAGGGGCCACATAGAATACCTTCGTGGGCAACGTGTGGCCCGCGGGCCGCGGGTTGGGCACCAATGGTTTACACATTTCGGTATAAGGATAAATAGTGTTATTGATATATGTTTATAGTACAATTTGAACGCGCATCTATTAAAATTAGTCAGTGATAACTAATAATAACTATATACCACGGCAAACTGAAACAAGTCGTTAAATTCCCTATAAACATAGATTTAATAAAGGTTTAAGGACTTGCATTTTTCGTGACTCAACGATGGGTTGATTTTATTCAATGATTTCAATTAACACGATTATGACTGATATCATGTTCGGTAGCACAAAAATAAAAAATTATAATGGTAAAATAAAAGAACGCAAAGGAAAATCGCTATTGCTATTCTACACCTCCTTCTCTAAAATCCACCATTATAACAAGTCGATCGGTAGTGAGGCCGATGTTATGGTACATGGTATTACATGGAGTTTTGTATGGGAGGGCGAAAGCGATACTAAACCCGGAATTTTAATCTGTTGTCGTCTCACTGTTGAAACGCCCGTTGGTGGACCTAAAATCAAAATGAAAAAATATTGACGAAACACCTACGTTGTTGTCAAAAAACATAAGGTATACAATTTTTTTCCACAACCGAATCTAATGTAGTATACGTTACGTGAAAAAAAGAAATAAAATAAAAATCTTAGACAAGACCAAATTTTCTTGGATCGGGTTTTAAACTTGAGCGCGACCGTGAGCAGTAAAACTTGAGTCATGACAGATCCAATTTTCTATGGAAAAAAATACATTTATATTTACGAAAATAACATATTATTACCAGTAAGTAATAAGTATACTGTAATTTTTTTCCACCAATGATATTTTTAACGATAAATCAAATTGCGTTTTTCACTCTTTTCCGAAGTACATTTTCAGGCCAAAATATAATTTGTCAAATTATAACACACCCTGCCAATGTACCCACGAATAATAATATAATCATAAATAAGTAAAAAATGATATCAATTAGTTAACGTCGTAAGCATTCTTATTTCGAAACCGAAACAAATACAATGGTACAAAAGTATTATTGTGACGTTATTTTTGTTAATCGACCCTGCAAACGCGAGTTCTAGACAACCATCACTCGAGTGAAAAAATATATTTTATTTGTCTTGTTTTTGATTTAAATGTAATGAATTGTATTATTGATTGAATGCGTTGAAATTTTGATACATGATTAGAAGAAATATGGGCTTCTAATAAGTATTCAAGAATGTTAATACCAGTTTTTTTGTATAGCTGTTCAAATGTTATACCTAAAAAGAGTAAAATTGGTATAAATTTGACAAAACAGGAACAAAATGGTTCATCATTTTTTCAATCGATTTCTATTTATAAAATATAAAACTTAAAGATTAAATGTAAATTTCTATCAATGCACATATTACTTATCGTTGCATTGCGTATTCATTTATTTTGTATGCACAAATTAATATATTGATTTAGTTTTCATGTAAACCACTGTGAAACTATAAATAACATCAAACTTTGATCAGTATCGTTTTAGTTATATCATCACTTAAAATTTGTATTTCTATCATAATACTTTGACAATATGCCAAGTTCAGATGAACATTGTCAATCACTATGAATATTCAACTTCTATGTTCCATTTTGGATTTATTTTATTATTGGTCTGTTTTATATAGTAAGATTATTATTTTTTGACTGACAGTCATAAAGTTTCACTCGATGTGTATTTCACCTATAAAAATCATTTATTTAAATAGCCAATAACCATTTTATCGGCAGTACATAGAAGATACGTTTCTCTTATTGAGTAATATGACACGTCCTTTTGTAGAAAAAAATAAAGAGATAATACAAATGGTAAATGCCCATTTATAATGCATATTATAATAATGGGAAAAAAAAGACATGACATGTCTCTTTTCCCTCCATGGTCACGTGAATAAATATATTATTGGATTTGCTTAGAGTTCAATGAAACAGATGATATTTTATGCACCCTTAGTATGTCATTTTATGAAAACGCCAGAGATATGCTTAGCCCAAACAGTAAAATGAATATTCGTTATTTACATGAATATCTCGTGTTAAAACCTATTTTTATGCGAAACAAAAACAAACACAGTCCGGCGTGTAAATCGTTGTGAAAAACGGATTTTATTTGTTTCTCTTACATTCTACGGCAAAGACAGAGCGATACTATAATCTAGCTTTTGTGATTCGCACGGCATGCCAGAAAACTGTCGGCTACTAATTTTCCTAATATGATGGCGCGTATTCAACACGAACAATTTTTCGAGCGTTTTATCCGTGGCCGGCCGATATGGTTTTTTTCTGCCGGGTGCGTCGTAAATCATGGAATCCCAGAGTACTCTTTCACCTCCTCCGGCCGTTTTCCATTTCTTCCATTCAAGTATTCTATGAGTGCGCTCCCGACCTCACCGCAGCTCCAACGTTTTTTGGCCGAATGTTCGGACGTTATACTTCGTAACTCGTCCTCTGACAGGCTCCACTCACGTGCGTATATCCAATTGACCAATGTAAAATTTGAATTTTTTTTTTTTTTTTACTTAAAATCAATCGACACACCAATCATATTTTCATGGCTGATTGATTCAAAACTCAATGATGGAAAATTATTTCCAGCAAATGTTTTTATGTCCACATCCCGTAAACACTATGTACATCATTCATGGAAGCTGCAGCTTTCTACGAGAGAAATAAACCGGGTTTCGGTCTTTCATCGATTTAATAATATTTTACTTTTCCACTACTAAAAATATTATGTTTGTCGCGGACTTAAATTTTTGGATGATTAAGTGATACATGTGTTTATATGGATAAAATTTTAAAAATTAAAATGTGTCTATATTCTTATTTAAATTTGTTTTGTCATATAATTTTTCATAAAACTTACAATAATTATTTGAATTATTAAATTCTACAACAAAAAATTTAGGGGGAACAATTTGAACCATCCCAAGAAATTTTCCGAAATTTGGCACCTTTATAGTACTTACACTTTTTTTCCCACAAAAGCTATGTGATGCGATCGACGAATGAACCGTTCACAGGTGTCTCTGTCTCAGTTACGACGATTGTACCAGTCGAATTAAACTTTTCGAGTTTGCAAGTCCATTGAGGTTTGTTTGCGTAGAGACTCGAGGCATCACATTTGTGTCACTTTGGTACCCATTAAAAAAATAAGCTCGAAGTGTGAGGTTTTCGTATGACTCCGCGGTAGCCGTCGTCAGTCGCCACTGCAAAACGAGACCTCGGGGGATTTCTCACGCAGTGAAGTGACGTGGCAAATATTGTGCGCGAATGTTTTTTGCTTTACGTCATATATGCCAAAACCACAATTGCTCGATATCGATTACACATTGTACTCCGTATTTACCAACCATACAATGGTTATAAACGTCGTCAATATCGATTGAAAGAGAAAAAATCCGAGCATACTTTGTACCACGGCTATTCTTCGGTCCCCATTCATTATATTGATGGAAGATTTGGATTTTAAAAAAACGAAAATCGTATCTTAAATAAAATGATTCTGAGCAAAAATTCAGAATAATATACGTGAATCATAATTTTAAACGCAAAAAAGAACCAACTTTCAGGTTTTTGAAAAGTAGTTTTGCTAATAAAGCATATAAGTATTATAGTTATTTTCAGTTATAATTAATATGCATGTCTTAATTAACATATTCAAGTACTTTATTAAATAAAAAAACAATACTCTTTAATTGAATATTTAATAGAAAAAAAATGGTCTAAGAAAGCATGTACACGGAACAATATTATATTTGGTGAAAATATCAAATAGTTTTGAAGTTATAACTAAATAGGTAAAATTTATCTATTGTAAATCTCATTGAAGGCACATTTTAACGTGTTTACTCATTCATTCATTTTTTTTTTTTTGACTTAAGCTTGGAAAAACTTTCGAGTATAAAGATAAATAACCTGTTTAAAGTACACAGAAAAAGCAATTTTTCATCAATAAAAAAGCAGAACGTAACATTTTGACAAAGTTCGGGCCCATAAAAAAAGTTTGGAAAAAAAAGAAGAAAACACTATCGTGAAAACCACAGATAATTTTATTCGTTTGTAATCAACAAGCAGTTACAATCATGCAACTGTAATAATGATCATTCAAACGAGCGCGCGCAAAGGACAAACCGCGTATGGTCCACGGGGTCGCGCGCGTGATTGTTATAACATAATATAGGTACAACTCCGTAATAAACTCATCCCCGATATTAATTTCCATTATAATACTCGCAGTAAATACCCAATCGATGATTACGGCGGCTTTTGTTAACGGCGGCGGCGCATTGTACGAACGTCGGCGGTGGCGCGTTTATATTAAATGACGAAAACGTTTGATGCCGAAACGCACGTGTACAAAGAAAGAAAAAGATCAAAACAAATAAGCGGATAAAGATGACTGAGTGAATACATAGGTATACATATATATATATATATATATATATATAAGTATAATGTATATTCTATGAATAAGTCCTGATAGAAATCAAACGAGTAATGCTACCTAGGAAATAGAGAGAGAGAGAGAGAAAGAGAGAGAGAGAGAGAGAACGATAGTGGAAACGAAGGGGGAAGATAAACTTTTTCTGAGCAACATGTGCTGACTCGAAACCGATTTACTGTGTATCATCGTAAATTATACTTTGTTAAAGACAAATCGACTAGAGAAATTCTCCTGATACCATAGTTAAACTTTTCATCTTCTCACTTATTATTATTATTATTATTATTATTATTCTTTTCGATGACTTTAAGTTTCCTCTGTCATAGCCGACCCAATTGTCGAAAAAATATTACACATGAGATACATTTTAATTTAGTTTACCGCCACGATTATCACGACAAATCGACGCATACCGTAAACCATTTTACGTCCCTAGAACAATTATTCAAATCATGCGCTCGTGGACAACGATAACACGATATTATTCAATATCAACGACGCGTGGCGGTGTTAGATCGTAAATCTCTCGCGGCCCCCGGCCGACCTGTGGTCTATTAGCAAGGTGATTTCCTATCTGATGCATTTCAAACTAACTGTTTGACGTTGATTTTAGAGTTTTGTACTCTCGATATCATTATAATGTCATTTGGATAACGCAGTCCTGACAATTATTTACACAACTACGTTGTTTTTCAGTGTACCGTTATTATTTTCATGGAATACAAAAATAATCATAATATGAGTATAAATCATATGATTCTCCTCTTTCTCCCGGAAACGAAACACCAATATCCACTATTATTTAAATGCGAATCTAGTGTTCAAATATAATGTCATTAAGTGACCCATATTTCAACACATACTTACGAGCAATCATTTTTCATTGATAATTACAGCGATCGTCTATTGTTGCCCGGTTTATCTTCATCGTCATCACGACCATAACTCAATTTATAAACTATACGCCACGTCCTAACCATCGTTGATTAATTTTTGAACTTATGATATTCCCAGTGTCTGAAAACACATAATCAAGAAAGATTAAGTTTCGTAGGCTTTCAATACTTTTTTGATTATTTATAATCAAGTTTATTTCGATAAACCTTAGTGAATAATTCTCAAATATTTATAAAAAGACTTAAAAAATATGTATTGGTCATTTTTCCATTTGAAAAACGCATACGATCTTTTTGTGATCATATAGATAATATAATATATACATATCATATTGTCATTGTAGTCATGGTAGCCAATTAGTTTTAAACTCTACTTTTGTAGGACTGCATACTCGAACAGTAATTTATTTACCAAAACATAACGTTCAATACACATGATTAAAAGTAAAACCGTTAGGAGATGACCGTATTTTTTTTATGGAATATGAACAATGCCAAAATCGATTAACTTAAGGTAAAAGGGATTCGGCTAGTTACTATTATAAAACATATTGATAATTGTGGGATTGAGAGCGAATTAAAGCAGGCAAAATTTAGTTATATTGCTTAAAGGACCGAGGGAGATACAATTCCAGCTAAGTGGCGAGACTGGATGGCTGTGACGTTTTCGTAAATTTGACGATGACCACGTTCTTAACTGGACTATGTGGTAGGTCTCGTTTTCGGACGCTTAAATGTGACGTAGTATACAAACACATATAATAGTGTAACAAATAAAGAATTAAGTCCATAAAGTTTGAGTACATTTCAATAAGTTCGACTAAGTCGAGATTCGTTGGACGAACGTCAGTTAAGACTTTTAAGTATGATAAAAATTTTGATTTGTATGGCAACACAAGATACGGTATGGAATTAGATATAAAGTGAAAGTGCAGGATAAAAAAAAAAAAAAAAACACGAGCACGAGACGATAAACTTACATTTTTCAGTAAACACTCGACGATAGTATAACAGATATTATTAATGAATACGCGTTAAATTTATCTGAAGTTTTGGAAAACAAGATTATCCAAAACACGCATGCAAAACACTTCACATTGTTGTGTGTGAAAATCTCAAATTTCAGTAAAACAATTTTTTGTGTACGATTGTCCTTGCAGAGATCATTTTAATCATTGTATTATTATTTGCTATTATTGATTTGCGTGTTCTAACAAAACATGAACTAGGGAAATCAATTATGTTAAATTATTGGTGAAATCTCATACCTATCGTAAAAAAACGCTTACCTGCGCGTGCATAGTGTTTCAAACGGCTGCATACGAATTGCGTCCCAGAATACAAAAATATAAATCGCGATATCCGAGTTGCGTCCGTTGTTTTTGCACGACACATCCAAGTTGCGTCCGCGATTTTCTCGCGACATGTACGAGTTGCGTCCCGGTTAATAATTGATTAATTGGTGAATATTAAACATATTTCCCGTCCCACTTTTACAGACTGAGGAAAGCACTAAAAATTATTTCATTCATTTTAAAATAACACTTGCATAAGCGTTTTGAACAAGACCAACTCTGAACATTATCATTTAAAAGTTTTTGAAAAGATAATTTGTATCCATTAATACAATATAATAATTTATTTTTTTCATTAAACGTTTTAATTATTTCAAGATCTTCCATTGTATAAATAAAAATATATAAAAATGCGATAATTTGTCGAACCTGGAATGTCGAAGTGTGACTGATGCTTACATTAACAAAATCAATTTCTAACAGTAAATTGTAAGGTAGTATTTACAGATAAGATATCGATAATTGAGATTATCTATATGAGTTTATTAACCTGTGGACGCAATTCGTACATGTTGTGAGAAAACCGCGGACGCAACTCGGATGTGTCGTGAAAAAACCACGGACGCAACTCGGACAAAATATAATTCAGGGACGCAATTCGAATGCGCCGTTTCAAACAACGAAACTGTTTTTCATAAAAATCATTTACGGCTTATGATGTTGTTGTTATTATAGTTAAAGTAATTGAGAAGGTTTTAGAAAGAAATAAAGGATGACGTGTATATGGAACGAATACATTAAAAAAAAAACACCATGAAGCTACGCATCCCAATATTTCATTACTAAATAAAAATAAATAAATAAATACATCCGGTATGACGAAATGTCTCATCGATGTTTTTAAAATAAAAAATAAAATGTGTTTTTAATTTGCAATAGCACGTATGTTCAAATAATTAATTTCCATCAGCATTTTTATTTTTATTTTAAATTTTTAGGTTTTAATTTTTTTTTTTTTTTGTGTTATAAAGTTATTTTCGAGAATCATACATTTCCCAACACAAATCATATTTTTAATTTCAAATCGACAATGTTTCTACATAAAAAAAAAAAAAAAAATCTCTGAATTTAATATAATCAGTTGTTTTGACGACATCATCTATACAATATATTTAAACATAAAAATCATAGACTAATTTTAATATTAATTTAATATATCATATCTTTTTACTATAATTATTATTATTATTTTTTTTTAAATTAGAAATGCAATATTATTATTTAAATTTTAAAAGTATTTTCATGTTATCTAAGGCATAAACCTGTTAATTTTTTTTTCAAAGGCATTGATCTCCGAGTCTTTACGTAAACGTGGTTTTTAATATTAGTCATAATATTTTATTATTAATAAATTAGAAAAATAAATGTGTGTTTTACACAATATAACTCTTGTAATAATAAAATAACCAAGTCACGTCGATCCTGTTCAAAATATAACTGTACTTGATAACGACATCGCTTTTGGTATTATAAACATCCTAGTTCGCCGTAAACGGTTCAAATAGTCTACGTATTCGCTTTTCAATGAATAAAGTAAAATCATTTCAAAAATTTATTTTAAAAAAAATACAATATTTTAATAACAAATAATTATTCCATTTTTAAGTCCGATACTACCCGTTTTTATGATACCCTAAAAAACAATTAAAATATTTAATACATTTTATATTTTCACAAGGACATATTGTACTAAAATGGTATATTATCTGAATACTAATTATGAGTTTTAGCGTTTAATGATCGGAACATTATTTATTTCAAATCGTATAAACAAAAAATATATAAACAAATGTAAGTGTAAAACATATGATTTGAAAATAACATTATTTTTTCAGTTCCATTTTTTAAACAGGAAGTAGTGTAAATACCTATAAAATTATTTTTTACTGCCATGCGATTCCGATAAATGTATATGACACCATCTAAAAAAGATGTGATATTCAGTTCTTTTTTTCTCGTATAATGGACATGCCACCACTCACATTCGCATGAAGGGTTCGGCTTCGACTCTCATGACCTTACCGTAATAATTACGGCTCTGCTGCGGGTCAGCATAATACGCACAACGAACACGGAGTTAGTAATGAATGAAAACAATTATCTTGATGATTTTTTTTTTTTTTTTAAGGTAGAATGAGGGGTAAATCACACGAGTAGTCGTATTAAGATTACTATGAAAGTTGAACATTCGTTGTAAAAACAATTTTCAAAACCGTTTTACTGTAGACGGAATTATTATAAGTATGTTACTTGATAGATGCTTATGGCGCACCATCACTACACGACAATTATTTTTTTTACTGTTTCGTAAAATATCGTTTACTCGTGTTATAACAATAATTAAGAGTACTGCGAGTAATTATTGTTGTTTTTCTCTTCATATCTGAAAATCTCAGCGTTAAAATATGTATACAAATGGTAATAAAATATGTATTCCTTTTTTTTTTTTTTTTTTGTTTTGTCTAAGTAAAGTGTATTAACACTTAAATTGCATAGCATTGTTTTCCTAATATTATTCTTATAAACTAAATATATATTTGAATATTTAGCATAATACTAATAACATACATAATATAAAATGTGTTATAAAAATACATTATGCCTACTCACGTATATTGTCTCCGTCTTAGCTACGTCGAATACAGCAATTTTGTGATATGTTAAACCAGTTTTATGTTGTTGGATCTAACGTTAAAGTTAATTAACCTACTATCCGTGAGATAAGAACATTTTAAAATGTTTGTACTCTACATGGTCATAAATCGCTTAAAGATGTAAATACCATGAAAAACCTACATCAAACTACAGTCAATGTTTTTGTCTTTAAAATTTGATAATAGGCCAATTTAGTTTAATATTAAAGCAAACAACGCAATATTCATTCTGATGAATGCTATTGTTCTATGATGTATATCTGTAACATCACAGAGGTAACACTTGTGAGTATAACTTTCACTTAAGACAAAGTATCATGTCACCTTTTAGTGTCAGAACAAATTGATCTCGGTAATCAAAATTATACTAAATTGCTCGATCTATATCGCAATGAAATATTTTACGTTTCGAACCTTTTGAATCGGTGTCAGCAAATCAATGACACCGACATACATTCAAACTGAAAACGTAGACACAATTATTTTTCAACTATGCAATAGTTGTGAAACACGTGTATAAAGCACACATAACCATTATATTTTTATTACTGATTTAACTAAAATGTTCAGTACCTATAAGAAATGCTTTCATAGAATTCACAATTGGAGTTCATCATTGATTTGAACATTTGTTTTTTCTGTTCACTGAAATAATTGTTTTATCGTAATAAAAATAAACTTTTGCAGGGTGGCTGTTTGGTTTTTTAAATGATTTTTTATCCAAACAAAAAAAAATTTTAAATTCGAAATGTTTTTTAAACTTAAGTTCACAAATAGAACAACCATCCCCTTTTCACTTCGAGAGATTCCTTCCTCTTTGGAACAAAACATAAATAAATAAAAAACATTCAGATCCGTCGAGTGTATAATTTTTGGTCAGGAAGTTTTACTATTTTTTCGTGTAAAAGTGTACCGTCTCCGTTCTCTTTGACACTTAACAGTGTATCATGTTGGTAAAATCTATTATCAAATAGACATGAAAATATAACTTCGCTTTTAATCAAATAATAAGCACTGTTTTTACGTCGCCATATTCCAATCTAAAATCTCACTTGTTAATCATTTTAGGACAAAAGCGTGTTGATAGTCATCATTTTCACTGTGTGTGAAAAACGATTTTATTCTATAGATAGCCACAGAAAATGTCCTGAATGGTGGTTGTTCCCGTGCTACCGCGAGTACAATAGTGCAAGTCGTGACTTTCCGCCAACTTTAATGCTTGAGTGGTTGATTTCCAAAGTATGATTACGCAAACAGTTTAGTGTAATGTGTAGTATAGGAACTCGCGTTACCTAGAAAATAGAAACAGAAAAACTAAAGAAAGAAAAAAAAAAACAAAAAACAAAACAAAACAAAATTAAAAATGAACTTACGCGACGCACAAAATGCAATTACAATGTTTTGACTTCAAAGACGACGGGCCTCCTCTTTCTCTCTTCGACGAAGCAACAAAATACACAGCTGAGAGAACGACACGATATTATGTATATATCCGTGAACTTGTGACCTTTATGGAACGTACTGTTACCATAGTTACCGGGCGATCTGCAATCACCGACGTACACACACGCACATACGCACGCACACGCCCGCTCGCGCAAAAAAGCACAGACAATCGTCATAATATTAGGTTGACGGCGGAAAATGAATGAGGAAGAACGATGTAGATAATACATGATAAAAAGGGAACAAACAAAAAACGTTACGTATACTTACTAGATTTTAGAAAGATAAAATTATTATTACATAACGTCGGGAGTTGAAATAAGTTTATGCTTGCATTAATTTAATGATTGTGTAACATTGAATCGTTTTATGCATAACGTTATGTAATAGTGTAATTTTTACAACGCTCACACACTTTTTAACTCCCTTTAAATGGTCAGGTGCCCAACTATAGGGAGGGAAGCAACAACCGATAATGGATCCTAATAACGTCACAATTTTGATTAAAAAAAATCATTACAATAATAATATTGGTGAAGTAATAATAATAATAATAATAATAATAATAATAATAATAATAATAATAATAATAATAATAATGATAATGGTAAATAATAATTACAATGATAAGTGACAATCGGAAGTATAACGTAAACTACTTTGTACTACTACTACTATACATTTCTACCTAACTAGTTGTTTTTCGTTTACCTGCTGTGATTGACAAGCCGAGGATAAGCTTGGTTCAATTAGACTCGGTCGAACAATATGTTGTGCGTTATAAAAATAACCAATATTTTTATTGTCGTCATTTTTTTCTCCTGTCTCCTCTTCCACCTTTGCTCTCCCTGAGATCCGCTCTTCCTTTTTGCTTACCCTCCTCCCTCGCAAAGGCCTTTGTTATACGTATTCCACTGTCACCCTCATGAATAACATCACGTACGGCTTTTCCTTTGCCACCGCAGCCACGTCAAAGGCCGTAACGAGGTTTGGTGGTGACCACGTTTGGTGGTAGACAACGTTCGATCACCGCGTGAATGGAAGACATTTGGATAAGATCTTCTGTCGATTCGTTTTTATGCTCCAGCTTTAAACTCTTTGCCACAGCGCATTGATGATGATAAAATATATAATCAGTAATGAACAGTTTAACCAATAGATTTAATTACTTATATGATCTTACGAACAGTAACTGCGACTTACAGCTTTCGTGGTTTTATTTTTATATTTAGGTTAATTTTAATTTTAAAACCAATTCTACGCTTAGTATATTTACACTTTCTAGATATCTTTAATTTTTGTTCATTCAAGTCATCACAGTGAAACGTTTAATAAAACGATAATATCGTCCAAGAACCAAAAACTTGGATTCGTTTCCAGTCTCATATTTTATCATCTACGGTCGTATGGAGGTGCAATTCTAGTCAGTGTGTTTGGATACCATGCAATGACATAATTTTATCACGAGCTTGCTTATTTCAGCTTGTGATAATGCGTATTGTTGTTCGAACGGTTTTCACCACGGGATACGTGCCACTCGTATCATTTCGATATTTATTGAAACATTTTTCCTAACTAGAACGTTTAATCGTTTGTTGGCTACGTGTAAACCAAGAGTCATGAATTAACTATTTTTGAAAACCACATTATAAATGTAGGATGTTTTCATGGACCATCAAAATTTAAAGTGCACATTTCATGTATAATAGCATATAAACGAATAAAAACATCATTGAAATCCTGTGAAGCAATAAAAACCAGAAACAATACATACAGAATCCTTCAGAGAAAAAAACGGCAGGTCTAACTTTCATCTTAATGCTCGTAATTGACCGAATAATTTTAAGTGTATGCTATCTTAATTATTATTACCAAATGATCATTGATTAGCTGGGATTCTAATTTGTTCATCACAACAAATAATTTCACCATAATCTAAACCTATAAATGCACAGAAATGAAATGTTACATTTCTAATATATAATTATGTAATAATTTTATTACCATGTATCGGATTAATTGACCTCGGGTGTAGACATTTTTGAATATGCTATACTATGGATGTGACCGTAATGATAGAGCGTAAAAAAACCCGTTCAATACGAATTTTTACTGTTAATTATACACTGTAAACAATGATCCATTAAATACCGTACACTGAATAAATAAAATAAATCGTTGATAGGTACGTTATACATTATCATAGTCATACAACCATATTTTTTAAACTCTCCACATAATATGTTAATACTAATATGCTGTTTAATCATCAATTAGGATTACAATGTTTTTTTTTTTTTTATTATTAAAAGAAAATTTACAATCTGTACAAATATAATACAATATGCAAATTTGATAACACAGATTACATTGACACGAGTAACGTGATAAGGAAACAACCCATTGGTTACACCTCTTTTAATTTAGTTGACCTCTACACCATTTTTGCTTGATTCTACCTGGTGAATTTTTAGGTAGAGTGAGGGTTGACATTTGTGATATGAGTAGATTAGTATGTGTGTTCAGATTTTGATGCAAGCGTTTGTAAGTTATTTTGGCCAGTTCTGTGGTAGTTGTTAGTTTTAAGTCTTTATGTGGGGAAAGATTTGAAACGTACCAGGGAGCATTCGTTAAAAGCCTCAAAGAAATGGACAGAAATGCCTGGATTGGTCTTATGTTTGACGGTTTTGCAGGACCCCATATAGCGATTCCATAGGACCGATTACAATGTTTTCATTTTACTTTTCGTTCTAAATACTTATACGGATCTTAATATTATGCCAACTGACACGTTAACATAGTGCATGCGCGTATACATAACGTTGTCAACAAAATATAAAAACGAGTGAACTATGATATAATATGATGTAGTGAACATACAAACATTCATCTGGACAACTGATATTAACCTACGATATAGGTACCTACAATCATTATGTGTGGGGGAATATGTAGTGTATCGTACTCTCACTCCGAAATAAACGGAATCTAATTGGTTTCAAAGTATACGTGGTACAGTGTATTGAGACGATAATAATTTCAATGAAATTTAACGAAAATGATAATTTGCTTTGTGATTGGGCGAATCTCCGAGTTGATTTCTCGTGTATTATTGCGTGTATACGTACTCAGCGCTTGCTATACGTTTCTGTATATTCTTATGCGCAACGAGACGCGTTTGATCTCGAAATCTAAACTTAACACTCAAAGACCAAGCCGAGAACTCAGAATAGCGTCCATCCTAATGGGGGTACTAACGAAATGAATTCCACGATATCTTCACCGTGTACATATTTATACGCGTATAAATATATAGGTTCATACATAGGAATAGCCGCGATATTTCGTCGGTCTATAATTGAATATATTATATATCTATGCATGTGATTTGCGTTAACAGAAAAATACATAAATATTATATTATGTGTACAATAGATCGACGAGTAAAACTAACGACTTTTCCTTTTTATTTTATTTTTTTACTGTGAAAAGATTTTGACAGCTACGTAATTATATTTTGATATTACCAAAACCAGAGAGAAAGAAAATATTTATCAACGACGGGAGAATTTATGAGATAAAAATAAAATACTTTGATTTTTAGACTTGGAAAAATATAGCAAGGCATAATGTATATGTGTGATAACCCACTCACGTTCATTCGTGTTGTCGGAAGATATAATAAAAAAAATAATCGCCACGTTTCAATATATACACAGTCACTGGAAAAATAAGTAGTAGAGTACCTCTTCTCATTTTTTTTTTTTGTCATGTGAGTCATGTCAAATTTTTATAAGACACACCCAACTATTTCACTTATTACAAAAAAAAAAATCAAACAACAACACACTCTCAATCGATATATTACGAAACGAACAAACGAACCAAAAAATTATTGTTTATTTGCAATGAAAGTTATATTATATGGTGGTTTTTATTGTGGAGTGAAAACTAAAAATATACAGCAATATGAATAATAATAGTTGAATGAAAAAAAATTCTCCTCCATTCAATATATTATATAGCGTATAAATAAACACATATGACGAAAAACACGATTCAACTTACGAGTTAAATACTCTTTATTGAACTTAAAAAAAATAATAAATACGAGAGAAAAAAAGCTTCTTGATAAAGAATTTTTTTTAAATCCGTCAATAATTTTTACAAAACGAGACAGTTAATTTTCATAGAGTGTCAAATAATATCCTATACTGGTGGTTCACTGTGTTTTGACGAATTCTATAAATTGTTCTCTATTAAATATTTTTAATTTTTCTTTGATGAAATACGATACAACGGCACTAAATTAATAATGCTTCAAGGCATTTTTAACAATTGTGTAACATAGAAATTCAATTCAAAATTTATTTATTTTATTTTATGGTCTTATACCAAAATCAAAATAGCCATTATGTTAATTGGATTTTTAGAAAAATGTTGATGCTTTAAAGTCTAGTAAAAATTTATTTCTTAATGTTTTACTTTTTTTAAATTTTTCTGAAAATATGAAAATATTATGTGTGAAATCACCATTCTCGGGTAATTTTAATGGTTGATACAATTGTTAATCAAAATTGAATCACATTTTTTCTTATCACTAATAGCTGTTATCAAAAGAAATATGAATAATAATTAATAAGCAATACAAAATTTATTATCTATAATCGTGCGAAAAATAATAATAATTATCATTTATTATAACCTAATGATATTTACTGAAAATAAACTAATACCGTGAATTTAATCTTGGTTGACAATACTATTTTATAAATTACTCATTTTCAAAAAATTTGAATATCGTAATGAATAAATAATCAAACAATAAATAACATTTTACCACCAAACTGTTTCTAAAATTCTAATTTCTGAAATGGTTATCTTTAATTGCTTTAAAGTGTAGAGCAAAATTTAAAATTTCCAAATTTGGATTACAAAAATAAAAAAAAATTAAAAATTAATAATTTTTATTGCTTCGAAGTACCCATAATGGTATAAATTTGAAAAATAACTAAAATAAAAATATTGAATAAAAAAATCGTTCATGTATTTTTCAAATCATTCTGATACACTCTGTATACTCCTTTGTAAAACAATTGTGATTCAATACCGACTGACGTATACATATGAATGTTTGAACTTCATACAATATACAAACACTAATTAAATTTGTATTTTTCGGAAAATTATAGGATCATATTTTTTTATGGCGTAATTTTTTCAATTAAATATCTACATATAATTTTATCCCAATATCAAGCTAGAAAATACCTATACAAACATTTGTATTTATTTTTATTTTTTATTTATTTATTTATTTTTTTTTCGTCAAGAACAATATATTATGATGTAAAACATTCATAACTGTACTAAGTTTAAAAAGTGACCAGTACAAAAGAATATTGCGTAAAATCATTTAGATAAATGAAAAATAGATACATTTTTTTTTTTTCAATCGAACGTAATTTTATTGTTTTAAAATCTTACATGAAATAAATTCATATATATAAACATGGTAAATATAACGTAATATTGTCCGTTAATCATCACGAAACATTCTGTAGCAATAGCAGCAGCAGAAGCAGTGTACTAAAGTTTAACGACACACGAACACCACCACCATTGCCTCCATACGACACGCTACTTTTCGTCACACATCCATGAAACACACAGACACAGACCAATACACAATAATACACGTTCGATAAATCATCAGGACAAACCTACAAGTCCATTGAAGACACGTCCCGACACGTAGGGACCAGAAACGTACACTATATATATATACATATTAATAAATAAATACATATATATATATATTTTTTTTTTTTTTATTTTTTATTTATTTATTTTTTTTTATTTATTTGTATACTCATGTACGTGTATGTAATAGTCATATACGTATATATTTCTTGATAATTCGTCGATTTATGTCGCGTTCGTAGGGCACGTATTCAAGACACCCTACGGATCCTGTCGTCGTCCGGGTCCTGAATACTAAGCAGACTTCCTTATTTTCTTTTCTCGCACCGTGCCGGCATCAATCCTTACCACTCTCCGTCCTTTCCAGCCATGTCCCTGTAATATTACATTCACACACCGAGACTTTAATGGCAGTGTCACTCGCGTCTAAAGTACGCGTTGCGCCGTCATAATTATAAAGGTTTCGCCACCCCTAATACTGGCCTTCACAAATACACACACACAAACACACTCACACACACACACACACACACACACACACACACACACACACACACACACACACACACACACACACACACACACACACACACACACACACACACACACACACACACACAAACACACATATTCTCACAGCGCACGCGCGCGTGTACACCCTCAAAGTGTGTTCGACAAGAATGATGACGATGCCGAGAGATCTCGTAAACGACCTAGTAATAAACAAAGTCAAATCGTAAATACTTTTACACTATAAATACACTGGCAGTCATTTCTACGTCAGCCGTGAGTTCAAAACTTTAATCGAGTTATATGATTATTTCATACTTTGAACAATCATACCGTCACGTCAAACGCTCGTGCAAGTCTGAAAAAAATGGAAAAAATTATTCACACGTCAATGTTATTGCACCGCCGTGAACGTAAAAATTTTCTGCATCCCTTGTAAAATATTAAACGATTTCACGGTGGTTTGAAACTGGCTGCAAAAAATATCAAAACTAAATTCAACGAATTCTTTTAATTTTTTTTTTTTTTTTTTACACGTAACCTATGAAAGTGTTTTTTATTCATGCCAACTTTTGTTTTTTGTAGAGAAATTAGTAATATTATTTTGACGTTATCATCTGGTAGACGTCGTAATTATTAATTTATTTGATTCATATAAAAAAAAATTATAAGTCTGACATTCACTTCGATAGATAGCTACGTTCATTACAACAAGCGAACATTTAACACGTGTATATGATCTGAGTTCATTGATCCGAAGATTAGAAAATAACATTCCACTTGTAATTTTTATTCACTCTCGATAATATTGATTCACTATTTGTATAATAGAGCGTGTAAAAGTATGTTAACGAAATAATTAATTGTTCTTATGTGATTTTATACATTTTGTGACTCATATTAGAATCCAATGAACATCTATATTATTTTTTACACAACAAACACTTATTGACGTATCGTTAATGATACTCGTCATACAACTAACGTGTTCCGATTTGTTAGTTTAAGTTTGAGTGTTTGTATACTCGTGCGCGAGCAGTTATTAAAACTCTAATAACACACACACACACACACACACACACACACACACACACACACACACACACACACACACACACACACACACACACACACACACACACACACACACACACACACACACACACACACACACACACACACACACACACACACACACACACACACACACACACACACACACACACACACACACTACAAACTTTAAGTATCATTATGCAAATAAATCAGTGATTCTTGATGACGACACTCATCAATCATTAGATTATTATTATAATTGAATTATTGTTGGTGTTTGATTTCAAATTAAATAAATTGACGGATTTCACAAAACGTTTCAGATAAATCGGCGTAAAATACTAATGATTTTGTAAAATGTATAATGTAATCATACTTCTTATTTTCTCCGATGCACGTACGTCAAATATTTTATATAGGTCCGAAAAATTTACGAATGAACATAATACTCAAAACAAAACAATGACATAACCATTACAATGTTTTAATACTTTTTCGATAAACATTATTACCGGCCCTTTTAACATACTTATTTTATTTCATTCACATGTAATTTTTTTAAGTCATACACAAACACACGTATGTGTACTTAAATATATATATATATATTTATTTATTTATTTATATATATATATATATATATATATATATATATATATATATATTTTTATGTATTTATTTATTTATTTATTTATTTATTTATTTATTTATTTATTTATTTATTTATTTATTTATTTATTTATTTATTTATATAGCAGTTTGCTAACTACGAACGAGCGCCACTACCATTGTATTACAACTTTACAAGGGGTATCATATTATACCGTTTCTATTATCCATGACCGTAATACGGTGGGCAGAACGGGATACGATAGCCTGCTCAAACATTTCGCGGATCACCCAGTATGTTACGACGGAGTAGCGCGCGCACAGAGTCGTTATTTGCATGATTTTGTAATAATAATAATAATAATGTAAGTTCGTCTAATGCAGGGGTCGCCAACCTGTTCAAACAAGTGAGCTACGATCCACATTTGAAATCTCTCGGGATCGGCTTATATTTATTTTGATTTTAGGAATATTATATTCAAGATAAAGAAGGCGTTCGTTAAGTTATATTATCGTATTATGTTAAGAGTATATGACTCGTCGGATGTGACTAATTGACAAGTGGTAATAACAAACTATTTTGATGACCATAATCTGTTAGATTGATATACAACAGAACGCGATCGGCTGATATTGATACAATTGCATTTACTACGATCGACCAGTAGTCCTAAAATGATCAACCGGTCGATCGCGATCGACTGGTTGGCGACCCCTGGTCTAATGGGTCAAGTCAGTTTTTGCAGAAAACTGCAGATTACACTATGCGGCTCATAAAGTTTTTACTTCACCGTAAACCGATATCAGAGACGCGTATCTCAGGACGTGCGTACGTTATTTCGAACATGCGTACGTATGTGTGGGTGGGTGTATGCGCGCTCTTGGGTGTTTTTCTCCGTTCAAATAATAATTAGCATCATGTCTCGATCAGTAATGGAGGTCTATGTGTTCTGGACACGAATAATAATGACATTGTAATAAATAATGTATCATCATTTCTGTATGCTCTCTGTAATATTGGAACTGGCCTGGGAATATTTACTCAACTTGATGACGCCCCAGCACAGTGCGGTTGGCGAACGTCGTGTTAAATAATTATATGATTATAATCAACGCGTCTGTTAGCTAAAAACAAGATGTTTTGTAATTGGTAATATGAATGAACAAAAAATTGAAAAAAAAAATGGATAGTAATTTTTAATATTAAATGACGTTGTTATACATACCCTACGGTGGTGGTGGTGGTTTTTGACTCGAGAACACCGGAGAAAAATATTTAAAAAAACAACAACAAACTGTTACTTTGGCTTTTGCAGAAATTTCTGTACTCTTTTATATCCACTAAAAAATCCACTGTCAAGTGTTTCTAAACCGAACATGTACAATATAAATTTTTTAATAAACGTCTACTATGAAAATCTCGACATATGTCATGCGTCATTGCATAATAAAAATAATGCAAAATACTACTACTACTAATCGGTAGGTAGTTACTTTTTGGGCACGTTCGACAACAATATATAATAAAACATCTGAATTCAAAATTCCGTATATAGTTGTAAAAATAAAATTACTGAAACAAAGAACACAGCACAATTAATTACTATTTGTCATATAAAACTATATTTGATTTAAATGCTGAGTATAATCAATTAAACTCTATAAACATATAATTAAAATTACTTCATAGCTTTAAAAGTTAAAATATAATAACCCATTACAAACTTGAATTAAACCAAGAAACTTTCTAGGGAATCAGTAATTATTAGTAGTATCCAATGTAATGCAGATTCAACTGCATTACCATGCGTTATAACGAAAAGATCATAAAATAATATCATGCAATTTATCATCACTACTACATTGTTTAGTCAATGATAATTTACGATTAACTTTTAAAGTGTGATATACAAAGAGTTTCACGAGAATTTTTCCAAATTGATATCTCTTGCAATAATAGAGATAGCATTTTTTTTTTTTTTAAGACTCGTAGTGCTAAAGACTGAAAATAACTATATTTAAATTTGACAGTAACAAATTTGAAAAAGAATACTTTTAATTCAATAAATTTCATATAGTTGATTTTTCTGAAAAATAACGTATTGATTGTCATAATATTATTGTCATTGAATTATAATTTTTTATGAAAATTTGTATCATTCGATAATAATATAATCAAAAAATAGGAAAAACAGATAAAATTATAATACAATAATTTGGTATGAAATAATTCATAATTTTTAAAGAAACCCAAAACATATTAATAAAAATAGTCAAGTTCATACAAATAAATTGTTGAAACGTCAAAATATTTATAAAATAAAACTACAAAATGCCTAAACCTACAATTAAAAGTAATTTTATGGAATTTATTACTTACGTATAAAATTCATTAAAATACAAATTATTTTTAGGTCTTAGCCTAATGAGACTTTTGGAAAAAACAGGATTCGATCGTCATCATTATAATGGGAGATATTACAATTAACATATCCTCATAGGACATCCTGTATGTATAATATCAATAAAAAATATTTCCATTAAAAAATATTATTACAATGACAATTGAATTTAATGATGTTATGATTATTATCATAACTCTTTTATAAACCATTCCCTACAATAACTCTATGTTATGGCTCAAAAATTAATATTAGACAAAACACAAAATTAGAAAAAAGAAAATTAAATTTTATATTACCCCATGAACTCGCAGTTATAAAATCTATCATTGATTTATAATTAAATTTAGTATGTTAAGTACCACACATATAGTATGTGTATATATTTTTTCATAATATATATACATAACTTTGTTCATTCGAACCATTTTCCACTAATATTTAATCGCATTCCAATTCAATTTATACATCGTCTGATAACGCCTCTAAAAATAAACGTTGAGTGTTTTCAACTTTCACCGGGTCTATTTCAGTACTATTGGAAAATTGACATAAATACATGTATTATTATATGAGCTACTATAAAAACTGAGGACGTAAAAAGATTTTCTCACATTTTCTCTTAGAATGTAAAGTTATTATTAAAAAAAAACAACGAAATCAGATTATTTTCTAAATAAATATACGTAATTTATTACAAATACGATGTTTCTATGATGTGAAAAGTATTTTTATTATTATAATTTTTTTTTTTTTTTTTTGTCTATATTATATGGAAATTATTTGTATTTACATTAATACAATTGAATAAGCTAAACATTTAAAATTAAATAACTATACATTTTACGTCACTTCAAGCTTAACGATTAAACGTATTAAATATACAACTAGTCATGTTATATTATTAGATTTTTATTAGAGAGATAAGAATGATTTTTTTCAATTGATATTACTATTATTCAGACATAATTTAAATGTGTTGACTATGCAAATATTTTACCACCAAAAACACTGCTTGCCCTTTACAGGGAGTCGGTTTAACAGAAATTAAGCTTTTTGAAGCTTAATTATCATTTCTCTCAACTACTAAGTATTAAATTTATATAAATATTGAATAAATGAATGTTCAAAGTAGAAATAATTTTAAAGTATACGCATACATTTGAAAGTTCAAAACGGATGAGGCTCATTTTTATATTTAAAATATGTTAACTGAATAAAACTTTTAAGCTAAAAATTACCCTCAAGTTTTTTACAAAGCTCGTGTTGCGCAAGTAAAAGTTATGAATAGGATTCTAGCATTGTTTAATAATACTTGGAGGTTTTAATATTAGATGTTTCAAATTATAGCTCATTTTTATGTATTTATGTTCAACTTGAAATTAACTACTATGGTACATTGTGTCTTAATAACTATCCATTAGATTTGATATTAAATTATTTTATACATTTATAATCACTAAAGACGAGACCGACAAAAAAAAAATAGAGGTTTGAATTAAAAAATAACTACCCACTGCTTTTGATTAAATCTCTTGACAAAAATACGGGATGCTATGGAACGAAATTATGATACGGTGACACATTATATCGAAGCGTTTTCGTGGACCCCATTTTATACGTCATGCGTAACGATCGAATATAATACCTAATTATAATGGCTATCAGTCGATCGTAATCATTGAAACTTTTCTTTTACTCAACATCAATTATCACAAACATATTCACAGATGTCAAAACACTTAACATACCGTTTAAATTATTAATATGATATAAATATAACATTACAATAGAACTTTGACATACCTAACTAGTTAGCAGGTTTGTCACGGTGACGGCCTAGATAGGTTAGATAGATTAAGGTTCCATTGCATAGTCACAAATAAAGAGTGGAACAAAAGAAAGGGCCGTGGGTAGTAGATAGTTACGTGGGAGACGCATCCAAGGGAACGTGTCCGTTAATTTGAACATTATGCCTCGATGAACTTTTAGGTAACCAGACCACTACCGTACCCCAACACAAACCATTTCCTGTCACAGACCCCATCTCGTCACCACCACCACCACCATCGTCTCGTGATCTCATCCCCTTTAGAGATGGACCCGTGTGACATGTGGTCCGATAACGTCAAAGATCAAGGCACTCAGGATTTCCATACCATCTCCAAAATATTGTTTTTGTTGTACCTCACAGTCTATCACCTTAATATTATAATCATATTTATTAGGGTTCTTTTTTTTTGTATTTATCCGATGCAAGTTGGATTATCTATTCTTATTTGTGTACTTCTCCACTTTTCTAACTCAATTTTTATTAAACAAAATTAGCTCACTTTTAATGTAAAATCAAAATAGGCAATATTATCAAAAAATAAAGCTGACAATTATGGATCGAAAAAATTCGGTCATATTCTTTAAAATCAAATTATTTTTTCTAATTCACTTGATGCCAAATATTTTACCTTAACAATTTCTTTTAGATCTCAAAACTTTAATTTCTTATCTTCCTATTTCTAAAGTAGAAATCTACTAATTCCGTCTTAATTCTACTTTTCTTCAATTATTTCTGTCCCCTGATACACTGTATGACATTGAAAAAAAGCAAGTATTTATTACCTAGTTATTATAACTGTTTGCGTTGATCAACGTCATAAGCCGTTTGTTAAAATTAATAATAATAGCAAGTAATAATTATTCTATCATCTAGTATACACTACACAGGACAGTAAACTACGAATGCTATTTGAATCCTGATCAGTGCACGTCGCCGTCGTCGCGACTAATTCTTAGTGAAAAACGTTTTTATCCGTATAAATCGTCTCACATGTTCGTGAACTATTTATGGGCTCTATCTAAACCTATCTTCGTAGCTCACGAGACGACGGCATAGCAACGCTTTAAATGTAATCCTCAGTTTTCACTTCTTATTCGCTCATACAGGTTGTGTGTGTGTGTGCGTGTGCGTGTGTATGAAAGCACAGTTGATATATTACCGACAGATTTTACTCGACCCCTTTCTGCAGCACCTGACAGCGTGAAACAATTCCATTTGAAATGCAATTATTTGATAGCTCAACATTTTCTGTTTTACTCTCGCACATTTTCATTTCTTTGAGCGAACAAATTTAAAGTAATCTATACATTTGAAAACAAAACGCATAGTAAACCTATTTTGTTCGACGCTTTCATACCTCTAGCGTTTCTACAACGTTCTGCTGAAAATAATATCATATGTATTTTTTAATTCAAAAAAAAAAGTAACTGGTCATGAAAGTGTGATTATTCTTTGTTAAAGCTGATACTCATGGTTGTATGGAATACAAAATAAATATACATAATTTCTTTAGTTAAACAATTCCGTGCAAAGCTTCATCATTAAAAAATATATAATTTATATATTTGACCGTTTTTAGTTTAACTATTGATATATATATACCTATATATAATCTTTTTTTGTTTTCATCAAACCTGTTAAAGTTTTCTTGTTTGACAATTTTTTTTTCAACTAAAAAATGCAATAAGTATATGTTGTTCTATCTGTATCCAAAGTTTCATAATGTTTGGAAAGACCATTTTTTTAAATATAAATTTAAATTTAAAATTGACATACAAATAATCCATTTCGAAAAAATCTTAATTTGATTTACTCTAATGCTTATAATAAAAATCCTGAGGCACGATTTTTTAATTTTTTTAATTATTTTTAGATAAACATACATATGAGTAAAATCATCATACATTTTCAAAACTTGTTGTCTTATATTAAAAGTTGTATTAGAGATAAACTTTAAGAAAACAGGGTATTTTTATTGAATTTTGTTTTTAGCTCAAACATTTTTTTTAAACTTTTCATAAAATATGAATCAATATGATATTAATATATGGTGAAAATTTCAAATTTCTAGCAAAAATATTATTAGAGTTATAATTAAACAACTGAAATCGATTAAGTGAAAGGGTCGTTTACAGAAAATTGTACACTTTTACTCGGAGTCTCGGCAATTATTCTTCACGCCGGTAAAAGCTATTGAGAGGAAAGCAAAATAACCTTTCTAAAGTACAATCTACATGCGATTTTCAATATATAGAGTTCCTGGATGAAACTATTGGAGCATTATTATTACCCAAAAAAGTGTAACCAGAGAAAGAAAGATAACAATTATCATATAACCAATAGATTCTTTACTCAGAATCTACAATGGAATAATCAATTCTCCAAGACGGTCTAATGTAGATTATATTCCCGTTATCAGAGTTGTAGTCGATTGTGACTTGTAAAATGAATTAACAAACCTGACTTTAATTATAAACTCGTCGTAATGAATGACTTATTTTGCATTAATTGTTATTCTCTTTCGTTCTTTTGAAAATGTTAAAACAGTTTTACGTTTAAGAAAAAATCGGTTATTATGATTTGAATTATAGAAATCATTTTCTCCTCGGCGTGAATACGTGGCACAACGCGTAGTCGGTTTTTAAAATATTTAAATCAACTGTTATTGTTCCACTTGTTTTGTCCGTGTAGACAGTTTGTTTATTTTGAATAATTCGGTGGTAAGAATATAACATTTTTCATCAGTTATTTGCCGCTTCCGTGAATACGGATGTAAATACACAAAAACTATTAATAAGACGCACGGCGATTACATAATTTCCGAGAGTAAATAAATTCAACTAAACCGTGTCATTTTAATGATAAAAAAAGGAAAGAAAACTCTCATTAAATCATGTGGAGAAAAACGAAAAGAACAAACTTAACCTATTTAAATTACATAGAATTTTTATTTTCACGAACTTTAATTAGATTCTTAAGTACCCCTTGTCTCTAGATCACTCTCAACTCAAGTGATGTTTTTAAACATGTCATATTAGCTGTTTTATTCTTACGGCTTAATAACTCCGTGTATCACAGATGGGAATAATACATATTTTTTGAAAAAAAAATGTAAATACACATATTTATATATGTGTACCTTTTAAAAAACGTTTAATGGATTTCAAAAAAATAATTTAAACTTTTAAACTTGTTTTACACATCATCTTAGTTAGTAATACAATTATAAACGTGACATGATCAAAATTATATTTATTTCCGCATAATACATCAACGTAATTAATTTTTCGCGAAATGTATTTCTTACATTAAAATATGTAGTCTCCGCATAGCTGTCATTTCTCTTAATTAGAATGTATTTATGAATCTCAGAATAAAACGATATCTTGTTGTGGGTGAAAATATTTTCCCTGGTATAATCAAACAACAATAATAAACTTTCATTGTTGGCTCAAAGTTCTTGTTACATATATTTTGGAATGATTCCAATTAAAAAAAAAAAAAAAAGCTAATAAAATCTAAAAGAAACATCTGCCAAATTGTAACTTTTAACTTGAAATCATCTATTCGAGTGTTTCCCCGGTCGAAATTAATGATCATGTTAATGTTCCATGTAATTATGCGAACAAATATCGTACTTAATAAACGGTCAAAGTAATTTGTATTCAAAAATTTAGTCGTTTTAAGGACTTAAGTTAGATTGTATCATGTAGGTTAGCATTTTAATACTACATTTTACACTTTAATTTATTTATTTGCATACATTTTTATTTTCTAGGATTACATAAGTCAGAAAAAAAAGTAAAATAAATAACCGACCGTTCTCGGGACTGTATGTAAGCCACACTTTCAGTCAAGTATGCATAACGACGTATGATAGTTGGAAGTTTGCAAATATTATGTAGGTACCTCTATTGCCACACATTTTCATGTACATCACATGTAGCAAAATGTGCCCATTATAAGGACGAAACAATCATTACCAGTATTGTCGTTTTCATTTTTAACAATTCTCATTTTCCGGATCAATTATCTAGTCTTGACTGATAGGGGTACATGACCTATACATGTCATGAGATCTAAGCGTTGCTCAATCTCAACCCTAAATGACGTGTTGTCTCACTATACGTAGGCTGTTGCAAAATCATTTTAAAACATTCATGTTTACCCTACCCCCCTCTTTAGTTAATATAGTTACGACAGCGTATTTGTTAGCTTGTTTTCCGTGTTATTTAAACTCTTCGGTCTATTTACTGCCACTCTTCGCGCGTTATTTTTCCTTGGTAGTTTGTTTATATTTCTTTTCGTCTCCTTTTTTCATCTCGTACCATCGACTTTATCTCATTCCGAAACACCGCACAATACGCCGCGACCTTGTTTTCTTGTCTATACAATTCCATTGCCTATCCTCCTTTGGTAGTTCCACTGGTTCCCTGCTCCGTCAAAATAATGGTTTTATCTTCTCTCCCTCTTTCGATCCTCAACGTCACCCGACGCACCTCGGCACCGTTGTGAAATGGGTCTATATGAAAATATGATATCTATATATTTACTTAGGTTCTTATTTATATGAATTATTTGATATATTCCATCGTATAATCATATTATACAAACACACACACACACACACACACACACACACACACACACACACACACACACACACACATATATATATATATATATATATATATACAGTGTGTAAACGGTAATCGAGAACACTCAATATCTTTGCGTAAATATCAGGTCTCTACGCAAAGATATTGAGTGTTCTCGATTACCGTTTACACACTGTATATTAAACCATTATTGTGCTTGTGCGTGTATGGATATTTATATTTCATGTACATATATATATATATATATAGCAGACAAGTACTGAACAATCAGAGCATTTTTTTTCCCTTTAACGGCGCCAAATATCCCGACATAAAGACAGTATATCCCTTCATTTTACTCCTCATTGACATGTTCCGGAAGGGTATATGGTACACACCACCAACAAATAACTTTTATACGATAGCCGGATGACAAACATTCTTCTTTCATTATATTTTTTTATCGTGTGTGTATAAAGTTATATGACACTTTGTAAAAAAAAAAAAAAAAAAATGATAATAATAATGAAGATAAAAATACAAATTACACGATCGGATTAATATTTTATTTTTTTTCAAACAACACTGAACATTAGTGGAAAAAATCAATAAATGTAGCTTTATACATTATACACTACGTCGTCACGATAATTTTCATGTTTGAATGATCAATGCATTATAAAAATAATATTTGAAAATGAGTCAAGACCAATACTGCAGTCATGCGAAAACCAACCGATTGAGAATTCAAAAATGATTTGGATTCCAACGAATCGTAATGTTTTAAATATTAATCAGTTTTGTATAATGGTTTTGTTTGATCTATAATCAGAACAGGTAAAATTGCTGATCAACTTTACGATTTTTGACTTAAAGCGTATTCTAAATGAGGTAATACTTGATCACATACACGACTCAAACTTGAAGTATGTTGTTCTATCCATACCGGACATTCGACCTATGACGTATAAGGTCTGGGGATCTCCACCCGTATACCGTCTGACCCACCGGATGATTTTTTTTCCCGTCCATACAATGCCAAATTCCCATAACTGGATTTTGATCCTTCGGTCCACTTACCGACCCTTAAGTAAAATCCCACTAACCACTTACAAATTGTTTCTTTTGAACGAAGAATAATAGAAACATACGTGCATGTATAGTGATCTCGCTGAAAGTTTAACAACACAGTGTGAGAAGAAAAATGCATTGTGTTTTTAAAAATTCAATTCATCCCTCGAACATTATTGATATTATTTCAACGTCACAGCATTGAGATTTCGGACTATTTCAGGCACATGCGTTGTTAGTTCGTAATTTTAAAACACTACACCAACTAATACAGTTATCAACCATCTACGCATATCATCCATTAACCAACAAAATGGATTAAAAAGTAATTTTATCAGTTCCAAATGTTCATACAAAATCGTAAATATTACGGAAAAGTAGCTTTATTCCTTTTAATTAGAATTTTCCATCAATTTCAAAGAATAAGAGAGATAGAGAGAAAGCGATAGAGAGAAAATGATAGAGAAGAGAGAGAGAGAGAACATTATGAACAGTCCACGGTAAATACCCGAGTAAGCTTATTATACCATATTATTTGCTTTTTAATCATAAACTAATACGGGTTTACAAGTATCCGGAAAATACTGGGACCTTAACGGCACCATTAATTATTTCAAAACCCCTGATGGTATGCTATACTTGGCGTGTTTTGTATGGACATTAAACCTATGTTTTAACAAAAATGCTCACGTAGTCACGTTAATACTTTATATCGTTTAATTTTTTTTCATTAATTTAATTTTTTTTTTAAATTTGGGTTCTTAATTGGGCCTCTTATATTTGAGGATTAATATGTAAAAAGCTACCCATTACGAAAAAAAGATATGGAAGTAAATTTCAACTAAAATTAATATAAATAGTCTATATACACTTAGATCACATCACATTATTACTATTGTATTTCAAATAAATTTATCTTATATACAATTATCACATTTTTTTTTCGCGTTTTACTACATTTCATAAAACATTCATATCATAAAAAATATATATATATATTGAAAATATTTTCTGTCCATTCAACGCTATATATATTTAATGCATATTTTTTTTTAATTTTCTCGTGTCAATCGTAATTTAACCGTTTTAGGATCTAAAAAATAAAATATACAAAATAAATATTCACAATAAAATATAAAAAAAGGTCTTATTTCTGAAGAAAGTATATAATTAAGAAATATATCTGATTCCAATCGGTCTGCTTTGGAACTATTTAACACAATATACATTAATGTAGTAATATTAATACTTAGGAACATAATCAATACCAATGTAATACAAATGGAAAAAAACAAGCAGTTATATATCTGTAATTCACTAGGTATTTATTTTTGTTAAAGTTATTATAATAATTTTATTCATTTAACACCCAATATTTTTTTAACTTTCGTAGCATAGTATGAAAAATGATGTCAAAAAGTCCAATATTAACGTTTCATTTGTTTTGAGCACGATCAAAGGTTTAAACTATTTATGAACATTATTCAGGCTTATCAAAACGGGGTAGAAAATGTAGACAAAAAATTATTCAATAAAGCAAAACGAGTGGAAGAATACTAGGGATCAGAACATTTACATAAACCAATCATAAATCATAGTGATGCTCTGGGCGCCAGGAATATGATTATTCGGTCTACCATCGCACTATGCCCCAGACTCGTTTCGAAGACTATTTTGCATTGTTTCGAGGATCCGTTCGAACACGACTGCGGCCTAACCGACTGAGTAAAATTTAAAATTTAAAATTACTTTCATCCCGAGTGTATTATGAATTTTGTATTAAATTTAATTTAATATATCACAAAAAAAAAACTATACAAGGTTTCAACGAGATAAATTATTCGTGAGGAGACCCAAACAAATTCTTAGAAGTTTCCATTCATTGTGGAAATTTCATAAATTAATTTATTTGTTTCAAATACTCATTTCGGTCATCGTTCGATTGTTACGGTTGGCCAAAAAAAAAATAAAATAAAATATGATATTCTCTACGAATCTTTTAAGGGTTTTCGTAATCATTGTTATTGGGTATCATTGTTAACGAACATAATAAAACATAGCGTTAGAAGTCAACTTTTTCTTCATCGTATATGACGTGTACAGTTTCTTTCAACCCTATTATTATTCCACTAATATGGATCACTCGAAAACAAATGAGACGAAAAAGCACGATAAACGATAATCTCAAAAACAAAAGAATACGGACTAAATAAAAAAAAAAAAAAAAGGACAAACGAAAAAAAATCATGATTTGCAAACACTCATTGTATATTCGTAACGTCAAATATTGTTATTTCAACAAGAGGAACGTAGTATATTTTAAATAAGAGAATAAAAAACGGCTAAAAAATGTGTGGTGTTTTCCTTCAAGATTCCGTTTTGCTTACTATATACCTCTAATAGAGATCAGTGTTGGTCGTTCCGGCCCAGCTAGGTCCGTACCGGGCTTGGTTTGTGCCGGGCTAAAAAAAAAAATATTTTGGATCGTCAATTTATTGGTTTTGGGCCGGATCAATTCGAATTGGAAAACAAATTAACTTAAATTGTATACGTTATTCTTTGTAATAAATTAACTGTATGTTTTAAATTTCTTTGTCTGTGCATACTAGAAACGTAAACAGGTTAATACATATTTTTATGTTTGTTTTAATTCAAAACATACACAATCATAATTTGTTCTCTAAATATGACTAAGTCAAGTGTGATAGAAAATTAGACTAAATTTCATCAATATTAAATTGGAAATTAGACTTAAAGCGTTGGGTGTTAGGTGAATACTGGATGTGCAGACTGGTAGATTGATCATCAATTGTGATATGTAAAATTTCAACGATCATAATTGTTGTACATGATTTCTAGTACTTAATAGTCAATATTTTATGAATTGTTTTCGTTTATAACTAGGTATTGCGTTAATGTAGTGAAACACAGTTTAATAACATTAACGATTCATAAAACATAGAATTTAATAATAAAATAAAATTGAGGCTGACACATTCTTATCTTAATTAGAAAACAAATGTTGATGTTTCCTTCCCCTAAAACAAATTACCATATTTTTATAAGTACTCATAAATATAAGTGAATAATATGTGGGGAATGCTCCAAATACGGTTTACTTCATATGTAAAAACATTTTAAGTCTTTGATATTCACAAAATATGACAAATGTGAGTGTGTATGTGTATTGTGTGTGTCAAAGTTTAGTTCCAAGAAATTATTGCACGTTTTGTTTACAACGCGGTTTAGGTACTCACGCCCGATTTTTTTTATTATTTTTGTTTTTAATTCTTAATTTTAACTTATTTTTTTATTACATTTCGTACACATGCACTCGCATTAGTACGTGTGAGTTTATAATCTGAGTGCGTGTTGGTAAACAATGGGATGCTGTCTTCTCGTATTGTTTACATGAATAAATACGAATTATTATCAATTATTCTCAGGAGAGACAGTGTTATCCTCTTACATTTATGTCGTCTTTTCTCGCCACCCGACGATGACGCGCGCAAGGTATAGCAAAATCAAGTTACGCACGTAACATTAATAATTCATAATTGTGTCGTTTTGATTAATACTTTATAGATAGCAATGTTTAACCAAATGTATCGATGGAACGCAATTGGAGATCCCACGCAATTTATCTATTTTTCGTGTACATATCTGTCAATACGTATATATTAAATTTGCATTAAATACAATTCAAAATCATTTTTTATATAAATCGGAAACTCGTAGCACTGTAATAATATTTGTCCTGCCTCATTACTGTCACTGCATTAGCCACATTCTAACTTTTTATCCTGGAAAACGACAAGGCAATTGATATTCCAATGAACAACACTTAAATACTTTAGCTAATATGATACAAAACGACTTTGCACCAAACGTGCGCAGAACAACGCATATTTGAATTAAAATAAATACACATATTTCCATCCATTGTAATCTGTTTTTGAATTCACTCGTCGATAGATTTCACGTCGTAGTATTTTGAGAGAAAAGGTATTTTATTTAAATGCTTTATGACCCGGTTAATTTTCAACCGACGAGACGATAATTTTCCAGTCAGAAATAAAATCTTTAAATTGTACTTGCAATATCATCAAATTGACAATATAGGTCGCGATAAGTGAATTGATATAATTTTTAGTTGTTACTTGAATTGGAAACTACAACGTCACGTGTATACTGTCTGCCCAAAATTGTTGAAGCCCCGTGAATTACCAACAATATTTTTTTAAAGTAAAATGACAATCCGTATATTATATAAACTCATCATCACATTATATCCAATCACCGAACAATTTAACTTTTAATCTAATCTGTTACACATATGTTTAATTACAAACTATTTGCTTTAATCCGATGTATTATTATTGCCGTCATTCTGTTCAGTATATTTAGTTATAGAGATTCATTGAAGTTTTCATGATAGTGATTTTTTTTTTCTTAGTATCCGTACAAAAACCCAGATATTCAAACTACATTAATTTCCTACGCGCACAACGATGCATAACAATATAGATTAAATCCGTGAATATTTGACGAAGCTAAGTTTGTTCTTCGATTAAACTTCTAGACTAGTAATTTATTTAGGGAAAAAAGTCGTTTTCGAGGCGTCATTTCCTATTTTCTGCTCAGATATCTCGTTTTGTAATAAACATTAAATTCAAATAACAGTTCCAAAATCAATACGGGGTCTACCATTCATTAAAAAAAGGATGATTAATTTTAATAGACTTGTGATCATAGAGATTTCATAGGTTGTCTTGATCGACAAAAATAACAATAATAATCAGCAAAATTGTCAATAAATAACAAATATGTATTATATGTATACATATTAAACTTCAAAATTTTAGTTTATTTAATTATAAATTATTACTTTTCATATGAAATAGTTCAAAATACTGTACATAGCTCACGGTCAATAGCCATCCGTTTTCAGTATATGATTTTGTATTTCTTAGTATTCATTACCTTAATTAAATTATATTTATTCAATTTTTAGGTTTTTGAGTTGAATGCACTTTAAAAAAATTATTAATTTTTTTTTTTTTTTGAGAAAATATAAAAATAACGAAAGAGAGTCACGATCCTCTCGAACTGTCTCGATGTCACAACTGATCATTCTCTCAAGATTTACCTATTGGCCTGCCCTGGTTTAACAAAATAAAAAGGAAGAAACACGGGTATTTGTTAACAAATAAATTAAAATGATGATAGTAATTAATAAAAAAAAATCAATATTTATTGGGTAAAGTTGATTATTTCATTTTACTTTTATAACATAATGAGCCATGGCTAAAAGTACAGTCATACATAGAATTATAAAGAATAACGATCAAAGATACATAATTAACAAAAAAAAGTAATTGTGTACTCATTAGCAATGCGCATCATCCTGAACATAGATCTATTACGGGTATAATTGGTATTGCAAAAAAGTACCTATGAAAAAAAGAATAATATGAATGTGGCTGAAAACTAGAGGTCTTAAAGTAAATTTGGCCTAGTGGTTCAGAACAGTCAATAGAACCAACAATTTGTTTACGTAAGAATGCCTGGTTGGCTAATACACGCCAGTCAGTTAGACTTGATAACTCTAGTATAGAAAATACTGGTTCATAATCTTGAGGACTATAGCCAATATAGAAAATCATGTAACTCCATCGGACAAACTAATACTTTTAGATTTTGTTTTCAACAAGAGTGGATAACTAATAGCAAAAACGTACGTACTTCAAAAACGATTTGCATAAGTCACGTGGTAAATTTGATATTTGAATTCGATGATTGTTTTCAACTTCGTCGTATCACTTGGTTAGACATTCGAAAAATCTCGTCAATATGACACATATTATTATTCCACGATGTAAAGAATTGATTTAACAACTTTTGTACTACATAATTTCTTTGTTATTTGGCATAAGTTCGGAATTTCGCAAAGTTCTTTGATTTTTGGTTTTTATTATTATTATTATTATTATTATTATCATTATTATTATTATCACGCATTTCTTGAAGTCCGGTTGATTTTATTTCAATGGCATTAAACATTCTGTTGTTTTTAATATAATTATATAACGGCAAAAATAAGGTTTCCCCGAGTATTAATTAAATTTAAATTATTTTCATTCGCATAACTGTTATACGCATTACATCTAACACAATTTACGATGGTGCGTTTCAAAGTATTCGGATATTTTTAATTTCCCGGTTTCTTCTTGTGAGAAGGCATAATATAATAATATAATACCTACTTTTTGTTATGATAAAATTAACAACGGCAGTCACCAAGTGTAAATCGAAACTCCTCGTCGACGTCATATGACAGTAAGTCCAACACGAAAAACTAAATCGAAACTTGCGACCCGGTTGTGTGACGTTTTTCTTGCCACATGAACGACTTTACATGATAAATCTCCACGCGCGCCTACTTAAATCTCACATTTTCCCTCTCGAGGAGTGATCTCTTAAAAACTAATGACCCAACCGGCTGCTCGGATGTAGACCATCGAGGAGTACCGCCCAACACTTAAAAAAAAAAACAAAAAAAAATTGAAAATACGCCCTGAAATAAATCTTGTATGCAGACGTTCACGCTATTGCGCGGTTATGTACTCTCTGCTGCTCGCACCCGCTATGTTGTCACCGCTCGTATATTATATCGGATGACAGTCGAAAATCGTGTTATTATTTTAGTTCGCTGCGATCGGTGTATCACGATTTTACGCTTTTCGTCTTATCGTGAACCGGAACGTTACGACGGCGCGTCGACGCCCTGGCACTCCACGCGTTATGACGTAGTGACGTACAAGTAATAGGCAGGGAACCGTCGTCGTCGCGTCGACTCGCTGTGCAACGAACGCGTCTGTTTCAGACACAACGATTGTGATTTATACAACTCGGTCCACTTATACGACATGTCTGCCAAACGCCGACCGCGTGGTAGTAAAAATTACAATAATAACGACAGTACACGAAGGATGAAAAACCACGGTTTATTTCCGTAACACTTTGAAAATCCTGAACGCCTAAAACCTTCTTACTATCAATAACACACACACACACACACACATAAATATGACATAATAATAACGGTTGATGAAACATTATGATTTATTTGTATTTATAAGCGGCGATTTTACTGTCGCTTTTGAGTTATCTAAGTGATGTCTTCACTTGAACTACTCGCAAGTTCAGTGGTGATTTTGAATTTTCCCTCCAGTATAAATTTTTGTGCGACTTAAATCGTAATAACATACAATATAATGTTTGTCTGATTTTTCTATCGTAAAAGTTGTTAAAAACCATTTACTATCAACCAAAGCTATTGGGTTTGCATTATATAAATATTTGTATCACTAAGCTCGTTCTCATAATATGTCGTCTTACTCTCAAACTTATACACCACTTGTTATACGTGTAAGTTGTACTGTTTTAACGGGTGTTTATTGATTAAATATTGACAGAGTTAGCCATGGTTATGATATTCATACAAAATTAAAAATTAAAAAAAAAAAAAAACTACTGATAATGCAAAGTTCAGTTTTTTCATTTTTTTTCAAATTTAATCGATGTGATTGATAAGTATTTTGCTACGTCATTTTTTCTTTTGGCGGAAAATTTCCTATTATTGTTGTTATGGGGTGGTACAGATTTGTAGATTAATTTATTATTATATTTGCCACGTGCATTAAAAATATGGGTCATAGACAACGGGCTATAGATTATTTCACGGTCTGCATCATTACCATTTCCCACTACCACCATCACCACCAATACCACCACTACCTAAGACACTAAAATTAACGAGAATATATTGTAATACTTCTAATACGTATTACAAGAAATCTATTGTATTTAGTCACGCATGTCAATAGATATTTATCAATTTTTTTTTTCTGTTACAGCTGCGTAAGCACACGTCATCGACATTGTCGATCACTAGTGGGATGAAGGTTAGCGGTTCTGGTGGCCGAGGCGATAGCGGCGTAGTGGGCGAAGAAGCCGGCATAGCATTGGTTAGCATACATTCCGACTATCCCCGCTACACCGAAGAACGCACCGGATTGGTGTGCAAGGTATTCGTCTAACCATTATTATTATTATTATAATTATTATTGTTACCGACATAACTGTCTTCGTCATCGCCGTTATCTACGTAGTCGTCGAAGTATCTCACAATCATACAATTGTCATTATAGATTTCATAGTTTCTAGTTTCCATATATACAAACGGACGACTTTGATTCATTGAATAATTTCTATTAATTTCAAATCATTTTATTTTTAGGTAATAAAAAAAAAAACTGACAGCCACTCCGATGACCACTGGGTATAAGTCTCTCACCCCAAGGGGTTAAAGAACCATCTGTTAACAACTTTCGATTAATATTTTTGGTCATGTATAAAAATACATACAGTGGCGAACGGAAAACATGTCTCGTTCAGTCGTATATTGTATACGTACGTCAAAATACGTAACAACGATACATGCAACACATTAATAAGTCGTTTCACCCGCTCCGTGTCACCACGAAAAAACAACATGAGTTTTATTCAAATTCAACCATAAACCACATCACCAGTAACTAATACATCACTATTATCAATACAACATAATTTTTATTGTTTGTACATAGTTACCCGTTTTGAAGTCTTATTTTTCATTTGCTAACATAGTTTAAGCACTTTAATCATGTATGCGTATACGTGGAGTACGAGATTATGTTTGAAAAACCCGAACTAATACTCATGCATACATAAACTTTTGTTCAATACGTGATACCATGTGAAACTTTGATCGTTCCGAACGAATTGCGGTGATAGTGGATCACTTGCAAACACCTAAAAAATTCAAACGTCATCTTTGTTTATTCTGGATCAAGACGCTCTACACTGCAACGAAGCGATCAAATGTTTTTCCAACCGTTATTCTCCATAATGAGAGTCAAATATTTTACGTCCTCTCTCTCTCTCTCTCTCTCTCTCTCTCTCTCTCTCTCTCTCTCTCTCTCTCTCTCTCTCTCTCTCTCTCTCTCTCTCCCTCTCTCTCTCACCCTCTCTCTATATTTTTACTGTACATCACGTATTCTCAAGAATACATCGATATCATTTGACCAGACTCAAATGCATCCATTCGGAGAAGAAACAAACACAGAAGCTAACTCAAAAAACAGCAAAAACATTACAAAACAAGCATATTTCTCCTTTTTATCGTTTTTCGTCTTATTTTCGGCGATCTGTCATGAGCACGAACGAAAAAAAACAGTTAAATATATAAATTTATATTTACATAATCATCAAAAATTCATTCTCTTCGAACGTCACTCGCAACATTGATGATTCGATTGGCTTTAGACTATAGATCATAATATCGCCAAATCCCATTTGATTCAAACCATCTGATTTCGTATGAACTCAATATTATATTTACGTCCACCAAATATTCGTTTTAAACGTGCACGAAGATTTATAGAACATTCTTGGGCAAATCTCTTTCTCTATTTGTGGAGCAGAATACTAAGGGGCGGTTAATCTCCAACATTTTCGGTCCACTCCTAAACGTTCGAACCTGTGATACTCGATTGAGCAAGAAAAAAATATTGTCAATATATGTAATGTTGTTAATTTTCGGCTAGCTTTTACGTCTAAGACGATCCGTACCATGGGTATATGACTATTGAAAAAACACAATATTATTTTTGTTAGGAGGTCATCCATGGCAACAAGAGGCGAAATTTTTCCCTTCTTCTACTTAAATGTGAATGTTTAATTTTAGGTTGTTTTCCTACAAATAAAACGATCTCGCTTGGCTAAACCACTCCGTTTGTACCCAATTAAAATCACCATTTATCTGATTATTATTCAATCAAATAAGTAAATATGAAAAACAAAAAATTACTTTTACTATAAAAGCGCAAGTAAATATGACGATATGACAAAATGTATTTACTGAAAATCGGAAATAATCATCCATTTATAATATTTTTTAGTAATTTTAAATAATAATTATTAAAATATTGAATTATTTATTTAAATAATTTGTATTTATTTTTTTTTTAATGCACAATAATCATGCAACTAAATCAATAAAAATACTCTTTTGAATTTTAAGATTATGACTTATTTGAAGATAATGTAATGTTGAACATATATCTAACTCAATCAGGTCGTATTTTAATGTTTGTTTGGCTTGGTATAGTTTAATTGCAAATGTACTCAATCGAATCATAAAAAAAGGTACAGTGTGCTCAATTGGGTTGCAGCCCATTCGTACTTTTACTTTTAATGAAAACAATTAACGTTTATATCGGGCGGAGGTCGTTTGGGCGAAGGTAATAATTTTTACCTAAAAATTAATAGTCCGTTTGGGCGAGTATATTTATTATTTCCTGCTCTAGGTATAAACCTAGATACGGATAATGTCGTTGTTAATCATTATCAGGGATCGGAACTTTATGCAATTGCATGTTTTTCAGGAAGCTGCATATTCAAAATCTGATTTGATACAAATTCGTTTCATGGTCCATACAATTGAAATATAAAAGTTTATGTTGCATATTTTTGCATAATTTAACTAAATTTATATGATTTCGCATATTAAAAGAATTTAAGCCTATTAATGCATATTTTATGCTTATAATTTATTATAAATAAATTTAACTATGTCGTACCTAGTATTAATTTCAGTTTTGTTTTCACTGGCCCAGTATTTAATTTTAAAATTTTCGAGAGTAAAAATATGTTTATAACAAGAGCTGTCACAGCACGTGTCATTCCACGGTATCGTTAAATAATTTGGATCTCGAAATCTTAATGACCGGCCGTTGGTTGGATGGTCGATAACTGCTGGTATTTTAACATTTTTGTTAGAAAAATGCATAAGAGATTTGTACATTTTTAAAAATTAAATGAATAAATATTAATTTTTTTTTTTTTTCATAATTTTACTTTTATATGAATATTTACAATAAAAATAGTCAAGGAAAAATTACAAAAAACATTATTTTGTACCTGATTGAAAAATATTTTTTTTTTTCATAATTTTACTTTTATATGAATATTTACAATAAAAATAGTTGCATATTATACTGCATATTTGAGGTTTTTTTAGTGCATATGTATGCACATATTTCATAGTTTTTTAGTGTATAAAGTTCCGAGTCTTGATCATTATTAATCGCTATAATTGAAAAACATGATTAGATACGATTCAGACACGCTGTGCAAGTTGTATAGGTACTTAAATAATAAGTAATAACGCTACAGTGTCCTAAGTGATGTGTTGTATGTTGAGAGTGTCAAAAAGGATGAAAACTAAAAATTAATATTTTAAAACTCATAATCAATATCTATATTCACATTATTTTATATGGATATTGAACATATTTTAACGACCAAAAAAGGAAAAAGATGTATAGATCTAACAATACAAGTACACGGATTCAAATAAATTACAAGATGGAACATTTCTATTTCGTTTTACAAACAAACAAATGTAACTTAAGTGTCTTACCCGATAGTAATGTGAAAATATATTACAGATGAAAGTAGCTTATGCATTTTTAACATCAAAATCAAAAAACAATTATTATTTGGCTATGTGGTTTGAAATAATATGTTTTAGTCGAATAAACCCTCTCCCAAACGTTATACATCTATTCGCCCAAACAGACTATAATTGGGATCGATTCGCCCAAACGGTCTACGCCCTTTAGATCTAGACGACAGTAGAAAATAATCAAAAGATGCACAGGTACCTAAACAACACTAAAAAACACTCGCCTGTAGTAAGTCACCACTGCCAATCCTCACTCGACGTAATGTGCGTAATGGCGTAATGAGTTGTTTTCACACAATCGACCAACGTGTCAAGATTATTTTATGATTTATTTAAAACTAAATTTAAAATTCGTGTTATGTGGTGAAACAAGAATAAAAATACCAACCCGTCCTTTTTTTAATTTACGATTCTAATTAGTATTTATACATTATAATGTTATTATAGTTGGCTAGGACGTAATGGTTTTCATTTCTATTTTTTTGAAGTGAAACCCCTGTAGGCGCATTAGCGTAAATCGGATTCGTGGGGTCAGTACGACCAAAAATTGTCACGGGCGTGGTTTAATCGGGCTTCCTTCATTCCTCCGGTGGGAATATATACGCGATGAATACGGTGGTTGTTAATTTTCCAGCGTCTCATTCATTAGATAATATAAAACATCACTTAATCTATATTATCTATACTCGTACTTGTCGTAATGGACAACGTGTCGTTGCGTTTTACGTGCCGTAAACACGGTGGTGTGCGACGCCGACAACATATGTGAAAACTCTCAGTGAATATAAACATCTTTTAAAAAAATATTAAACGATAAATAAGGCCAGGCCGATTACAACAAATTTACAATCAATATTGGGTATAGTGTAATTCTAACTATGGAATAGACAACGGTGTACAGCGGTTATTTATTATTTAAATTACTCAATTCAAATAACAATAATTGTCTATTTCTGGGAAATAATAAATATTTTTTGTATTAATATATTTTAAGTTTTTATACAAGTAAAATCAAATACACATTTTTGTAAAATTCAAAAATATGCAACATTAACTGGTGTACTTTGATTGTGTAGTATGTGTTATGAAACGACTTAACATCAAATTTGGTTTTTTAGTATACAGCTTCTTGAGTTATATGTAAATACATAAAATTCCGAGCCTTGTTTATAAACTACCTAAACATTACGCAGGATTTCATGCATAGAAAAAAAAATTGAAACATTTAGAATATCGAAAAGTTATGTTTATATAAAAGATATTTTTAGTAGTTAAATTTCCTAAATCCCTGTCATGACCAAAAATAAAATCCAAATTTCCCTTCTGTGGTAAGCATTCTGGCAAATACCATTTTTTTTTTCAGCACTTAAATAGGTAGGACAATTTTGAAACTCTATATTTAAATGGTAATTTTAGATGTTGACTGACAGACTGATGAATACAAATTGTAACAGAGTAGATATAATTGTTCGAAACATTTATTGGCCAACCGGTTGACTATAACGATTTTATGATAAATTTGAAACATATTAAGGTGCATAAATCATTTTACGGAGAATTTCTAACTGAATCGTGTTTTAAATTAATATGTCACATCGCTCTACGGAGACCCGCATTGGAATCTCAAATACCATCTTAATTATACAATTAAAGAAATTTATATGAAACGAGTGTGGTAAGGGTCGGGAGTTTTCATTTGGTTTTATGTCGGTCGAATGATATAACCGACGATTGACAATCTTCTTTTGATACTAGAGCCCTAAACAATATTCCTTAACAGAGTGAAATTCTAAGATGTTTGACTTTCGAGAGGACAGGATTGATATTCCTTAAAAAACAAATGAGCAAATCGTATGGGTGGGTGGGTAGGAGGGGGTGTCTTAGAGTATCGAGTATCGTATACTGTTGCAATGGTTTCGTAGTCTGAATGAAAAAAATATCGATTGCTAAATATTTGTCCATTTTTCCAATAATAACCACAATGTGCGTACGGTATGCTATTATTATGTTTCTTACACGGTAAAACTTCTAAGACTTTCTGGAGATAAAAAGCTGATCACACATACTTGCTTTTGGCTCCGAGCAGTCAAATTCGCACCATGCTACGTATAATGACACATCATGGTACGTGATAACACCCGCATTAGATAGGCGAACAAATTCTTCTTCTCCAACCCCTTCTCCGGACAAAATCACGGTTTGTCGACGCCCTCGCACATATGACATATTTTGCCGTCACAACGTCGCCACGACTACGTGTCGCCTGGGTTCGGGGAATCGACAGTTTCCGCGTTCGATCCAGAAGAATCAAGGATCGTCATCGATTCCTCTTCACCCTACTCAATGCGTTTCGTCGAGACCACTTTGTATAAAAAACTGAAAATTCGTTGAAAATCAATATTTTATAAACAATAATGAAACTTAAGATGTTTTCTGACCCAATTGACCTACTGATTATATTAAATATAGATGGGTATTATTAATGGTTGGGTAATAATAATAATAACATTATCTATTTTCTCACTCTCCTTCAAATATTTTTTTTTGACACTAAACTGTGCGACTTTATTTAAAATTATACAAATATCAATAGTCATTTGCAACTCCCAATGATAGTGTTTCACGCATCAATTGGACAAACATATTTCCAGAGATGAATGAGATACTATTTGTTCTGAAATATTAGATTTGAATGAAAAAACCTGATAAAATAATGTTAAATGAAGTTTTTCCAGTGTCCTTTTAGCCTTAAAAAAGAATAATGGGTGTTTTAATTTTTTTTTTTTCAAAACGATAAAAAATATCTTGGTCGTATGATTTTGAACAAGAATTCAATGTAAAGTATTCCATTTTTACGTTTTATTGTTTTACGCCTTATTTATAATTAATGCATTTTTTTTTTTTAATAGTTTTTTTATAAAATATTGAAGCCTGAATCCGGTCGATTTTTTTTCACATGCGATTCAAAAAATATTTTTCCATCGTTATACTCTAAGTTTCATAAACATTGGATAGACCGATGATTTTATATGCACATTTAAAGTAAGACCTGAATGTAAGAACATCTATCCACCAACATTTAAAAAAAAAACTATGATCAAACAAATTCCTATTTATGATTTATTCAATTTTTTCATGTTTGTTAAGCGTATAAAGTAAACTTTGCCTCATTTAATATTTTGCTATAACGTCAGATAATTTCCAAATCCTCGTGTTCCAATTAATACTTTAACAGTTTCAGTGTAACATCACAAGGTCATATTAAATGTTCAGGTCATTCAGGTAAATGTCCATATTATCAAGAATAAAAATCGTTTTTCAAAAAACAATAAATTTCATATTTCTATATTTAGCCCAAAAGTAAACATTTCACAAATGTATTGTGTTGTATAGTGAAAAAAGTGTATAGTTATATTACTTTTGTAGTCATGATTAAATAACTTGAATCGATTTAGTTAAAATCCCATTTACATCACATTGTTATAATATTAGTACTTTAATATCCTAAATTGGGTTAAATTTACATTTGTCTATTCATGTGACTTCTGCTCGTGAGCATTGGACAAACCAGGATGTGCATAGATAGGGCGTAGGTAAATACCATATTATTTGCCTAAATGCACTATCGTGACGGTACCACCCGACCCCGCCGTCCATATATGCTGAATGCTCCGTGGCTACGTCTATTTAAATATTAATAATTAATAATGATATATAAAATCCGCATGTTTATGGAACTGATACACACATTAAAATAACTGGAAATTGGAAGTTAGTAACGTTCTATTCAACCATGTAAAGGTACGTTATACACCTTGTGTTTACAATCTACCAATATTTTGTATAGAACAGCTGTCAGCTACTGATTATATTATAATAAACTTAATCTATTTAATTATCTTTATCAGCTGTGATATTACATAATATTTTCATTTCTCATCTTTGAATACAAAAATTTTTATACATTTTCAACTACAAAATAATTTGCAAATATTCGTGATTTTGACAAATTTTGTCGATTTTTGAACTTCAACTGCTTATAAAAAAAAATTGTGCCTATGTATTTGAATAATTTTTGAATCACTCTTAGATCAACTTATTCAAAACCTTCTATTAAATTTTCAAGCGATTTGGTAGGGCCAAAAAATTGTTATCGACTTTTATAAAAAAAAATCTAAGAAAAATCGAATTATTCAAATGCCTATAAATAGCTAAAAAATAAACGAAATATTTTGAAAATACAACTATGTAAAGAAAATGCCTATTTAAACATTTTGTAAAAGTTTTAAGTTTCTACGACCTATACTTTTTGAATAAGAACAAATATCAAAAATCAATGATGCCTAAATTGTTATTTTACGCGATTATGTGAAAAAATTGTAATTTCAAACACTCATAAAAATTTTTGATTTTATTCCAGTGCAAATTTTTTTACAGATAATTGAAGGAAAACGTATTTCAAACTTTGTACCGAATTTACAATTCTTAGTTTTGAATACTTAAAATTTTATGAATTTTCAACTGCAAAATAACTTCAAATTTTCGCGATTTTCTACACATTTCGTAAAAATATGAAGTTTTTATGCTTATAAAAAAAAAATTGTGCATTACGCTTTGAATTTTTTTTTATACCGATAAGTTCGACATATTAGGTACCTTGTATTAAATTTTCAAGAATTTTTATCCAGTCAAATTTTTTTTATCCACATTTTAGAAAAAAAAAACAAAGAAAAGTTGAAAATTTCAATTGTCTATTAAAAGCTCAAAAAAAGTCTAAAGTTTACAAAAATTGTACTACGTATAGATGATTCTAATATAAACATTTGGTGAAAGTTTCAAGTTTTTTCGACTTATACTTTTTGAATAAGAACAAATATCAAAAATCGTTTAAGGCTAAATTATTATTTTACGCAATCATGTAATTATTTCGTAAACGTTTGAACTTTAGATGCTTATAAAAAAAAATTGTGACTCACGATTTTTGATTTTTTTTAATAGCAATAAGTACTTCTAATGAGGAACCTTGTACTAAATTTTCAAAGTTTTATGGCCAACCAAATTTTTTTTATCCACATTTCAGAAAAAAATAAGTTAAAATTTTCCCGATTTTTCAATATTTCATAAAAATTTAAACTTTTTATGCTTATAAAAAAAAAGGTGTGCATTTCGCTTTGAATTTTTTTTTTATACCGATAAGTACTTCTTATGAGGAACTTTATATTAAATTTTCAAGATATTTTGTCCAGCCAAATTTTTTTTATCCACTTTTCAGAAAAAAAAACTAAGAAAAGTCAAAAATTTAAATTGTCTATAAAAAGCTCAAAAAAAGTCAAAAGTGTTCAAAAATTTTACCACGTATAGATGATTTCAATATGAACATTTGGTCAAAATTTCAAGTATCTACAATTTTCGGTTTTTGAGTAACGGCTAAATAAAAAAATCGATTTCGTCGAAAACGGGTTTTGCACAAAAAGTACCGTTTTTTCCTCATTTTTTGTTTGTTTTTCCCGTATAAAGTAAACTTTGCCTCATTTAATATTTTGCTATAACGTCAGATAATTTCCAAATCCTCGTGTTCCAATTAATACTTTAACAGTTTCAGTGTAACATCACAAGGTCATATTAAATGTTCAGGTCATTCAGGTAAATGTCCATATTATCAAGAATAAAAATCGTTTTTCAAAAAACAATAAATTTCATATTTCTATATTTAGCCCAAAAGTAAACATTTCACAAATGTATTGTGTTGTATAGTGAAAAAAGTGTATAGTTATATTACTTTTGTAGTCATGATTAAATAACTTGAATCGATTTAGTTAAAATCCCATTTACATCACATTGTTATAATATTAGTCACTTTTTCATAATGCTTGAAAAATCGATTGATAACAAAGAAACGAGGTCGATTAAAATATAATCTACATCCACTTTATGGTTTATGAACTTGATGAGCGTACATTTTGAACAATTTTTACTACTGGAAAAAGTATCTCGAAAAAAAAAATTAACATTCCGTCACTTCATTATGAATTTAAAGCTTCATCCGACGTATGATTAAACATTCAAAAAAACCCCATACTACTTAACATACAAAAAATTAGTCTCATTGAGTTGATGGTCGAAACGCATCAAAATCCGTGCTTAGAATTTGCATCCTAAAATTTGTTTTGAGAACCGTTACACTAATTGAGTTATACTCAATGAAAAAATAAACTAAAAGAACTGGTGCTTAACACAAACAGCTCTTTTACTAAAACTCTACTCACAACGATTTCAGAAACCATTTTCAACTCGACTTCTCGCGTCATATTTTGTTCGTAAAATACAAGTATTAATAATAATATCGTTTGTTTACTTTTCAATTCGACGGTTTCGTTAAATGTTTATTCGATATTTTTGGATTTTTTTTAAGGTGAATAGTTTTCATCCATAATTGACACTAAGTTATTAGTTTGTTTTGTGTTTCAGCAGCCCTAAAGAATTTTAAATGTTTAAATCTTTAAGTAAAACACCAACTATCGTACATCCATGCACTCGCATAAACTGATATTAAGTAATCGAATCATTTGTCGAGAGCCGCGATGTTTACTGTCTCATTAGATTCGTTCGTATGTTGTATTCCATACCAAAACACAGCTTCTAACGTTTTATCGACAAATCGCACGAGTATAACATCAAATGGCATAAATTGTGAAACGCGACATGTACATATTACGTATTGTTCACATTAATCTATGTGCATTTCATTCTCGACGCGGAACGCTAAAGAATAATATATAAATCTTTACTTATTCCATTTTAAACTGATTCGACTTTTTTTTCCACAACCCCAGCGTACGTAATCACTACCGGAGTATCGGGGATTATCTTTTTGCGTCGACTTCCTCGCAATTTGCTTAAGATCTTGCGTGTGTATACTGGATTAGGGTCGGAAAATCTTCTTAACCCACTGTGTGTGTGTGTGTGTGTGTGTGTGTGTACGTGCGTGCGTGCGTGTGTGTGCGTGTGTGCGTGCGTGCGTGCGTGCGTGCGTGCGTGTGTGTGTGTGTGTGTGTGTGTGTGTGTGTGTGTGTGTGTGTGTGTGTGTGTGTGTGTGTGTGTGTGTGTGTGTGTGTGTGTGTGTGTGTGTGTGTGTGTGTGTGTGTGTGTGTGTGTAATAAAAGACCACGCGCTCACCCAACTGAACTCTCCTCCCCATTTATAGACGCTTTACCAAAGCCCCGACAAATCGTTTGTCAGACCGAGAGAAACCATTGGTGAAATCGATAAACCCGCTTGCAACCCATCCTTAAGACAAATAAATTGTATTGCCAGCGGCAATCTCCTTATGATATTTAATAATAACCCAAATGCAGTTTTTCGTTGAAAAAAAAATTAGCGAATAAAATCGATTTGTGATAAAAAGGAAATATTTATTTTTCCCTGCAATAAATACCAAGAGAATACCGTGTGTTTTTATACGGGTCACAAAAAAGTTATACAGCGTGCGTCGAAAAAAAAAATGTTGAATACCGATCGTTCGTGACGTGCAAACAGTAGGTATTGCGTTTTCGCCAGGAACGCAACTAGTACCTACCTAACGAATTATGTATTTCATATAATTAAAAATTAAAAAACTACCATACATATCCTCATGACCGTGTAGATCGTGTACGTGGAGGTCTCGATGCACATTGCTATAACACATCCAGGATGTAATAATAGTAGCACGGAAATTCCATTTTTTCGACGAAACAAATCGTTTTTTTTCACTACTTGTAATGATTTATATAACTCAACAATTAATATCATACGGAGACTCGTACAATTAGTTAAATCAATATTATTTACCACGAGTCTGATACTATGATAAATCCGTTAACATTGCGTTTGAATTATTGGACTTAAAACTTTTTATCTAACACACTAACAAAAGAAAAAAATTAACAAAGCATTCCATACATTTATTAATAAATATTATGAAATTCTTCATTATGATTGTATGGTTAGTAAATTTAAACGTTTGAATTTAGCATTTTCGCAACGGATAACTCAAAATTTGAAATTTTTCTTTAGAGTGGTGTATTTGAGGAAAGAAATTATGGAAATCAAATAATTTTTTTACTCATAAACAAACTGCCGAAGAGTCCAAAGAAGCTGGATTTGGTTTTGTGGTGATAATAATAATAAAAAAGAAATTGATTTAATTGATTTAAATTGTTGACATCATCTAAAGAGTAATTGAATGGTGCAAATAATTACGTCACATTTTGGAAGAGGTGGGGTGTGGTCCTCTTATACCGTCATTATCTCCAAGGAAAAAATTCTAAATACGTTTTTAAATCACGAGTGTATACATTCGTTAGTGTGTATATTAATTATCTGTTGGAATTTTTGTTTTTTTTTCGTAGGGTACCAGCCTAGTGGGTTCCAGTAGTAACATAACCGGCAGCAAACACAAGCCGAACGTCGGATACAGACTGGGTAGGCGTAAAGCGCTTTTCGAAAAGCGAAAAAGAATCAGTGACTACGCCCTAGTTATGGGCATGTTCGGAATCATAATCATGGTCATCGAGAACGAGTTGGCCAGTGCAGGAGTGTACTCGAAAGTAAGTCTTTGCCGATACTTTACTATGCTATAATTGTATTTAGAACTCGAGCGAGTTGTTGCGATCGCGTTATGTTACGTAAGACAAAAGCGGTTTTGTTCGAATTTATCTTCAAGTTAGCCATATAAATCTGTTTCATTAAGCAATACGACACAAGTGTTTTTCGGAACGAATTTTTGATAAATTTTTGCGTTTGAAGTGCGCTTTACTTTAATTTAAGTGCATCTTATTTTCAACAAGACAAAGTGCAATTTTACTGTCGTAGATTTAAAAACATCCAACATTAAAAAAAAATGAAAGAACATATTTAACTTAAGATTACAGTATATTATATTACATTTTAATTTATCATATTTAATTTGATATACATAGTAATATATACGTATAGTGATGTATAAGTAATGTGCACTATTATGCACCTAATAAATTATGCTTAGAAAACTTTTTAAAGTATTTTTATAACATAGGTAGATATGAACTATATTTCTGAGTATAATACTTTGAGTACTGAAATACAAATTTATATCGATATTGTTTGATTTCAATTAATTTATATCCATAAAGTTTTATAAAAAAAATCGTCTGCAGTATATTTTTATTGTGAATTTTAGTATATTTTTACGACAATTTAACTAAATACGTATTGATTACATTTTTAATGTAGTATCAACTAGTATTTAGAGTATAACGGTCCAAACACTAGCTGATGTAAAGTAACTTACTGCTCCGTAATATTATTAATTCGAAATATCGCGTCACTATAGTGTTGTGATGCGCTCGCTCCAAACGTTAGTACTGTTTTTCCTTGGTGACGAAACGAAAAGATTTGTTTTTAATAAACAAATAATTATCCCGATGAACTGTCGATTTATACGATACGATTTCCCTCAGACTCACTACAGCGCTACAAAATAAATTATAATGCGATTGTATATGATCGCCTGTAATATTATGATATACGAGTGTGTATAACGTATAGCTGATAACATTATCCCGGGTGACGGGTATATACGCGTACGTAACGAGGCAAAATACAGTGTCTGTATATATTGTTTTATCGATGATGAAAAATCGCATCCACCGATTTGTTGTATCGAATTACGCGCAAATATTGAAAGCGTATACGGAATAAATAAGATCACGTCAATGTCACTCGCTAGAAGATCAATTTATTACAGACTATCCGCCGGATTGAAAATTATATTTCACGCCACCGAAAAATGGTATTGATTTCGTGTTACGTGCGGTTAGGTGTGATAAACGAATCCAAGATGTGTATCGTATCATCACGTTATTTTCGTGTACGCGCATCGGCGATCCGGTGCGGTACACGAATAATTACTACCTATTCATCATTCGTATCCTGAAAACGGTCAAAAAGTAAATGGATTCTTTTAAAACCATAATTGTTTGAAATCTTTAGAATCGAGGGACTGATTTTTTTGTATGATCATCATGGCCGGTAACTTAATATACTGAGATGACATTTTAAACATTTTTCTTAAAAATAAACAGAAACGAAATCATACAAAACAAATACAAAAATAAGTTGAAAAATAAATCGTACGAACGTTTATTAATATCATAACAAAAAATAACGTGATATATTAGTGAACACAATTTTTTTATCTACACAACATGCCTAACAATACTCACAAAAATCATAAAGGGTCCTGGTGGCTACACTGCGTGTATTTATTTCATAGTACCCTACAAATTTCGACTAATACTTATGACGTTTAATAATTTATTTTAGACTTAATATACACGAAGCACTTTAGTATTGACATAAATGCGACCGAGAACACTTGCCGTGATATTATATTTAACAAAATATTATACTATATTATACCATTGGAACATTTTAAATATGTATCCTAGTAGATATTACCTACTATTCACGTTTCTCCGACTTAATCAATAAAATGGCGATTCACGATGTTACGCATTGTGTAAAACATAAACATCATAAGCCGCGAAGCGTCGTATATATTGGAATTAATCATTTACCATTTTGGAATGCTGGGTTAAGTATTGAACTGCCAATTCACCAACAGTGTACTAAACTATTATCCAATTACTGTGCATACAGCTACTTAATGGTTTATCAAAATTGTTTATTGAGTAATTCAATCCAGTGGGTTTAATAATAATTGACGAAAATATTGTACACATTATGACTCCACCATGGACAAAACTTTATGCCTGAAACTTGCTGCCAAAAACTTCTTAAATTAAATATAAAAACAAAACATCTAAATATACCTCTCAAACTATTTTTATATTTACTTCGCTGTTTATTTTATCCAATGTATATTGTGAAGGTGAAGGGGGTAGAATAGAGTTGTATCCTACGGTAGAAAACAATTGTTAAAGAAGACTGTTGCTTGAGTTGAGTTGAGAACCACTGGTGTAGACTTCTTATTTATGTAAAGTGCTGCAAATTTAAAAATAATTTAATCAGTGATATAAATATTATAATAATATTCTTGATAAAATTACCACTAATGTCTGTTTCGCTTATACTACCTATTTTTAACACCAATGCAAAATACTTGCTAGTATTCAAATAATAATTATTATTATTATTATAGTTTGTATTCACTCTGAATAACTAAATTACTTTATCATCTTTAATCGATTTAAAACATTAAGGAAATCAAAAATAAAATTATTTCCTCAAAAAATCGATGACAATTCGCATTTTGTAGTAACAACGACGCGAAAAACACATGCGATAAGTTTGTGCACAAATGCGTTATGTATAAATTAGCATGACAAAATAGATATGTATCATCACAGTTGTAATAATTTTGTTCAGTATACGCATCTCCTTCACTCCCAGCCTATGTCGTAGTTCTCCACTTTTGATCGGTTGATTTTTTTTCCATGTTATCACCATAGAACATCTGTGATTATCACTCACCTATTATTTTTTTAAATTGAACTACCTACATATTTTGTTTGTTTCATTATGAACCTAAAGATTGTATGAATAACGTTAATAACTTAGGATAATTTGATTCTTATTATTAGGTAATAGATATATTTTGGCATCATTAATTTATTCTGTGACAAGAGTAACATTGATAACATTTTATATTTACGCGGCAAACGACAATGATTATGTCTACCAATAAGAAGTGGAGAACTATGATGTATGTGAAAAGAAGAAATATTAGAGTGGGGTGTGCGTATCAAAAATCTGTGATTATACCTATCTATTTTGTCATGTAAATTAGTATATTATGATTTATTCAAAATAATGATTAATGCCATACATAGTTCGTTGATTGTATTATTATCTTTGATCACCATATGGTCAATTGGGCTCATAATATCGTAAGATTATTATTAAAACATATTCAAATGACGATTTCTCCGAAAATATTATTATTAAACAACCCGTTCATAAAACATAAATGACAATATTTCAAAACATTTCATCGATACAATGGTTCCAGTACACGAAACGTCGAAGCAATAAATCACGGAAGCTTGTTAGGAAAATCAATGAAAACCCAAAATCACCCTAGACCTTTATTAATATAATAACAACGAATCATTTTCCTCGCCAGATTGATGAACGGCAAACCATGTAACCTAATACAGACTACTGAAATAATTAGGGATAAAGAGCTGTCGACTCCAAAATGATAGTAGGTACCCAAGTTATACGTACGAAACAGCCAGGCATAGGAGACGATTTCATATGCGAGTCATATTTTCACATCAAATACATCCTTTCACGCCCACGTATTTAAACCATAAAATATAATGTGAAAGTATGATAATACATTTCAAACATATAAATTGTTGTTAAATTGTGTATTTTGTAACGATTGAGTGTGATCGAGAAACTAGTTGATTTTGGCATAAAACATTTTAAATTATATTAAACATTATTTACTTGAATCTTATTTTTTTAAATGCGAAATCAAAACACGTTGAGTTAAGTTGGTTTGTCTGTAAGTATTGAGTAAATATTGAGTATTGATCAAAGCAGTCCTGATTAAGAAGCATATATATATATATATATATATATATATATATATATATATATATATATATATATATATATTATTTTTTTTTTCCTTATTTTTATATCTTAATTTGAAATATTTTAATAGTTTATTAAAAGGAATCGGCTGTAAAAGTTTAGGTCAATTCTATAGGGCACAAAAATATGTATTATATGTATATGTATTTTTTTATTTTTTTTATTTTTGAATTATTTAGAAAAAATCAGTAGGTACATGGTGTACCAATATTTTTCGTAGTCTCACGAAATATGAAAATCATTTTTAAATTTCATGGAATAACAATAATCAATACGCGAGTTCCAAGCATATACACCAAAAGAGTTTTCCTTAAAATCGAGCACGGGAAACTTTCGAAGAATAAGCTGTCAGTCGGTCGGGTCTAGTAAAGAAAAAAAAACAAACGAAAACTCGGTTTTGACTCATGCCATACACTCATTGTAAATGCCATTTATTTCCACTCTCATATTCTCTCCAATAACTTAAATCAAATTCCTAAAGAATTTCCAGTTCACCAACTATGGCACAGTGTTAGCGTCCATTTCGATTTGGAGCGACGCAATTTTTCGTACAACTTCACTGCTGCTGTTGTATAACATCGCCACCGCCATTCCGCGCTCAGCATTATTATGTTTACATTATATCTCTAGCCAGCATCTCTTCTACGCCATTCTCTTTTACCAGTATGCATTTATTCTACCGGAATAATTGAGATAGACCATATTAACGATATCCCCACGATAAACCCCGCGGTTATTATGTTTATGGACGAAAATATGTATTTTATGTAATGTTTCTTCAATATAAATAAATTAAAAGACCGTGAAAATAAAATGAGAAAAAAATTGTTGCGTAATGCGTGCGTGCATGTGTGTGTGTGTGTGTGTGTGTGTGTGTGTGTGTGTGTGTGTGTGTGTGTGTGTGTGTGTGTGTGTGTAATTATGACAACATATGTATTTTTACTGGCATCAATGCGATATATGAGTTTTTGGTTGAGATAAGATTCCGTCAACGGAAATATTAGTTAAGGAATAGAATAATTCTTGTGCGTATTTCGTTTAGTGTGATTCTTATAGCATAAATGATAATTTGAATAAATATACCTTAGGGCTTATAAAATCATATTTAATGACGAATAATTATGATTAAGTAGTGATATGAATATTTCAAATATTATGATTTCTATTAAAATTATGTTGAATAATAATATACGTTTTAAACAACAATATGATGCAATTTATCTGTAAATCTTAAAACAGATATAATTTATTTGAAAGTTGTGTTCATTTTATTTTTTCGATTGGTTTTTCGTTATAACATATTAAACAGTAATACATGACGGTCTATATTTTTACAAAATTAAATGTACATAATCGCGTTTGTGTTTTTCTTTTGTCCATTTACCATTGTATCGTCCGTTTAAACCCCTCAGAACACAACTAAATGGTATTCAATTGTTCTGTCTGAGAGCCATCTATCAAATTATATTAATGTTTGCAATGTACTGAAAAACTTTCTTTTTTTTTCTCTTTTTCCGATATTAGCTTTTCCGATTTTTCTAGAATTAATTAGATTTCATATTATATCACATTGTTTATGGCATTATGCAATTTATTTAAATTGCGTTACGATTAATTCTATAATCACCTAATTATAAATCTTTTTGTTTTTTTTTCCTAACTCGCTATTCGTTAAACAATCACGGTACCTAATGAACTACTCAGAACGTTTTAACGATTAGCCCATCATTAGGCATTCAAATAAACAATAATCACAATATTAAGGCATTATTATCTAATTAGATGCATTAAGACCTGGGCAAAAGAAGTGAATAAAAGTTTAAAAAATATTAAATTATTCTTAAGATGATATCAGCACGACAGCATAATGTTTGTTTGTCTCTGTACATTATACCAAAACATGCTACGTAACTGATTAATCATAACGTAAAATAAGTTGAATTCAAATCTTCAATACATATAAAATTTAAAGAGAAGAACATTTTCCAGGAAAATGTATACAATATCAGCTAGTAGAGCTGTTACAATTATTTCAAAAAAGTATTTAACTTCAATTCAAGTGACTACTTTGTCAAACGGTGTCTGATGATATTTTGATGTTTTACGAAAAAAATGCGACACATCCTCCAAAATTGTATTCTTTTCATCTTCAGTAATATGTGCTCAAGCTGTAAATTTGATTTGAACACGTCATAATACAAGTTCTGTGTTGAGTGTATTTGTTTTCTTTCTAGTTAGATACACAGAGACAATAATAGAATGTGTGCTGACGTCGACTAAACTGATTATAAAAATTAATATATTAAATATAATATTAGACATAATTTTTTTTCGATTACAATTTGCTATTATTGATCACACAGGTAATGTACGTATCATAATCATGTGATCAATCTTAAGTACCAAATAGTTTTTCACGAGCATTAATAATTATTACCGTTCCATTTATGATAATTTAAACAAATATAAACAGTGCGCTTTTATTAAAACTGCTGAAGTATATAGTAAATTAAATATACTCGTTTTAAAATGTTATATTCGTAGATATTATCTACACACCAAAATTAATCACGTAGATGGTTAGAACACAATATTAATGGACACGTATTAGAGATTTGGTTTTTATTATTTGTACGTTTTATACTGGTAGAATAATAAAGTTAAAAACAATGATGATTAAACATTAAGTACAAGGTATTTTTTATTATTAAAAACTATTTGTTAAAAATTACAAAAATTTCATTTTTTGCATTAAGCATATAACTGTTAATTAATTTTTTCGCCTGAATAAAAATCACTACATTTTCTTGTGGAAATAGCATCAAGTTCAGAATATAATGCTAAGAATAAACTACAAAGGCATATACGGTTTACCCCGGGGAATAATATCTCTTGGATCTCTCAAAAGTTCACGGGAATTCGGCAGATCAGAACTTCTACTCGCGTAAGTACGACCCACGCAATCGATTCCAGAAATTGCACATTGTGACGCGATAAAAGTAAAATAATTTCGTCCGTAGTTTATGAAGTCGAATACGCGGGTACAATACAAAATCTAAAAAAAAATTAATACAGAACAACGTCAACAACACCGTAACCAAACTCGAGCGAGCGCATTCATGTGTCTAAGTGTGTGTGCGTGTTTGTGTGTGTCTGTGTGAGATAACTGATAAGTATATATATATATATATATAAAATGCTAATTTAGTACTAATCTCAGTCCTAAAAGGTATAAATTATAGTCAACGTATAAATTACCGCACGTCATTCAGAAATTCAGAATATTTTTAGCGCACCGCACCGGTCGTCGTATTGTCATCGTGTTCCTCGGAAATGCCAATGACGTGGACGTGAAAACGAATAATATTTTTTCTATTTTCTAGTATTTCTCTCTTTTTCTCTTTAATATTCACATTCCTGAATTATTTAGGATGTGCGTACGTGTAATTTGCACGAAATCCGGCCACTTGGGTCGTTTCTAGACACATCGATCGACCGAGAGGACCTGTACACGTCGACATAACACGGACGCGTTGCCAATTAGAACAAAAGGTCTGGCCTCCCCCTTAACATGGGCTACACGCATAAACGTGAATACTGTGAATTGGGACTAGAGAAGCTCGACTACCAGATTAATAATACCCACTTACCTTGTGATATTTGACGGTTTCGATAAACAATATCACAGTTAAACACCTTTGAAAATAAATCCAGGCAAGAGTCCTCTACGACCGGATTTCTCATTTACGCCTCAGATATTCTGGATTGACCGCGATGACGATTGAGGATCTTTTTTATGTCACGATCATCGATTTATCATTCTATCTACCTCGGCTGAAAAACATGTGTATTTTTTATCATTTTTTTTAAGGTTTCTTGACACTAAGTGTTCAGCCCGAAATATGATGTAAGTTGTATAGATTTCAGAAGGGCGTACGAATAAATTAAAACATGTAAGAACTAAATAGTTTTATTTATTTTTCTTGAAAAAGAACAATAAATAAATAATATCATGTTTAAAGTTCTTGAATTTTTTAAAAAGAAAAATATCCTTCATAAAGGAAAAACGTAGAAGACTGAAGAAGTTGAAAACTAGAAGAAGGTCATCATTATTATTAGAAACTAAAAAAAAATTCACTTTACTTGTAAGGAATTAATATATATATATATTGTTCATAATTTCCTACTCGCACATAATTATGGTCAGATGGACCGTTAAACAGATAGACACAACAAAAATATAAGAATATCTAAACATTTTCTGTTTGAAAACCTGAAAATAGAAAGAATCTTTCTGTAAACCTCGAACGTGTCATTTTTCTTCGTGTTTTTCTCCGAAAGTAATCTTACAGCATTATATTCCAATTTACTGAAAAAGGTACGTTTTATTACTTGTTCACGTATTACGTATATTGTATACAAACAAATACAAGATAAGAAAACCAAAAAAACATTTAATAGCATATAAAAGCACGGAATTTCTATGGATACAATAATGTCATTTAATATTCATGTATTATAAGGTCTAAGAGTACACGCCATAATATATCATACGACCGAAAGTAAGATACCGCAGAATTTATCTAAATTGCTTTCGTATAGATACATTTTTATCATAAATCTACATGAAAAAATCTTCGTTTTTATGACGATCTAATGTAAGTTTTATTTGCTAAGTATAATATAACAATTTGAAACATACAGTAGCGTTATAAATGCGTCGTACATGTACAGAATAAAAAAAAAACCGTTTAAGCGTATCTTGTGAGATGTGTGTAATAAAGTAAATTTTAAAATCAGAAAATGATAAATTCCCCATTTATTCTTTGGAAATCGTGACATATAAACGTGACGTTTTTTATAATATACAAACCACGAATTATAAATTAAAATACATAAATAACAAGTATTATATCATTATGCTTTGACGTTTTAAATATCATATTATTTTTAATTGTAATTAAACAAACAATAGTTGGTCTCTAGAGGAATAAAATTATTTAATATTTTAACTTCTTTGTAGGGTTAATTAGGTAAATAACTGTATTTTAAAACATAATTGTCTTATAATTAAAATAAATGACTAAAAAATTAGTACTATATACATTTACAATTTTTTTATCTTTCAGAAAATAAATGTGTTTGCAAACAATCACAAGAAATTAACTGTTTTGTTATCTACGAAATTTATGCAGATAATTATATTATTTTTAACCAAAAAATTAATTGAAAAAACAGTATAAATTAATAATAAAATCTTTAATATTTAATTCTGTGATACAATTAATAAGTGAATTAAAAAATGTTCGGTTTTTGATAAAAAAATATAGGTAATTACTTTTATTCCATTTAGGTAAGAAAACTTGTCACATTGTTTGTGCATTTTTAAGTATTCCAAACCTTCCAAAACCTTCAAATGACGTCAATTTTATTGATTTGATACAAAACAGGTCATTACGTTTGAAACTTCTGTTTTAAGAAATTGTTTAAAATAATATAATAATATATAATGAAAAATGAAACTTTTGAAAACATTATGTTTACTCGAAACAGAACTTGAAATTTATCGTATGAAATATTGAGAGTTATTTTCATTTTAACATTTTCTTTACAAATAATGAGCTTTAACAATATAAATCTTGTTTCATAATATTTTTGGAATCCCATGAAAATAATTCACTTTTATTTAGAATTGTAAAGTTGCTGAAGTATACAAAAATAATATGACTGTAATAATACATTGAACCATTATTTTCCACCAGTGTCCGACACATAAAAATTTAATTTATTGGTTTTAAACATCTAACATAGAAACATTTCAAATTTGTGTTCAATATTACTATAATTATTGAATTAATTATGTCATTATAACTATTGAGCGCACTGTACTTTGTTTCAATATTAAACGTTTAAATAAATCATTTTTATTTTCCTGTAAAAAAAAACATTTATTCGTGTTAAGTGGTTATTTATTTTATTTTTTTTTTTTTATTTTAAACGTTTTCATTATACTGAACTCATAAGTGTTAGTGTGTTGTTGAGTGAACTAGCTTCACACATTATAAACTGTCTTATTATAAACTTCCACACATTATAAACTGTTTTATAACCAAATTTTTATATTTTTTGATATTTCATAAAATATTTCAAGATTTAAATAAAAAGAATTGATAGTTTTGACAGTAAATATTGATTTGATTTAAATTTGCAAACGTTTAACTCATATAATGGTATTTTAATTTAAAAATTAAATAATGTTATCTAACACAAACATCCAATTACAATAATATTGCAACCGTATAATAATATACATTTAAAAATAAAAATAAAATAAAATAAAATATGGCAATTATAATGCACTCAAAAATTTCTCACAAATCAGATGATTTGACTTACTTAAAATTTATTTCGTGAATATTATATTATTTTTAAACTACTCATATAGCGTTTATTCCTTTACATATTTATTCAATTGAACCCATTTTTACTAGAGTTTAATTAGTACGAGACTATTCAGAATATGGTAATAACCAAGTTTTTGGTTCTTTTTATAATCGAGCCAATAGCTTATGAGATCAAAGCATTTAAATTTAATAATAGTGGAATAGTGGCGAGCCATTTACCCTGTCTATTCCTCTTGTTTACTCCAAATTTCAAGTAATTATAATATAATATGCTGAACTCTTAGTTCAGCTATATAAATTTAAAAATTAAACTACCAAAATTTCCAATCAAATCATTCTGTCCCATATTATTTTTTTTATAATATAAATAGCGATTGCCATTTAAGGAAACTAAAACTTGAAAAATGACTGAATAAAAATATTTTTTTACTTCAAATCGCGGCGCAGTAGAATCGTGTTAATTTATATATATATATATATATATATATATATATATATATATATTACTTATAAAGTGATAAATATAATAATATACGTATATTGCATTTGTCAAATAGATCCGATGCCCCCTATTTATAATTTAACTTAAATATGTGTACGTATAACAACAACTATGTATCGTAACATTTCCGCTGTAGTATGGTGGGACAAAATTATTGTTTCGAAATATCGTTATTCGTTTTATGGATAAGCGTTAAGAAAGAAGGCTCTATGTAATTCGAAGCAGTTATTTAACAGAAAATAATATTATTGCCATCTTATAGGCAATATTTTATATTATAAGAACAGATTATGGCCACAATACACTCATACAAGTAATGTTATCGGTTTCCAACGACGCTAAAACTTTTTACCCGATTAATATGTGACCATAAAATACGTAATTGAGTATGAAACAAGATTCGAAGGCGCCACCCGAGAGAGCAGACTTAAAATTTAATGCATGTAAATAAACTCAGACTCAGACGTAATGTTCTATCCTTCGATTTTCTCTAACCGACTGATTTTCGCTAGGCTGCGGTTGCCATCAAAAAATTGTATTTGTTTTCAATCTCGAATCAATGTGATATGATAAAAATATTATTCGCTAACTTTGTAAAGTCATTCTAGTTACCGTCGCTTACACCTCGATGGATCATATTTTAAACGATAATTATCAATTCATCACAAATATACATTTTAATCGTAAGTAAAATCTACTCTGCTAAAACAACAAAATGGTTTTCGATTATTCATATTACAGTTTTGAAGATAATAAAAACAAAATAAGATAGAACGCTAAAATAATAATAGATAACTATAACACATATTTTACCTATGAAATTATTTTTAAGTAATAAAAATAGAATTATTGTTTGTGTAAGTCTATTAATATTGATGTTGATCGAGTAAAAGTTTTTAACACCACTTTGTATTTTATTTAAAACTTAGTAACTAAAACCATTTCTATGAAAATGCTATTTTACTTTTTTTTTTCTCAAATTGTTGGATTAATTTTTCCCTATGCTAAATATATCGATAATTTCACAACATTGAATTTTCAAAGTACCTTTAATGCGATAAAGTTTTCGATCTGTTGAAAGGCTGAAAGAATTATTAACCACCCAATAACGACGTAGTTGCATAAATCAAAAGAAAATTATTGTAAAATCAATACGTTATTCTATCGGAATCCAACGAAAACAGGATCACTGAGTAAGACACAAGAAAAAACAGCAGCTTTATCACACTTTACTCATACCTACCGGTTATAGTAATTTAGCGACTTCTAACCAGTTTCAAATTTTCAGTCATGCTCTTTATCACACAAATATCTACAAACGTGGAACTTTATGACCTCAAAATGTTCTCTATGATCCGATCTCATTTATAAAAAACGCGTGTTTACATACAGCCGGACAACAAATCGCTTCCAGCGATGTACCAGGACATTGTGATGACACTACTAATTATAAGGATATCGTGCGTCACCCTATATGTCATGCTACTTGTTAAAAAGCAGTCTACCGCTCGATCTGATTGATGGATCGCTAACGGAGACACGTGTCTCCTTCGAATACTACTATATGCAAAACATCACGGTAAAATCATCACTATTTGCGTCATTCGCCCAACTAAAAGGCATATGTTTTGTGTATTTGTCGACAACAACGAACACTATCGGGTGTTGAGTAGTAACTTGCACGGAAAAACAACCGTGCTAGAGTCACAACAACTCAACGTGGTAATGGTTTTAAATTGGTCAAATTAAAGTGAACACTTTCACAACTAAAACATAAAACCAATTTTAATTACAGGCAGACAGTTAAATATTCTGCCTATAAGTTATTTTTAAAGTTGTTGGTTATGCGTTCCAACAAATATGTTGTCGAGTAGAATAACGTAACCCGAAGAAACGTATAATATGCGAGTATGCAGTGCTACTTTGTACATGTAGTCCCTGTCCGGAAACTTCAAGCATTGTAATTTGTGAGAAAGAGAAAATTGATTTGAGTACGAAAAACCGAAATTATTGAAAATAATTTATTCTTTCTATATAACAGTTTTTTTTTTTTTTTTTTTTTTTTTTTTTTAAATTCTATACATCGACTTAGAAAACGAATGTGATAATCGAATTAAAACAAAATAAATCCATTCTGCATCTAATAATGAAAATAATAAACGTCACTATGATTCAGCTTAAACTTGTATTTTACATTCAAATTGCGAATAATTTACGATTTAAATAGCATACAGCGTGTTTATGAATCATAAATAAAAATAAATACAAAAATATAACGATAAAATATAAAAGAATGATTAAAGTCTACAAAGAAAACTGTAAAATCAGAAAAAATAAATAAAAAATAACGAACACGGTAGGGATTAGTATATTTTCAGTATCTTTGGAGACTTTATATCAAAAGAGCTGAACCAAAAGTCTCCTAAATAATTTGCCCGATCGTACTCTGTATACGCTTAGCAACCGGATTAGACGCCGACGACAACGACAAGAATATTATGATTTACTATGGTGTCCCAAAGACTCCATGCGTTATTATTCATCGCACAAAGTATTTTAATATATATATATATATATATATATACAATTCACATAATACATATCACGACAAATTCCTCTAAGAGCTGAATGTCACGGTATTGTGGTCCGCAGCTGCGGCCGGTTGCCGATGCTGGATGGTGCAGCTGTAACTAAGACAACGTCTTTCGGTTCATCGTTTTCAATTAAATCACGCTTATACGCACTTCGGTCTTAGCGCACGACAATTATTTATCGTGACATTCCCTCCATTAGAATCACATTTATCATATTCCTATTCTCGATGGCTCGAAGTGAACTCGTAACCGTACAATCATTTGCTGAGCAATACGTGTAACAGACTAAATATAATAATATTTTATAAGCGATTGAATATAATTTGAATATATGTCTTAACATACTTATATCAAAATCAAAAAATGTGTAATTTAATGGTATGCATAAAAATCAAATAAAAGTTGTATTATTAAACATATTAGATAAATACTCAATAAAATACACATGTAATCCTTATAGAGTATTAAAGCTGTTCGGTTTGTATTAATGTCCGGTTTCAATTTTTAAAACCCGTCATCAAGCAGTTGAGTATACATTTTCAGGTACTTAATATGAAACACCAAAGAAAAAGTTCAGTAAGTAGTAGAAAAAAATTAACCCTTTCTCCACAAATATATGGATTAGGTTATAGAATAATATCCCTTAAAAATTCAACAATACATTTGTTTGGTTTTTATTGTAAAATAATAATTTAAACAAATATCATCATGTATGTTCTTTAATGTTTAAATATATGTATCAAGTCAATACGTGAATACCATAACACGCGATTTATTATAAAATATGTATCTGAAATAGCTATATTGATCGTATATAGTTTATTCCCTCTAAATTATTCTCTTGTATTTATTTATTTATTTATTTATTTATTTTTTTTTTTTTATGAAAAATCAATTTTCAGCATTTGCAATATAATTTGTGCGCTTAGTGCTGCTTTGTAAAATGTACTGTTTGTGAACTTAATAATAAAAACTATTACAAAACGAATTGTACAAAAATAACAATAATAACGATTATTGTAATATTTGTGAATAGCTTGATATTTCTGGGTGATGGAAAGAAAATGAGAAAATGTTTGAACTTTTGAATATCTGCGAACTACGAACATTTCGATTAAAATAAAAATGATTACATTTTGTCTCAAACCACTTAACTGACATAAAGAAAAAGAAAATATTACAAAACTATTGTAGAAAAGTAAAAATACGAACATTTTATGCATTGATTTTTTTGTAAACATGATTAGTTTCTTTAATTGAAATTCATTTAAACCATGGAGACGGTAACATGATTGTGAATATAATAATTTCATTCCATTTTAACGGATTTAGTTTTGAATAACCCGATAACAGTGAAAACAAAAACCACAAAGTAAATTTTAATCAAGCGTATTTCCCCTTAGTCACAAAAGCTCTAAGATTCTAAAAACTTATTACTTTTCTTCGGGTTTACCAATATACGAGTACATAAAAAAAAACACCAAAAACGGGTGTTTTGGTAATAAATATGTTATAAAAAGGGAAAGATAGACTGAGAACAACGTATGTTGACGTTTATTTAGGTATAAGTGTTACGCTAAAGTTACGATTAAATATTTTCAAAATAATACTGTAATACCTATATACCTTTATGGTTATTGTACTTACATGTGTTTTACGAACCAAAAATGCTGTGGGCAACTCTCCATAGATTCATTTAAGTGAACTAGATTTTAAATTAGATTTATAAAATGTTCTCGACGTCATACAACACGGTTTGTTTTGTGTATTATGGTGATCCATTGAATCGCTTGATGATTATATTTTTGCTGTAAAATATCTAATGTCCAAATTATTAATTTATGGTAATCATTATCTTTTTACCCCTCGATAATTTTAACTTGCAGACGAAAAATATGAAACTACTCTCCAGAAACAATTTATACTACGATAGTTGACTAATTAATGTGTTCGTGAACGCTCTTCAAAAAAAATGTAAGAAATATTTATTTTCTTCTAGAGTTTTGTGTATTTCCTAAACTTTCTTTTCTATAAAACTAAAAAACACCACAACAAAACAAAAGTATGCCATTTCCAGTTTCTCAAAATTTCACGAAAAATTGCAAAGCGTCCTATTGTACGACAAGTGTTTTCATTGTAGTTGTTTATCTTCTGTCTAAAATCCATAAAAAATAATGAACAAAAATTAGTCGGGAGTCACCATTTAAAACAAGAAAAAAAGAATTAGATCTCGGATTATACGTGCTCGGATAACTCTACCATAAATGTCGGCCATATTTATAGCATACGTTTTTCGGATAAAATAAAACGGAGAAAAAAAGATGTCAGAAACTTAGACACTGTGTAATGAAGCAGTTCCAGTGGGCAGTGAGTGTAAAACACGCAATGATCACAAAAAGTACTTTTCTAGAAAATAAAAAAATTATATAAAAAAAAGAAAAAACCCAAAGAGTTCAGAAATTGGTTGTCCATTACTCGCCATAATGCCCTCTTTCTTTCCTTCTGAAATTTTTCAAATATTTAAGACAAGAAACATGTTGTATGAAATATATATTTAACTTAATACCTACGTTATTTATTATCTTGTTATTTATTATCTTTGACTTCCTATCAGTGTTTGAAATGGACAATTATACAGTGGCGTCATTTAGGGTGGGGCAACTCATACATTTGCCACAGTCTAGTGTTTAGCTGCTCAGTCTCTCAAGTTGGTACATATGAAAAATATAAAATATACAAAAAATATAATAATAATAATAATTGTTCGAAACTTGCCACCTTAGCGACTTTTAAATAGAAAACTTCGCGCCACCGTTATTATTGGTTCTGCCATGAACGTCGCGAACTTTCGAGACGTTTCAGCGGCCCCCTCCCTCGGCATCCACGACCTTAATTTTGTATTATTACTTGTTTAATTACACTTCTTTAATACATTTAAAACTTTATAAAAATCACAATTACAATATATAAGTAGACCAAGTGACGTGAAGGGGCTCGATATTGAGTAGTTTGATACGTCTGCTTAATGGGTTGATCCAAGGCTGGATATATAGTTGCTGGTGTCGTCTTTTGGACTTATGGAGGGACATTGTGCCCATTAATTAACGTAAACATTAACGTCACAAATGTGTTTCTGCAGATTTGTCACTTTACAAAATTTTGTAACCATATATAATATCAAAAATAAAATGAGGAAGCTTATTTAATCAAGCTCTTTAAATAAAAAACAGGACGTTTTAGTTGTTTTGTTGTTTTTTCTTAGTGTAGAATAAATATATAACATTTTTAATGCTTCGAGTATGCATTTTCGAGTTTCGTGTAATAAGTGTGTTAAATAAATATTAAACATAAATTGTAATTAAAATAGTTAAAAGATTCGAGAATTTTGATGTGTGTTGGACAGCGTATGTTACTTGATTCATATTACATTTTTTATATGTGATAGCATATTACAATACTGAACCCGTGTATACGAGAAGATACACAAAGCGTGTACAAGCAAAAGATACTATTTTTATTTGAAATTTATAGACAAGTAGATAGGTATGTTTAATTTAATTATGATCTGAATGACAAATAATTTAAAAGCAAAGCACACTTGGTATTTATAACACACACCAATTAAATAATTTATAAAAATACTCACCTACAACATTACCGATGAATAAAAATAGTTATATTTATAATCATAAAGTCAATCATTTGCTCTACAATATATTCCTTAGAAAAGAATTATACGTAAATTATATCTAAATTAGTATTATCATAAAGACGTCTTAATTTTGAATTTCACTTAGCAATGAAGATTGAATTAAAAAATCGTTATTTTCCGGCTAAAAACATGTTGTTTTATTTTTAACCGGAGAGAGCGCATTATTTTCATTGCCCAGAGCTGATTTTCCCGAGATTGGCTGTCCTGCCAATCAGCTTTATCTGTTTCATGTGACTCGTTCGCGTTCGACAGCGAATCAGCACGTCAATAATCAAAAAACGCCGAAGCTCTGCGCCTTTACGACGGGTGGGCGGCGACAAAGAATTGACCGTGTGAAAATGTACAGAAAAGATGCGTGAAGACGCGGTCGATTGGGTCGCCAGGCGAGATCATGACGTTTGTCTCGTAGTAACAAAACTTTCGCGCCACCGCAATTATCCTTCTCGGCAGCTTGCGATTAGAACGCGGAGTAATATATACGTCCTGCTGCGACGTTGTTTTCTTTGGTCAGCGATGTGCATCCCCTTTTTTTACCCAGTCACCCGGGGAGGCGGAGGAAGCACATGCACGTTCGAGTGTACGATTCAAATCGTGGAATGTGTACGTAACGGCCGTTGGTTTGTAATAAGCAAACACGGCCAAACCAACCGTATTGTTACACGATGTTAACAAACGGCCGGCACACTTAGCACCACAGGTGTTCTTCGTTTCTTGGACGAGACGTCGCGTTAGGCAGATGACGTGTCGGTGTGAGGTGTGCAGAATTCAAAAGAAAAGGTAATGATAATTTCTCCGGGAAAACGATTCTAAGTCCCAGCTTTGGTATAATGCACATATTATATTCGAGTTATAATTTAAAACCCTTATCAAAAAAAATGATGACGAACGATTTTTAAAACTGTTTTAGTATGATTAATTAAGTATATATGCAGGAAAACGATGAGTTGTATTATCAAGTTTTAAAAACATTTTAAATTCTTAAATGTGAATGTTTAAACATTAATATTTTCTAAGTTTTATATTTAGTTCGACAGTGGTCAAATTTTCAAGCTCCATTATCTTTGAAATGATAATCCAGCAACTGAAATCCATTCCATGAAAATCTCGTAAAATACATATTACTATTTTTAGTTGATACTTCGGTAGTTTCTTCTAAATGTCAGAAATAGAGAATAGAGGAAAATTACCTTTCTTAACTATACAGAGAAAACGATTTATAATCTTTAGACGGGCTGAATGAATATCCTGGACGAATTCTACTACCCCAAAATAAGGTCAACGACAAAAAATTAATTAATTAAAATAATACACGTTGAAACCAATTGATCCTTCGCTTCACTAGGAATCTGGAACATGCCTAGCGAAATCTGAATTTTGCTTATTGTAATAGAAATTAACATATTTTTCGGAGCGCCTACACAATTGAAAAATTCAAATTTACGAAATTTTAATTCGTTACGTCAAAAATATCAATAGGATAGACAACAGCATGACAAAATAGATAGGTATCATCACAGTTGTAATAATTTTGTTCAGTATACGCATCTCCTTTACTCCCAACCGATGTCGTAGTTCTCCATTTTTGGTCGGTTGATTTTTTTTTTCCATCTTATCACCATAGGAACATCTGTGATTATCACTTATCTATTATTTTTTTTAAATTGAACTATTTTGTTTGTTTCATTATGAACCTAAAGATTGTATGAATAATGTTAATAATTTAGAATAATTTGATTCTAATTATTAGGTAATAGATATATTTTGGCATCATTAATTTGTTCTGTGACAAGAGTACGATTGATAACATTTTATATTTACGTGGCAAATTACAATGATAATGTCTACCAATAAGAAGTGGAGAACTACGATGTATGTGAAAAGAAGAAATATTAGAGTGGGGTGTGCGTATCAAAAATCTGTGATGATACTTATCTATTTTGTCATGGACAACAGTAAGTTGGTGAACGGATATTGTCGGCCCTAGTACTCAAGGTATGTTTGTAAACATTACAGATTTATAAAACGAATTATAGCGAACTGTGCAAATCCGTGTGATATTTTGGAAAATAAAATTATCAGAATGACAAAACAATTATAAGAAATAGATGATTCACAAACCGATGAAGTAATATGATTGTATGCATTTGAATAATGTAAAATATTTATACGATATAAAACGAATATACATTTTTCCATGATACTTTGTATTTTATTGATTAATACCATTCTCAATTCCCAATGATTTTTATATTTGGTAATATATACACTATTTAGTAGCTCCATAAAGTTGTTCGAATAATGTAGGTACATAATAATTTTATTTATATACATCATTGGAAAGTTAATATTTTATGTCCTTAACTGTAAAAATATGGTGTTACAAAACTGTTATTTTGTAATTTAACATGATAAATCTTATATAGTTCGAATACTAGGACAGATGATTACTTTTCTCAATAGCTACAGTTGTAGGTTTGTAATTAAAGTGTTGAAAATGTGCAAATAAATGTCATAGTTTGTGAGTAACTTTTTAATATTTATTTAACAACAATCATGAAACAAATATAAAAAATGTTTACACTTCATGAGTTACTGATAATATTATAATATTGAAACTAGTTTGTTTCATGGGAATAATGGTTTTAAAAGTCTATTTATAACAAACTTTTGAATAAAAAATGAAATAATAAAAACAATAATAAATTGGCAATTTGTTTCTTCAGAATATACATCAGTTTTTGAATAGAGTAATCGTCAAAAAATAACAGTTTAAGAATTTTATCTTTTCTGTAAATAGTTTTTGATAGCTATAATACAATTTTTCAATCAATACTCATGATTTTATTCATAAGAATGCATATAAAATAGCCAGACCTTTTTCTATGTCTGAGTAATACTCAAGATGATTATTTATTACATTATAATTAAAAAAAAACTTATGAGATTCCTGATGAACTTTTCTGTGGTGGAGTTCTGATCTTACAGTGCGTTAAAAGCTATAAAAGAGCTTCAAAATGTTTGTAGATCATTGTCATCAATTGGGTAGATTTTTAATAGTTCCTATTTATATATATTCCATAAAGCTATTATACATGCGAGGTGCTTATAAAAACGTTAAAATATTTTGTACTACAATGCTATTCGAGTGAAGTTCTCGACGGTATATTTCTAAATTTATTTTGATGGAATCACTTATTTCAATAATCGACACACTTGGGAATTCAATACAACGATAACCGTGCATTTGTTGAAGGTATGTTTTATTGATCAATAACTCTGAACGTAATTTTTGAACAAAGTATACTCAACCTTTTTTTGAAAAAAACTTCTCAGTAAACCAATAGACCCTTCGTTTCACTCAGAATTTAAAAATAATGCTTGTAATTAGCCATCAAAGGAAAACAAATAGTCGTCAATTTTATGTTTCGAGGTGGGACAAAAACAGTAGTTGATTCCTCACCCTCACCCGAAAAAAATACATCTTGTGTAAAGTGTTAATATATAAACGTGTGATTATGTTTAAATACATAATATACTCTGGTTTCAATCGGGTAACGCACTATTTTATAAAGTCTGTCTCATGAAAGATCGGTACCGTTTTGCGCACGTCTAATGAGCTACACACCGCTGCCGAACCATCGAATCCCCGAAAGTATAATCGATCATAGACGGCACATTACGTCGGGGAACGACAGCTGCATTGATATCGATATACGTTTTACTCAAATAACGAATAATTATATTAATAATTAGGTTATAAAATAAAAGTCGTACCCTTTTGGTAGGAAGGAGGCTTAGGTGAGGTGTGACGTGAGACATGCGTGTCACTGACCAGTTTTGGTCAAGACGCGGTACCAATCGTTCGTGAAACAGACTAGACGTATATCGAACTCGTTTTAGACTTAGATAATTATTTCGAATAAAAGAACGATGGTCTATATGATTGAATGCACGTCGATCTTTCTATAGATAACTTTAATATCCAATCGTCGCATTGAATTTGAATGTGCAAATCGTCGATTCAATCGTCGTGGCCAAACTATCTTTTGTCTCGTTGTTCAATATTCGTTTTCGAAAACAATGTCATCACAGACTGAGAAAATGGAAAACGAAAGGATTAACGACTATATTCTAGTTTGCAATCGATTGGTTTTCGAAAGCCCGCGGGCCTAACCGATCGAAATGCTCTGGCACATATCTACGACGACAGTAGGGATAAATAAAAATGATTATAAATAAAATTAATGAAAATAAAACCCAAAGAAATACTTGTCAGGAATACGAAAAAACTGTCATCACGTCTCGTACATGGTACACAAATGAACGTAAGATACGTGCTATTTCCATTAATACGGGTGTTTTTCTGGTGCGAAATTACTGCTGCCATTATAAGTTTTGAATGACGTAAACAAATTCGAATATTTGTTTTGTGAAAACCGAAAACCTACCGTAGATCAAGCGATCAAAGTCGACATAAATGTCTGCACGTTAGCCCAACGAATATAATAAGTAATAACGATCGATAAAACAGAAACGCTGAAATATAGCCTGGTATACACGTATATGTAGATAATAATAATAATAATAATGATAAAATGTTTATAAAATAATCCGATTTATACCATTAGTCATTTAAATTTCATATTCGTCCGTATCACATGTCAGACTTTACTAAGTTCTTAAATCAACTTTGTATGCAACTGACAGTGAGCCATAATTTTTGAAACAAACAAGTTTGAAGTATGAACTAAATATTATGTAAACTTTTTACCCGTCATAAACATTAATACGAAAAATTGCTAGGTAAAAACCTACTATATACCTACTTAGTGATGATGATGGCAGTGGTGATGGCATGGTGACCAATCATCCGTGTTGCTCATCAGTATACAAAAATATATTTATTTTTCATACGTCAGTGATGATATTCAACGCCGTGCTCATCTTCTAATCTGTCTCTCTATTTCATTTTCTCACTCACCCCTATCTCCGGGGGAAGCTGAATCGTTTAAATCACGTGCTTTCACGTCAGTCCATTGCACACAACATTTACATTTGGCGTGAAAAGATTCTTGTCGGCTGGCTTTAACGCAATTATTTATTTCTCCTAGGCGGGAAATCCCCAGCATTTCTGCCGTGTGTCAAACCACGCGCCATAACCGGATGGATTCCGGGAAACTCGCACATTTATTCTGCCCGTTCTCCTCCCTTCTATCAGGAAGTACTGTCAGCCCGGGAAAGCAGATCCGCTACCGGTCAAAATTCACTCGCCTATTGTTTGCTCCCTCATATTTTCTGTACCCAGGCCTCCGTCCGGGGTGTATAATAATATTCCCGGCGCGGCGCAAACGCGTCCAATGTGTCTATTACTGGTGCCGGTGGTATACTTCCGTGTCCGCTCTTAACATACACGCACACAAATACACTCACACAAACACACACACACACACACACACACACACACACACACACACACACACACACACACACACACACCTTCTCCTTACCCCTCTAGTTTGATTCTCTTATCGCGCACGGTCTGCGCGTAAAAGGTAGTAAAAGGTCAACAAAAGTTAGGGAAAACCAACCAATTATTATTGCATAAATATTTCGTTATTTTAAAACATACGTTACCCTAAACTTCCGGTTCTCGTTAATTTTAAAAAGAAATGTGCTGCCGGAAAACAAATACCAAACGGAAAAAAGATCGGCTCTTCAGTTATCGGTGTATATTTATGTACACACACACACGCATACACACACACACACTCAATAATAGAACAAATAAGACATTAAATACAATTCGATTTGATAACAGAAATATGTAAATATTTCATAACATATGCTCTCTTAGTTGTTATTTTAATATTATTATAACGAAAACTAAAACTACGATAAAATCAACATTTTATTTTTTATTCTATGAAATATGTATTGCCTATTTAAATACTATCGACAGGAAAATAAATCTTTATTTAAATATAATTTTATTAGTAATGGATTATGATAAATTACGCCTTCGAAACCGGGTTTGTATAATTCATAACACTGCACATTTTTCGAATTTAAATAACTCATAAATATGTTGAGCCCCGGGTTGAAGCCAAGTTTGCTAATACATAAATCTAACACTGAACTTTATATTAAGATGTCTACTGCTGCTTTTACATTTTTGAAAACAATTTAAATAAATTTTCCCAACCAAATGATCAGTTTATAACACTTTGTTTTACTCGAACCGTGAAAAGAACGTCCGAATTTTATGAAAAAAATGTATAAAATATTTAAAATATTTCTATATACAACTATGACATCGTTGTTAAAAATGTTTATACTTTTTTCGTTTGTTTTTATCGAGTTTTCGGTAATTCAAATCATAAATAAAAATATGTTTGTGAAATAATTCAAATAGTTGAAAATTAACTTATTGTAAGCAATATTCAATAAACACACAAGCTGAAATAATAAAAATGTACACTCAATCTTTCAAGTCACTTACGAATTTCTGTCAAATCTCAGACTTATTTGATGAGTTATTTCACGTTGACATACAATAAACTGGCACTACGCAGCACTTGCTTTGCCTCGGGACACATCCAATCCAGTGCAAATCTGCACAGTGTCGTGTTGTTATTCAATTAACAGTTTTATATCAACGATAAAATGAAAAACAGAATTATTTCGCAAGGCACTCTCGCGTGGTTTTCGATGAAAGATTATACAGCTGCTAACAGCTTGCGTGGGATAAAAGCGAAAATATAATAAAAAGAAGACTCGCAGTTTCCGATGTATTAACGCACTATTATGTTCATGAGGAGTTTTTAGGGTTTTAAGTACTCATATTAATAATGCAATTTCATATTGTTAAATATTATCTTCTAATTAAATTTATTGTTATCGATAACCTATAATTATATAACTCAGGTACTAATATTAATACTATCTATATTTCTCATAGCATAGTATTTTCTTAATTATCCACCACTTATTGTGCTTACTTAACTTGATTATTTAATTGTAAAAATTGTAAATTTCTGTTTATAACTTTAATTGTCGAGCTGAATAGTTTCTACTACAGTTCTAATAAAAAAAAATTCTCATAAAAAATAATAATACATAAATAGAGAGAGAGAGAGAGAGAGAGAGAGAGAGAGAGAGAGAGAGAGAGAGAGAGAGAGAAAGAGAGAGAGAGATTAAACCTCAAAACTTAAACCATTCGAATCTCGATCAAAAAATTAATGTTGAAATTCGCGATCAATAACAATACTAATAACGGCATAAACAGTGCGGTTTTAGTATTAAATTCACTTTTTCAATACGATTCCATTGAACCGCCTCCACAAGGACGTGGGTATGACGTCAATGTTAGCATCATAATATTTTAAATTTTATGCTTCTTTCAACGTAACATTCCAAGACACCTAACATATGGAACCGCATAGCAGTCATATTATAATGTCTCGCAGTCTCTTCACCGCCGTCGATATTGCAACATCCACCTTAACAACAGTGGGTCATCGACAAAATAATATTTCAATGTTATTATCGTGTCGTGGTCGCATATTATCGACTTCTTAAGTTACGCGTATCGTTATATAATATAACAATCAAAATAATTATAGCCACGTGCACGTAATAGTATTATAATCCTTATTCGGATATTGCAGTAGCTGCCTTGCCTCGCGCTAAATCCTTGAGTCTATAGGTACCAATTTTTAAAAAAGTCCATTTGTTTCCAATAAATGAATGTTCATCTAGAAAACAAATTTTTATTTTGAATTATCGTATGCATACATACCACATTAAATTTAACGTTTTTAAATCAAAATAATTTTTCAGAATTATTACCATTTAAAATGATTCGATTAATTAATTATTTATTTTTTTATTGTTGAAAAAACTAAGATACCGTTGTAGTTTACAATCTTGGAGTGAACATTTGTTTTCATATATAATATTATTCATTAGTTTTTTAACAGATATTAAAACACACCAGCAATAAACATGTTATGATATAATTGGGCTGTCGTAAAAATGATATAAATACCAATATTATGACATAATATGAAAACCGGCTAATGATAATTAATCGAATGAACAAATATAGAGAAGATGAATATTCTATTGCTATTAATCATTTGACTAGAGAATTATTTATTGGTATTGTAATTTTTTAATATAAAAATAAACAGTTATAATAGAAGGAACTTTTGAAACAAATTCAACTGGTGTTAGATCCTCCAAGGAGCGCCCACGTAGTCGGATTGATCATTTTTAGCTTGTAAAAAATTGAAAAAATCATGAATTAGATACTATTATAGTATAGTTTTCCACTTTAAAAGTGACAAAATTAAAAAAATGCAATACACAAGCGCACGATTGTTGGCATATTTTGATAGAGGAATTTTGATAGGTTGAAACATACTTTGGCCGGTATGTCGCGGTTGGTGTGGTGATGAGTTGTGTAAATGTAAACGATTCAAATAACACGATTTTATTTGTTTGTTAATCTAATCGAAACTTATTATATTGCTATTGAGTAACAAATTTCAATAAGTATAATCACAGCATTTATTATTTTTTCCTGTACAATTGCTTTTATATGTAAGAAATATTACAACTTTTGATCGTGTGACGTAAATAAGACTGTTGATAATCACGCCGATCCTGTTATTTAAAATTGAAATATTCCAAAAATAAGATGCAATACATTTTTAATTTTGTTTTTTTACCCAAAAACCTGTTCGTCTGTGGCTACTTTAGAAGATGTACAAAAATCAAGGATTACTCTAAGCTTTCAATATTATGTTAACGCAAAGCATTAGGGAAGAAAAGTATTATAACGTTTTATGTTATAAAAAATTCTCCCTTTCTAACCAAAAAAAAAAAAATTATTCTTAGCTACATCCTTTCTCACAACATTTTTATTTTTAAGTTTTTACCAATGTTACACTGCAACCACGCACTTTAAAACTACCATAGTAAGTAGGTACGGTCGTAACAGTTTAATGACTTTTAATTTTTAAAACGAATTCACTCGTTAAGAAAAGTGGGACTTAGTTATTGTTACATTTACCGAGAAAACGTGAGCAGATCTCGCCGAGTAACTTAAACACACTCGTATCGGTACCTAATATGAAAATGATAAACATAAGGACCCCACGTTGTTAAACGTTTAAACTGAACAGATTCTCGACAGTAGAGTGCCGTAAAATTGTCACAAAATTTAAAATCATGTGGCCACAATCCAGTATAGAATACTGTATCGATCATATTTGTCGTTCATTTTAATTATGAAATCAGTACTAACGCAATAAAATTAAATTCATTGGTAGAATATTTTTTGAAAATACCAAACGGTGCAGTGAATTAAAAAAAAACTGAGAACTACTGATTTAAACAATTAGTTTAAATTATAAATTTGATAAAACGAGTCAGTTTTTCTCTTACGTGAAATGTACGCATCAATTACGTCACATCAACTTATGGTATATACCAGGGGTCGGGAACCTGCGGCTCCGGAGCCGCATGCGGCTCTTTAACATGCAACCTGCGGCTCTTTAGATAATATCAATATAGATTTATCCGTAAAATATAAATTATATTATACGTTTTATATTATGTTACGTTATTATATCAAACGTTTTCAAATATGAACTTTATTAAGAATAAATTAAGAAATCAACTAAATGATATCAGTCTTGATGCTTGTTTGAAGTTGAAAACTACAAATTACTCTCCAGAATTGAATAAGCTGTCTGGAGAAATTCAGTGTAAAAAATCCCACTAATATTAAATAGATACGTTATTTTGTGTTTTATTGTGTTCAATTGAATAATATTATACTTGTATAAACAATAATAATAATAATAATAATAATATAATAATGAATTAATGAAATAAAGTTTTTCTATATTTTCTAAATTTAAGACGTATTATTCTGTTTTTATTTTATTGCCTACTAAAAAAATGTTGTTTAAACCTGTGCGGCTCCCTGGATATCATAGTTTTGTATTTTTTTAAAAGAATGGCTCTTTCCTGCGAAAAGGTTCCCGACCCCTGGTATATACATTTTCCATGAGTTAGTAGCATAACCGATTTTTCATGAAATAGACAATTGTGGTTATAATATCACCTAGACAGTACTTATGACGGGAGAAAGTATTTAAATCCCTACTCTTAAGAATCGAACAGAGAAAACGATATGTGATTTTTCTGCATATCATAACCTCCAGAAAATCGTCACCAGAAGAAACCTTAAGACCATGTTTTTGACAATTTTCTGAAAAACAACCTCTTTGAGTACCTAAAAAGCCATCTGTGATAAATTTCAAAATCTCTACATATGATTGACACTCGTGCCTAAAAATCGTATCCCATAATATAGGCGAGTACAATTAAAAGTCCTCAAGTTACTTTCAGATCAATATAAGCAAAACAAAATCATTCCAGGTCTGAGGCCGTAGTCCACTTAGTTTTTTTTTTTTTTTTATCATCAATACTTTAATGACTTGATTCGGAAGAGCCAATATAATTCAACTAAACGTACGAATTTCACTCGCTGTAAAAATGATAATCAATTAAAATAAATATAATTAACTGAAAATCATTCGAATCCAATATGTCACAACTGCAATGTTTTATTTTAATTTTAATGACGTTCAATTATATAACTTGTTATCAATAATAAAATATTTGTATATTGTCTTGGAGCTTACTTTAATAATGTGTTTATGAATCACTGATGAAACAAAAAATAATAATAATAATACAAATTTCCAAACAAAGAAACTAAAATTAACGAAATATTTTACGATTTTTTACATTAAAAGTACACAACGTCCACCGAGTTCTTGAATAACGTTAAAATATTCTATGGTAAAACGAGAAAGCTTCCGTGATTTTCCAATAACAACAACAATACAGTTCAATTCGTACGTTACTTGAGTTTTCGTTACAAACGACTCGGCAACACGTATCATCATGTATATATTATACCCAATAACTTAATCAATATTAAGCTGTATGCATTGTTTTTTAATTACATATTAAAAATATATTAAAATTAAATATTATATTATTATGTATATATATATATATATATATATATATATATATATATGTGTGTGTGTGTGTGTGTGTGTGTGTGTGTGTGTGTGTGTGTGTGTGTGTGTGTGTGTGTGTGTGTGTGTGTGTGTGTGTGTGTGTGTGTGTGTGTGTGTGTGTGTGTGTGTGTGTGTGTATTTTTTCTTTATATAATTATATTGTTTTTTCAATTATGATGAATGGCAAAAAACTCATAGGTTGTTAAATGCACTTAGAATTATTGTTTTTGATGAATGATAGAATATCGAACGATGATAAAAGTAAACGCTCGAAAAGTTTCAAATTATTTATCAACAAACGCAAACCAACCAAAAGAACTTGAAAATAAATTTCACATTCAAATATTCGATTACTACACCGAACATAAGTTGGTGAAATTATCACTTCGACAATAAACAGGAAATAACAATTTCAATGGCATTGATTATAATATAGAAACAAGTATATACTTTGCATTAACAGCTATACGAGCGCTTGAGTAAAAAATTAAAAAAGCGATGGTTTTTTTTTTCTTATGATAGTAATTATTCATAATACCACAAAACTTTGGAAAATCAACCCCCTTCCTACCAGCTCTAACCACCCATCCACCCATCCGTCCCTTAGTATTTTAACTATTTTCTTGTCCTAAATTTACCTGTTTCGTCATTACAAAGGCTGTTAAAGTTTTTCTGAACAGACCCGCCGCCGTTTGCTAGGAACTTCAGTCAATATATGACAAGCGCTGTTGACAAAATTTTGCATTATTTATGCAGAGGTTTTTATAAAAACTATACAAACAACAACAGCAATACATATCAAACGACTAAAACAGGGTCAATCGAAGTTTTCTTTTGTTATTGTTAATATGAAATTGAACAATAGAAGACGTATTTGAAAAAAAAATCTAAAATCAAATTACTTACATTATCTATGTTTGTCTTAATTTTTTTTAAGGACCCTTTGCCACTTCGCTAGTACGCATGCTAAAGTTTAGATATAGTGAAAAAGAATTGAGTTAGAACAAAACAAGTATTTACTAGAATTCACTTAGAATGACTCGACGTGTATGCATTTTAGATTCTGATAAATATCAGACTTATTCGCTCTTCAGAATTATAAACTTAGTAGGTATATTAACCTCTATGCAAACCCTGAAATATTATTTTTAAGTTAAAATAAGGTCGTGCTAAAATTATTGAGTACCTAGCAAAAGTGTTTCGAACATTGCATAGAAAATTAGGAAAATATTATTTCTCTTTTATGAATTGGTAATTTGATTAGTTTGGCACTAAAAACCCCAATTTTAAAATAAATATATGTATATAATAGTAGTTAAAATTTGATATTTCTAAAAGTATTAAGGGGATTATATATTAGGAAATAAACAATAAAAACTTTTTTCAATAACTCATTCAATAAATAATAAAATATTAAAATTAAATGTTCACCGACAGCTGTAGTTTCACATACGTTTCGACAACTGATGGAATAAAATATATTTGCGTGGTGAATGAAATAAAAGTCTTTGTGTGTCATGTGAGGCTTTCTTACCCCCTTTAATTCTCTATTATTGTAAATTAACCACGAAATGTGTTTGCATGCGTATAATATGAGTTTATTGATTTCCATACACGCACTATCTCATACCTATTATTAAAATAAAACCGTATTATTGACTATTGTCCTCACTCATCGTTCCCTCCGTGTGCAGACCACGAAAATATTTCAAAAAAATATGATTCCTACATACCCTTCATCAAAACACAGTACTATGTAAGCACAAACCGATATTTGAACATTTTCATCCGTCATTGGAAATCGTAGATATAATAAATGGAAGAAGTTGTGGCGGGGTACAGCATAAAACCACTAAACCGTCAGTGATTTAATTTTTATGATTTTTACACGCCTTTTATCTAGGTACGATATTTTCGAAGATTATGTTGCTTTTTTCATTATTTTTGGTTTTGTTTTAACTCATATTTCTGATACCCAATACTTACTCTGTATGTATAATATTATCATATACTGCAAGCGAAAAAAATAACACTATTCTATATTGAGCTATGTCGTAAAAGTCAGAAACCCGGGTTGAAAAGCTCGTAACTTGGGAAGCCTCTACGGCATATATAAATGCTTGGCGTTTAATATTATCACTCAATACCACGAGTATGGGTAAAATCTATAAAAATGGACTCTGGACACACTACTTAAACTTGACAAATCTGTGGTTAAAAGCTTTTGTCCGCTCGTTCTGTTATTAACGCGTTCTGTACACACAGTGCGTGTCCATTTTAATGTATTTATTTCAAAGAATTGTATTGTCATGGAAATATGATATGACATGTGCGTATATATATATATACAGAGTGCCCCACTGAAAGTATATCTACTGTGATATTTCCTGAGATAATTTACATAATCAATTTTTTTTTTTTATTTGACACACGGAGAAAAATTCAATTTTTATTATTTGGTTAAAAATGTTTAGATGATTTGAAAAATTTGAAAATTTGGAGATAGCATTAATGGGTTTAGTTCTCTAAAAAATGTCATCTAAAGTTATTACTTCTATTAACTTGATGTTTTTTATCATATATGTACCTACATTTTTTTTTTGTCAAAAAAATTTTTTATTCGATTTATTTGATAAAAATAAAAATTCAGTCTCAAAATGTTTCAGAAAATAAATCCAATAAAATGACTATCTATCTCAAAATTTTATAAAATTACTTTTTTAAATTCTTACTAAATATTTGTGTAATAAACAAATTAGTGATAGTCTTTTGCCTTGCAAAGCATGTAAAAAAAAAACTTTAATTACCATTATTATTACAGCCATATAGAAAACCGGTAGCCGTGAATCCATCACTGTTGTTTTGTTTTTAGAACTTTTTGAATTTCATCAAACCATAATAATAATGAACAAAATATTATTGATGTTTCAAAGATGTGACAAAGGTTGAAAACATTCGACGGCGGCTCCTACAAAAACTGTTAAGAAATATTGAAAACAAAATAATTGAAATAGCATTTGATTTCATTAAAAACTACATGGCACTATGGTTAAATTATGATTATATTCATCATTATTTTCACTATCATAATAAATTATTGAATATAATAAAATCGATATTTTCATTATAACTTTGCCACTTTCCACATGTTACGACAATTATTATAAATTCGTAAAATGCTGTAAATAGCTGAGAATTTAACAACCGTGCGTTGACACAATATTATTGCACACACGCGGTTAGTGTTGGAAAAAATAAATAGTTTATGAGTATAATATGTAAATAATGTTGAGTGATTTGTTTTGGTTTGCGCGTTTATGCGTAAATTATGTTACATTGCACGATTGATGTATATACACAAATATTCGAAATACATAAAAAGTACATAAACATAATAGTTGGCGAGCGCGAAATATAGCACAAAAAAAGCTCTTAAAATTGTATTTTATTTCATCGTGAGCTGTATATTCATAACATTATCACACTCGCAGACAAGAAGTAGAAACAACAAAAAATAACGAAAATATGTATTTGAATGAAATATTAATACCTACTAAATATAATATACATAAATTACGAATTTATTTCGTGTACACGATTTGTTTTTAGTAAAAGACTGCGTTTACAATACTGAAAAGAACCAAAAATTCCAATTGTAAATTATTAGAGAACTCGAGCCTTTTTTTTTTCAAACTATAACACACTTGTTCTGTTCTTTTCTTTATACTTTCGCAATACCCAGTCGATGATAAAATTCAAAATGTCCAAGTCGATTTCCCGATTTGATATAACTGACTAAAAATAGCCAATAACCATAAAGCAATGAAAAAATAATTTAGTTGAAAACTATAATGCCAAAACAGAAGAGTTCATTAAAACACAATCAATGTAAATTAAACATCTAATAGCTGGATTGTGTAAATACGTTTTACACAAACATGCATTTAACTAATCCAGAGCTTTATGTAAACAATCAATTATAATTAATAAACAAGCACCTACTTCGTTATCAAATTAACTGTTTGTTATATACTTTTGTAATGAATAAAAAAAATAAAATTGTTTACACCAGTAGTCCTATAAATAAATTATTTATTTATCGGGACCGTGAATTTCACTAATATTCTTTTCATGTAAAAGCAGCTGAAAACTCATTTCAAGGACTCATTATACTGCAAAACTTCGATATTATTTTACTACGTATGTTTATGATGTTAATGATAAGAGATAATTTTTCACTGAAACTATTTCGTTTACCATCGATAATAATCGGTTATATATCTTCTGATTTACGGTGGAAATAGTAATGACTAATGAGTAATGACAAATTGTTGTTATCTAACTTTTATAACATCTTAAAATTTTAATAATTAACGTAACAATTACTTTAAGGACATGACAACCAAGTGTATGTCTTATAATTATTGCATAAACAATGTAGGTTATAATTACACATGTTTTTACAATAAACGCCTTTTAACAAAGTCTAGCGAGTAAAGGGCATGTATTTAAATTTTGAATGCGAATGAAAAATATTAAGATAACGATAAAAGCAATTTCCAGAATCTTTCCATGCGATTATATCAAAGTTATTTAAAAGCTCCGTTAGAAGTGGCCGTCACAAAGACTGTGTGTATACGAAACGTCATTAACATTTACCGTTATGTCGTAGTTTAATTTATGGCATTTAGTCGGAAGCACCAGACCTGGTACTAGACTTGCCAACTTATACGATTTCAAAAACTGGACACACCTCAAGATAACTTTTTTTCAATTAATCTACGTCATTTAATCTCATTTGACATATTACGAAACAATATTACACTAATAAATAAAGCACATATAGAAAAAATCGTATACTAGATGGAGAAATGGCAATACATTTTTATACGCCTATTGAATATAAATAACCGAGACTTTTTGCGTTGCATCTATTTTAAAAGTGTAATATCTGAACGGTTCAAAATCCGGGCGAAACCTACACGGTTGACAACCCTACCCGGTACGCTGAGAGAAAATGTGCGTCAAAAATTAAAAATTCCTTTTACTCAAGTACCTAGTGTAACACTGCTGTAGAAAATTATCGTTAGAATCCAAAAAAGTCTTTCTACAAGGTGAAGGTAATAATTCAAATTCGGCAGTTTTGTATGGCGATCAATAACTATAACAGCAGGAACACTAATAGTAATAAAAACTAAATGTAAAGTATAGACATATTGTTTTCAATGATATATTATCACGGTTAATCTGATACCTAGGTACTAGTGTTTAAAATATAATAAGGAAATTATGTTGTGTGTAACCGAATTCCAACCACCTAAAATGGGGTTAGACATTAAGACGATAATTTGATGAAAAAAATCCGTCGATTCAACTTACGCACCGTATGAAAAGTTTTGAATGGTTATTTCTCTTAGTTCATATTATACCTGCGGTAATCATTTTACGATAATTTGAACTGCGTACACCCCGTGTACCCAATGAAATCCCGACTACACGAAATTACGAATATTTTTGTTATATTTATATAGCAAAAAAAAAAAAATCTTAAACGATTTGGTTAACGAAAAAACACACAATAATTCATCCTCAAAAACATTACTTTTGTATTTAACCACTTTAAATCTCGAAAACACTTTTGATTTAGTGCATCATTTTTACAGCATATTTTACTCGGGAAGTTTATAAAACTTATTATTTACGACCGTCCGTAAACGTAATAATTACTTGCAAACCTTAACTCTTCCGAATTGGTTCTGGCCTAATTGAAAATTCACAAACGACGTATCGGTTGAGACTCGATCTGTTGCGCTGGTAAAATTGTGTGATTTACAGTCTGCTACAATGTCGGCAGCAGCTGCAGAGTTCTCCGAATACCATATCCCATATGAATTTCCAAATTTACCTTTTCAAACATACGGAATTCGATAGACGTTCGGCAGTCACACTGTTGTAAACTCGATGGTAAACAACGATTTTTATACAGGTTATCACTAGAACTTGAATTTTGTTGCAGTCTCGGTTTTTTTTTTTTATTATTATTTTGTAAAACGTAGCTTTATAAATTGAAAAAGTACTTCGGGTTCTTTTTGTATTTTTGAAAAATGTAACCTTTCATGATAATTTCAGGGCAACTTTTATGTTTTTAGGGCATTTCAAAATATTACGTAAAATATTTAAAAAAATATATATACATTGTTCTATCAAATGTATTGTTTTATTACTATATAACATAGTGATTGACATCTAAATTAGAAAATAGTACCAACGTTTGGTAAACATTACTAATAATCGTTAAAATCCGTTTTTATATCAACAATTATTTAAAAATTTTAAAAAATTGTATTCAAATTTTGTTTTTAAACGCATTCTGTAGTACCAACTGTTCATGATATAATAGTTAAAAAATAATAATTTTAAACTTTAAGAATTTCATTTAGTATCACATATTTTAAGGTCTTCTTGCAATTGTTGTAGATAATTATTAATTTCCGAACCTAGTTATCACGATCTAGCTGAACGTGACAATGTGTAAATTGAAATACATTCCCGCTCGATCTATAAATGGTGAAATTGAAAAAAGTGTGACGAGACGTACTATTATTTCTTTTGGTAGGTTTTGACTGGTCACTTTTGATGCCCACTTTTCGTATGTATACACACGGAATTCGCTACAACTCATGATGATTACGCGAACCCCGTGTCGTATTCGACCATCGTTATCTTTAGTACCGATAGTGTTATTTCTTTGACAGTAAATCAAAATTCGCAAGTTTTAAGTGCTCGTTAGACTAAATATCTTCATCACATCGTAAGTAACGTACTAGAATTAGTTAACGATTGTATTTAAGATATTTACATGGTCCTATTTTATGAAATAATATTCTAATACAACAGAGTCACGATGAGTCGGAAAATTCGACAACACGATATTCAGAACTTTTTCTCAGACGTTTTAAACCAATCATCTCCCCCAATTTGAACTTGATTCAATTTTTTTTTCGTTTCCCTTCTATAATTATTTCGATTGCGATTCAATTGTACATACGATCATAGAAGACATTTTGTTTTTATTGAACAATTTGAGTTTTGTGGACCTTAGAAAGACCAGAAAGACGATTTTCAACGAACGTCTGATATTCAGACAATATAATAACCATTCTCATTTACGGCATTTTATCCACGCACAATAATAATAATAATAATAGTTATCAATTATTATTACTACGTCCGTAGACTTTGTCAGTCATTTCAGTGTACGCGACGCGTGCTTGACGTACCGCTACGCGTACTCAATATATCGTGCGAAACTGAAGGTATTTACTTATTTATTATTATTATTTTTTTTTTTTTTTTTTTACTTTATCTCCGTTACCGAAAAATTCTCGCGCCGTAGAGCTCGCCTCGCGGGAGAACGGTCGATGAATAAATTACACACCCTCCTCCGGTAATCCTATCGTCCTGCCACTACGATTTTCATTCGGTATATACATTATAATAGGGTAATTTTATTGACCGGAATCGAAATTGAATTTGCACCTAGTGCCTATGCCACCCTCTGCCACCCCGGCCACGCTCTATTCCACAATCCGTCGACCGCACCCTTCCCGCTTCGTCACGCTTCACCGTGCCGCCATTATCGGTGGCGGCACGCGTGATAAGTCCGTTTCGCGTATAACGTATTCGATTTACGTGCACGACTCGGGCCTGTTGCAGAGGCGGTCAATAATAATAAGGGGAGAGAAGAAACGTCGGGCCAAAGGATTATACCGCAGGTACATTATAGAGTACGGGGAATAATATCGTACAGACAAAACGCGTCACACCGTACTATACGAGTTATATAATGTTTTAAAATTATAAAATATATCATATTGTATACAATTTGATCACGAATTCCGATATAAAATACGTTAATTTAGATTCTGAGTGAAGCGAAGGATCTTATTGTTTTACAATGATGTTTTTTTTTTCTGTAAACACTTTTTCGTATAGAAATCCTTGTCCAAAAGTTTCGTCCAGCAACTTTTTAGATTTGAAATTGAACTGAGATGGTACTTTAAAGAGGTCATTTTTCCAAAATCTCCATAGTTTTTCCAGTAATCAAGAATAACGATCGAAAAATTGAGTAAAAACGGTAAACGAGATTTTCACTGTTCAGATTTTAGGTATTTAGTCATAAATCGAAGAGTATTGAAGCTAGTAACTTGAAAATTGTATCCAATATCAAATGCATACTTTTTTATATTGGACAACATTTTCAGAAAAATTATAGCACTTTTGACTTAAATATACAACTTTAAATTTACCAAATTGTTTGAAAATTTTTATGTAATATAATAATTTTAAATATTTGACAAAAAGTTCTGAAAATTTAATATGACCTTTCTCATATACCTAATTATCCTAACAAAAATTCAAAAATCATGACTCAGGATTTTTTTTTATACACACTTTAATAAATTATTATACAATTTTTTACGATATTTACATTTTTCGAATCTTTTGGTGACAGAAAATTTCTAATGAGTTATAATTGTTATAACAATTGAAGTTTAAATGAGTTATATCTAATTGAATATTTTATGAGAGTTTAAGTACAAAAAAACTCACCAAAAATTATACAAATAACCGTAAAATACGTAAACAGTATTTAAATAATAATATATTATATTACACTGAAGCTTTGCTCAGAATCGTTTATTTACTAAAGAAATGAGTCATCATTTCTTTAAAACTTAATACATTCATCACCAATATCTTGTCCGAGGACCGAAGGGACGAAGGATGAACTTGTACCACCATCATCTCACTTACCAGCTTTTTTTATAAACGCATTCTACAAAGGCCGTAATTTACGCGTATGAATATATACGTGCGTGTATATCATATTCTGTATTATTTGGACACGTTCGTCGTAGGTATGTGTGTGTGTGTGTGTGTGTGTGTGTGTGTGTGTGTGTGTGTGTGTGTGTGTGTGTGTGTGTGTGTGTGTGTAATTTTGTGTCAGCATATAAGTACTATGCTCGTATGCTGAGTGTGACACGATGAATAATAGGTTGAAATTATTATAGTCGTTACTATTTTTGGGAACGCAGTAGTATAAGTAGTACATAGTTTTAATAATCATCATCGTTATCATCATCACCACAATCACCGAGTGTCAATCGTTTTCACTAGACGCAAAATCAGGAAATTAACATTAATATACCTAATGCAAATGTTCAGTTTTCAATGATCACTCTTTATTGATTATGATTCGGAAAAACCTACAAATACTCTTATGTTGCGTAGTGCGTACTATGTTTAACCGTGTGCACGTTCCTTCACAAATAGTCAGCACACTTGTCATCTGATCACATGACGGTGGTATTTTAAAAAAACGTATAAAATACGTTAGGATACGTTGGCTGTCCCGTAAAGAAAGTACAATAACATACGATCAAAGCAAAATTAATTATTATTACTTTCAAATTTTAACACGATAAATTAAACATATTTTTCCACATAGTCACACTGTTGAAATTGATTAATTTTTCTCAACGATGGAGTAACTTGAAAATTCCATCTCGGAAATACGGTGTTAAAGAGAACGTATTTTCGAAAGTGAGTCACAGGTACCACGGAATCCGTGGAACTCGCGAACGAATGATTTCGCGCCGACCAACGGAGACGCACTCAAGCGACGACGATCGAACGATTCCGCGTGCCGATTTGTGGTCGGCGAGGGGATCGCGATGGTGTGTGCCAATCATACCATTAAAAAAAATAGTAAAACACGGGCACAGAAACTAAAATCGCGGTAAAACGCCGCAAATTTATGTTTACGCGTCGGGAGGACCGTACGCGTATTTATATGTATTACAAATATATAATAATGAACACAAATACATACTAACACTAAACACACGTTATATTTCCACCATTCCACTTTATAAAAGCCAGATGTCGTGTGTGTGTGTGTGTGTGTGTGTGTGTGTGTGTGTGTGTGTGTTTTTATGTGTGTTTATGTTGTTCCGGCGTTCGGTTGCCACGACGTACTGTGAAAAATCGAGTGAAGGCCGCCATCGCACCACGTACAACACACGTGATAATAACGTTGTACGTTTTCGGGTCTATACATAATAATAATATCATATCACATATTCACCCAATCATATCACCCAATGTGCGCACGTGTGCACCAATGACGTCGGAATATTGTATGTATAATAATTAAGATAATAATAACAGTAAAAATATGCACATAAACAGACATTTTTCGTTTGGCCCGATTATGGGTCAAGGTCCTTGGATCGTGTGTGTTTGTGTGTGTGTGTGTGTGTGTGTGTGTGTTTGTGTGTTTGTGTATGTATGTATGTGTGTGTGTGTGTGTGAGTGTTTTTGTGCGCTCACGCGCATCAAACGCGTGGTAGCTAATAGTTGGATTCTATTTTTATCACTTTCGTTTTTCGTGAATTTAAATTGGTTTTTCCGGAGACGGATGATGGGTAGAGCAAGAGGTCAAAACTAGACTGATTAAAATTTTAAAGCAGTGGACTTGGGAAGCGATACCGTGCGAAATAAAACACGACTTGAGCGACATCGCGGGTGCGGGGCGCGGAGCGTTGTAAATAAACGACGAAATGCCTGCGGTTTTTCCATGCACCAAGGACACAGAAAAAGTTAATGTTACTTTATAACACGACTTTGTACTCTGACTTGGTCGTGACTTTTAATACCAGTTTCATTATCTTGGAATCGTTTCTAAGTGCATAGTTTTCAAAAATTGTCTCCTTTGGCATCAGTTAAATAAACAAATAACGTTCTAAACTTAATTACACTGTTCGGTATATACGCGTATATTCTGAATTCATATACAAATAAATATATATATATTTATTTATTTATTCATTTATTTAGTAATTTCTTTATTACTTCAGCTGTCGTTCGAACGGTCTATGTCGGTTTACTAAACGAAATAACATTTTGTTGCGGTTGTTGTTTCGGTTATAATGGAAATAACTATAATTACAAACAGTGGTGTATTTTTCAATTTTCTTCAATGGAGATAAAAAAGAGAGATTCAGTCCTAGAAAAAGAAATATAGTCATAGGTAACAGGGTTAATAATTAATTTATAGGACCCCCCTATATATATATATATATATATATATATATATATATATATATATATATATATATATATATATATATATATATATATATATATATATTATAAATGAAAAAACGTCACAATTGAATGAGCAGAGAAATAAAAAGGAAAAGGATCACCACACAAAATAAATGTCGTATATTTCTTATGTTATCGACGAACACAAAAATATTTTTTTTTTTTACTCAATTCGCATTTAAAAAAATATAGTGAGGTCTATCCCTTTGGAAATTGGCCAGGTACTTTTTTAAGTTGATACAATAAAAAAAAAATCAATTGGGAAAAATAGCAAACAAAAATGTTGTCAAAAAAGTATATTTTTAAATACATTTTCAAATACAATTATAACAAAATAATTATTTATACGTCAAATTATATGAAAAATGACAAAAAAATCATGTTTAAACATTAAGTGTCATTCGGCCAATTTTCATATAACTTGCAATGATTTGAATTTTTGAATTGATTAAAAATATGCAAATTTCTCAAAAGTCTCAAGCCACTTTATGTTATTATTATTATTATTATATATATTAGGTTTATTATAAACCTAAGAGAGGTTTAGAAAAATAAAAAATGCATAAATGTCTCATATTATTTTGTCCTTGATGATGGGGGCTAAAATTTACTAGGACTTTTATTTGTTAATTACGATTTACGATCACAGTACAGTTGGTGTCGACTCAATTTAAAGTTCTAAAATAACTCATTGATAAAATGTCATAAATCTTCTCAGAAATCCACATAATATAGAGAGCTATCGACGTTTCTAATTTAGTATGAACTTAATTTCCTGAGTTTCTTTTTTTTTTTTTTTTAATTCAATTCAAAAAACTATCGTATATGTTTATTTATCCACGTATATAAAACGTAACAGTTTATACTCATTAAATTTTGCGAAACAAAACAATAACATAAATCTTGTACAAATTGACCGAAAAAAAATTAAATAATAGTATTCTGGAAATTGTTGGAAACTAACATTAAAAAAAATAATAAAGTATTTTAAGAAACAATTTATTTCTAAGTGTTTTTATTTTATTATTATTATTTTATTTTTTTTTTTTTAACTGAACATTGTTATAGTAAGAAAATGTTATTATTAAAATAAAATATTACCTCGCTTTCCTCCCCCCCGCCTACTTAATAATCACTAACACACCTGCGTCTGATAATAATTTAGTAGTTTTAAACAACGATTACCGAAATGATAAAATACATGGAACGCGAACAAATATGCTGCATTACGTATATAGCAATATTATTAGAAACGTTCATATTGATAAATGTTAATGGCGATAACTCCTTAAAAAATGTTATGAAAATATGGTTCAGCCATATTTTCATACAAATCAAATGTCATCACACATTCTCCAATCCTTTTCTCTGCACGCATCTATACACCAACTCATGCACCGATCATTATCTATTTTTCATTAAATCACTTTTTTTTTTTCATATGACATGGTTATCCGGGAGAAAAAAAAATTAAATCACTTATTGGATTAATGTTATGAACTAAGCTAAAATTTCTTATAGTGATAATTTATTCTATTAAAAATAAACCAACTCTCAAATAATATAAAGCGTCACTGCATGATATAATATCATATAGACATTGATGACTTATACCTATATATCATATATTATTTTAACTATGTATATGATAAAATATTACAATATGTGCACGAAAAGTCGTGGAAATTACTACCAATATTCATATCGAATCCAATTAACTCTTCAGAAGTCTTCAAAAACTCTCAATTTTAATGGTGTGTAATATGTTCCTAAATTATTGTCATTACGTTTGACAAGTTGTCCAACAACAGAAACTGAAAACACGCCTTCTATACGGTGACCTAATTTTTAATGTAAGCATATTTTTCAGTCATTCAGCTCATTCAGGTCTATCTACGCGCTGCATGTTATGTTATCATTTTAATAGGTACTAGTGTTGGAACTATCCGAATACTCGGGTATTTTTAAATTCGGATAAAAATCAGTTCAAATATCCGTAATCCGATGATATTCGGGTATTCGTATATTATTCGGATATATTCGAATAATCGTACTATTCGGATATTATACTAGTCGGATATATTCGGATATTTTACTATTCGGATCTATTCGGATACATTCGGATAATCGTACTATTGTGATATTGTACAATATTTGTAATAACAATAATATTACCAAAAAATCATGGTATGTTATAACAAAATATATATTATAAATTTAATATTATATAATTAGGAGAAAACGTAAGACACTAAACAGATTTTATTTAAATAATTAATAACAAAAATAATAGGTACACAACTACAGAAGTACAATGAAAAATACTTAATTTAAATAATTAATAACAAAAATAATAGGTACAAAATAGTTGTACTTTGAAAAATACTTAATTTAAATCTTAAATATTATTATTTTGCTTTAAGAAAACTAGAGTGGGAACATTTTTCGCAATTAATCTATTACGTTTTGATGTGACAATATTTCCAGCGGTAGAAAAAACTCTTTCAGAAGATGCTGATGATGCAGGTATGCATAAAATATTTTTAGCGACCTTTGCAATTGTTGGATATATTGTTTCATGTTCTTTCCACCACACGCATGGATCTAGATTGTGGTTAATCTGAATTTCAGTAATATACTGTTCAAATTCATTATATGAAATATCAGCTTCCCCAAGTAGTATATCCTAAAAAATCCTGTTCAAATTCTACGGATATTCGGATATTCGAATACAACGGATAATCGCATATCCGAATACTATGGATATTCGTATATCCGAATATTACGGATAATCGTGAATATTCGGATTTTGTATTTTAATCATCCGGATATCATAATCCGGTTAACCGAATATTTAAAAAATCCGAATTTAAGTCCCACCACTAATAGGTACCTAGTTATGAAAATAAAAACCAAGTATAATATAACTCCTAATTATTAATCAATATCAAAAAGTATGTAAATATACGTATGGCATAGTAGTGAATGATACTAAAAAAAATTCAAAAATCAAAACTCAGAATTTTTTATGTACGTATATATGAATTAGTATACAATTTTTACGGGATAAACTGTTTCTAATCAATTTTCAACATAAAATGCATATAAATAATTACCGGACCATCCAAATATTATAAACGCTTGATACAGATAGAACAACGTGTTTTGAATCTTTCAGTAAAAATAAATGTTTCCTATGCCATACAAGAACATTTTAAACAGATTTGATAAAAAAAATCGATTGAAATTTAACTAATAATGGAAAATATTTAAACGGTATATTAAATACCATATTTTCATATATTCATAGTATATATTAAGTATTCTAAATGTTTACTTTGAAACATTACTTAGTATCGTTTAACTAAAGAAATGATATATCGTTTCTTTAAAATGCAATACAACCATTCCTATTATCTTGCCTGAGGAGCGAAAGGATACCCCATGATATTAAGTATGTCCAGCTTTTTCTATACTACGCAGAAACGCCTATATCAAAGTGGTAAAACTTAATGTAATTAATGAACAGAATGTGAGAACATGTGAATTATAATATTATGTTGATGATGTTGTGAAACACGGTTATAATTATACGAATCTATTAAACTCTGTACTTTATACACATTAACAATATTTTCCGTCCTTGAAAACAAAAAGTCAACAAAACAATTTTGCATTTAACTTAATTTTTTAAGCTTTAGATCCATAAAACTTTACGAAACATAAACGTATAAAAAAAAATTAACAATTTATTAGGAAAAGAGTTGAGACCCAAGTCGAGCTTTTTTCGAAAACTACGTAACTGAGTTAAATATTGAGAAATCATAACTATCTTTCACGTCTAAACCATTCTGTTGAATAAATGTTAGTACCTTGACTAACATATGAAATCACTACAATATTTTTAAATTTAGTTAGTTTAGAATACAGATCATTGTATAAGTAACTCAAACAAATACGTTTTTGAAAATATTTATTTCTCTTATAATGACAACAATATTACTAGTACACTAATCAATTTATAATAATTGTTAAACCTAGCATCCATGTTTTATGATAATATAATTAATTCAATATAAATATGGCATTAAAACACTCATCTATTTGAGCAATAAAATTAATAATTTGGGTTTTTCAATGAAATTATATTCAGTCAATTATTGTATTATAAACTATAGAATATAGACTTATAGCGATTTTTAGGATGAAAAAATAATTTTTTTTAAATTATTAACATAATTAAAAAAACATTTGAGTCAAAAACATACACATATATTCACATGCCTACATCCATGGAAAGTTTTAAACATTTGGAGCTCTGAAACACAAACCGTGTAGTTGTATAAACATACTTTTTTTTTAGCTAATTGTGATGTTTTTTTTTTTTTTTTAGAGAACGCATTTTTTCTTTCTTAAAAGCAATGGCGCCATAAAGTGTTCTATCTGTCTTTTCAAAACAGACATTTTTGTACTTTTTTGTTTGTGGCTTTGTTTTCTTTTTTTTTTCAACTAAAGAAAATGCTATTTATTCACTATTCATCAGGCATCTTTTAATTTCCGTTTTAAAATTATCCATTGTTTTTCATTTACATATTTTTTCAAGAGAATTATCAACTTTAAAATACGATTTATAAAACATTGAAATAATTTCCCCTAATTTTCTGCAAACAATGAACATTATTAGGTTTTATAAAGAAATGTAAATTAATAATTATTTTGAAAAATGTTCAAAACAAACAATACGTGTGTTCCAAATTCTAGTTGGATTTGAATAATTATAACATAAATAATAAAGTCAACCGAAATAACCATGAGCTTATTTAATGAAAGTCGTGTAGAACGCTAACAACGTGTAATGATTTTTTTGCTTTCCATTGATTACTTCTAATCATAAAATCAAAATATGTAACACCACCAAAATATTAAAATTTGACGACTTATTTTAACGTTGATGTTCAAGATACCACCGACGTGACTAAGTTGAAATTTATAATCACTAAAGGTGCATTTTAAAAACTACGTTCATTGATTTTAATGTACGTTTGCCACGCTAACTCGAATTATTTTCACGAATGTCACACCTACATAAGTGACCATTATAAATCAAGTATCTACAGGAAAATTATCAGTACTCAGTATTGGTGATCGGCAATCGGGCCACGTTTTATCTACCTGCTTCGTATATAAAGACACTGGTAAATGGGATACACACTTATAGCATACCCGTTATATTTTTGTCGACTATCTAATATCATATCGGCGATAATAGTATACTAAGTTTAATATTGATAATATGAATTATTGGTAATAAGACCTGCTCTACTGTTAGCTTTTCTGTCCACAAATATTAGTGATTTCAATTGTATAAATAAATCCAATTTAATATACATTTCACATTTATAAGTTATTCAAAAAAACATAAATACTTATAAACATATGTATAATCGTATGTGGTCAGTCAATTATAATAAATATATTGATACCAGTATATATAGCTGAAATCAACTATTTAATTTAAATAATATTAGAAACAGATTATACGAAATCAAGCCTGTTTTTTTTTTCAATATTTCAAAACGTTACAAGCTATAAACATCATTATTTATAAACTCTTGCGTTCTTAGAACCTAAAATATTGAAGTAAAAGTCAATTTCCCAAACGCACTTATCATAAATTTATAAATTTGTAACCAAGATACCGAATACCATTAAAAAAAAAAATGATAGTTATCACACAATTCCGGGACACCCCTCAGTATCAAATTATGTGAGTGAAAAAACAAATGACAAACAACTATTAAAAACCGCTTGTGCTCACAATACAGTGAAACGTTTATTTTTTATAACTATTTTTTATATTGACATGACTTAATGTATACTGAGTGATTACAAATTTGAATGATAGACATTTTTTTTTCATAAATATAGACAATAGAAAAAAATGAATAGTAAAAAATAAGTTTGACTCATAGAAATTTAAAATGATTTTGTAAAGTTATTTATAAAGTGTACACACAATCTAATTTCTAAGCATAGTGGAATTTACGCTCATTAAGTATTCTTAAACAATAATGTAACCTACAATAATGTCATCTGTTGATCTTTCTGCACAACTTTGCACGGAATGCAAATCATCTAACTATGAGTACACTGCAGTAGTTATGCATTGTTGCTGTGTAGTACGATAAACAAGCGTCACAGAAAAGAAAAAATAATATAAAATTAAAATTATTGTTTTCAAACTACATCCACATACACACACACACACACACACACACACACACACACACACACACACACACACACACACAAACGCGTGCGCACGCACACTCGTGATAACTGGCACACCACCAATTATATTGACTGGTAAAAGATCAATAAATGAACCAAAGTCCTGAACCAGCGGGTTTAGAGGGTGACGGAAGGGCGACCGGTCTGAGTTAATTTATTAATGGCATACGATAGTGGACGGGTTTGGCGAGATAGCGTGTGTGTGTGTGTGTGTGTGTGTGTGTGTGTGTGTGTGTGTGTGTGTGTGTGTGTGTGTGTGTGTGCGTGCGTGTGCGTACATGAAAAAGTGAGAAAGAGAGTGGTGGTATGGGGGAAGTGAAGGTGATGTCACAGACAAAGAAGGGAATGGTGGTCACATCATCGTTAAAGAGAGAACTCAGGAAAATGTTACACGTTTGTGACACAACTGAAACACGACCTCAAAAAGTGAGACGCTACATCGACCGTAAACTTGGACTAGTCAAATCTCGCGGTATTTATATAATCATCATTTCCCCGCCACTTTCGTACGCGATCGAGAAATCTGATGCGATTTATATACAAAAACGATCTGAAGAAAAGAGGGGTGTGGTGATGAAAAATTGCATGGCTGTCAGGACAGTGTCATGGCTTGGTGGTGCACATATACGTGTGTTTATGTAATACACACACACACACACACACACACACACACACACACACACACACACATATATATATATATATATATATATATATATATATATATATATATATATATATATATATATAAGTGTGTGTGTACGCATTCGTACGACGAAGAACGCGTGTGCAGGATCGGAAACGAGTGTACAGGGACATTTCTACGACAGACGAACTGTTACTTGAACAATTGCCAACCCCTCATCCCTGTACGCTACCACTCAGTGAAATAACAGGAGGGTGGGTAGAAACATATATTTCTTTTATTCATTTATTTTTTATTATTTTTTTTTTTTGGCTCAGAAAGCTTCCCGGTTTCATTCTGTTTGTGATGTATGTTATTGTCGCTCGCACACCAAGAAAAGTAATATTATATCGCAAGTAATATTATAAAGTAATATTATACCACCGCATATCCCTAATACGTGCACGTAATTCACTTATCCGTAATATAACAGATAAATAGGAATTTTTTGTTGATCGCTCATCATACCCATGTTAAAATTAACTAAGAGATAATGTCATCACGATCTGTGTGTGTGTGTGTGTGTGTGTGTGTGTGTGTGTGTGTGTGTGTGTGTGTGTGTGTGTGTGTGTGTGTGTGTGTGTGTGTGTGTGTGTGTGTGTGTGTATGGGAATGTGTAATAAGTATTGTAGTGATTGTTGGTGTATCTCAGTCGTCACACCAAATCATTAAAAAAGTTTTTAAAAAAACAGGGAGAAAGAAAAATTCGTATAATATAATTTGTTCTAATTTAAATCCGTTTAAATTCTAGTGAAACTATGTATTATTCTACAATAATATTTGACCTTTACTGTGTGAAAACAGCGTTGACAGTATTGGAAGAATGTCAAAAGTCGAATGCCTATGTTTAGGGCTGTGAATTTGTAGGAATGTGTATTTTTTTTTTTTTTGTGATTGTGAAACGTAGCTATGTAAGTACATAATTTGAATTGTGTAACTAAGAATTCATATGTGAGACTTTTATTTTGCATTTTTTGACGTTTTCAATTTTTAGGTCATTTTATTGCATTTTTAGGTCATGTTTTCCTTTTTAGTTTATTTTCCGGTCTTTTTAATGAAATTCCGTCAATTGACATGTTTGAAAAAAAAAATTGTTTTTTTACACAGACTGTATATACGTCAATAAAATAAGGCGATTTCTACAGATAACTACATAAGTTATTTGTGGCATATCATATATCAGTCACGAATCCCCAGATTAAGTTGGTTGATTAATAATTTTAGTACCTAGCTAATTGTCGTTTAGAACCTGTTCGGCGTTCACGAGTGTAAAGTGAAGTATGTTAACAGTAAAATGCCTAAATCAAAATTACATTTCTCGTCAAAATTACGAAAGTACGTCAATGAATTCGGCGATGATATTATTAGTAAGGATAGTAAAATATTGTTCTGTAAAGTTTGTGAAGTTAGAATTTCGGTGGAAAAAAAATTACGATACATCAAAACGTAGCAAGTAAGAAGCATAATGTAGGTGTCCAAAAAAAAACAAAAAACGATAAAGAAACTTCATGTCTTCAAACTTTAATCACAACTTCATCAAACTCAAGTTTTAATGTGACCATTGTAAAGCTTTTTTAAGTGCAAATATACCACTGAATAAGTTATCACAACCAAATTTTTGTAAATTTCTAGAAAAATATACTAATAAATCGATACTTTACCAATCAACATTAAGAAAAAGATATGTACACGAATGTTACGAAGGAACTTAATGTGAAATCAGAACATATGCATCAAATAAAAAAGACAACAGATGCAATGGATAGATATATTGCAAATACAATAATCGGCACATTAGAATTGGGCCATCCCGGTAAAGTTTTTTTATTAGATTCAACAGTGTTAAAAAAGCGATTAATGGTACAATAGTTAGATGTTTTGAACAATAACTTTCACTATTATGGCCGGAGAGAATGTCCGGGATAGAATCCAACGGGAGAATGTGTTATTTTCATCAGACGCGGCACCATAAATGGCGAAAGCAGGAAAAGCTTTAAAATTACTTTACTCTAAAATGTAACACGTGACATGTCTTACCCATGGTCAACATAGGTAGCAGAAGAAATACGAAATATTTATCTGAAAGTAGACGATTGAATTTCGAATGCAAAAAAAATATTTTTAAAAGCACCGTATCGATTACAATTTTTTTAAATATTGCTCCTAATATATCATTACCGCCTCAACCAATTTGACTAGGTGGGGAACTTGGTTGAATGCAGCCATGTATTATTCTGAACACTACGTTTTAATAAAACAACTAGTCATGGAGCTCAACTGGGGAGACGCTATATCCATAGGAAAAGTACAATATTTAATGACCGATCGGAATTTAGAGTGCAATTTAGCGTAGGTATATTAAATCTAAGAAACACTACTTGAAACTACCATTAATTTAGAATTGTCTGGTCGTACTCTTGCAAGTTAAAATTAAAAAATGTATTCGAAAAAAATACGGGATTTAATACAATTTTTAATACATCGAAAATTCTCGAGGGAACTGAACTGTACAAAACGTATCTCCCAGATGACCTCAGCTTTGATGACATGGCTTTTATGCGATATGCTCCTATTATGTCTGTAGATGCTGAAAGGAGTTTTTCGGTACTTCAAAATTTGTTGACAGACAATCGGCAGTCATTTTTATTTGAGAACATCAAACGAGCACTTGTTCAAATCAATAGAAAATACTAAAGATGCATGAATGTACTACTGTAAATTCAAATTCAATCAAGATCGTTATTAATTTTTTTTTTTTTTGTTTTATGAAATAAACACTTTTTTATGTATGTAATGTACTAATATATAATATCTTGTACCTACCTAATATTAATATTATTAATACAAAAATTATTAATATTAGGGAGACGGAGTGGCTGAGTGTAATTAAGTATCACTGCTGTCGCACACTGTCACCAGTTCAAACCTCGATATCTCTCTCTCTCTCTCTCTCTCTCTCTCTCTCTCTCTCTCTCTCTCTCTCTCTCTGGGCAGGCGATTGACTAGAAAAAGCGGCCTCCATCTCCCCTGTGCAGAAGGCAATGGAAAACCACTGCACAGTAACTCTTCCTTCCCTGGTTACAACTTCTCTTAGTTGCAAACAAACCCTCGGGTTGTTGACCCTAAGAAGAATATTAATATAAATATAAAAATAAATTAAAAACCATTTTAAATGAATTTTATACTACAATTTTTGGCATTTTATATTCCTTTTTTTGCATTTTTAGTGCATATTTTAAGGTTTTTAGTGCATTAAATTCACAGCCCTACCTATGTTATGATTATTAGACAGTTAACTGTTTAGCTTCCATATTGACTTCTGATTTTCATCAAAATTTAACGTTCACGTCAAAAAAAAATATCTTACTCATCGTTTTATCATTACAATGAAACACCTTTTTTTATTAAAAAATATAGACAAATAACGATTTTAGTGTTATTTAGTTCAAGGTGATTTTACAATAAAAAAAAAAAATATATATATATATATATTATATAACACACGTGTTCATGACCTACCGAACAAATCGTTCATGCAAATATGGTAATCGGTAGCCTATTAAGTATTATTATTATTTTCATTAAGTTAAAAATAACATTTGTACTCCACATTGATTTCTTTTTCTATTACGCGTCGATTATTCTAGTTTACAAACCTACTACCCCCTACGACGACTTAACTCCATGACGATGTACAAAAAAAAATGGCGATAATTTCCCTACACAGACCACGTGTGTGTGTGTGTGTGTGTGTGTGTGTGTGTGTGTGTGTGTGTGTGTGTGTGTGTGTGTGTGTGTGTGTGTGTGTGTGTGTGTGTGTGTGTGTGTGTGTATTTCATTTGTATAAACTCAACAAAAACGAAACCATTCATACTGTTGGAAGTGCGGTTTATATTAGCGGCAGGTGAATAATATGACCACTCCTCAGGAAAAAGAAAACACCATTTAATATCACCGTTCCATTTTATACCACAATCGTGGTCGATTTACCATTTCTTTTGTGAGCACATCTTTAAATAATACGACGATATGACGACCGCCGACCTAGCTGTTATGATAGTAATAATGATAATAATTATAATAATACGACGGCGTGCGGTTTCCACAGGCCACGTATAATATATACGTAATGGCCGAGGTCGGGTACAAAATATCGTCTCAAACTGAGCTTTCCGCTTAACCACCGCATACGCAACGCGCCTACACACAAGCTCGTACACACGCGAGCACACGCACATAGAATTACACACAAACTCACATACGTACACACACACACAAACACAGCCTAACAGTATTATTATAACTATCGCACACGTATAACTGGTTAGGCTTGGGATTAATGTTTATTATTTATTATGTTTTTTTTTTATACATTCTTCTTGCGGTATGACTGAGATTACGTTTCCGCACCACCACCGCTCATCCACGTCATCGTAATACTCTACACTGGAATCGTTTTAAAAACGGATTTACGACGTTAGATCCGGATCACGGGGCACAGGAGCCATAACACACACGTGACCGTAATGCGATGGTCATTAAAAGTAAAATGGAGTGGTCAAGAGAAGAGGGTGTTATGAAAAGAGAGAGAGAGAGAGAGATAGAGAGAACAGAGTCGGCGAACAAAGACGGACGGATGGAATCTGGAACGGAAGGAAATAAATAAGAGAGATTATTCGGCTAGAAATTCCGGGTCAGTTTTATTGCGCTCGCGTAATCCACGTGGCGCAAGAATCCAGGAAATAAAAACGGCCACGCAAAAGAAATACAGGACTGGCAACGACGACGAGGTGATCGCAGAGAAAAATAGGATCGGGCTTGGTCCACTCATAAAACCTCATAGCTTTAACACTTCGGAGATGACATTTTATGATGAGCACTGAGCACTGCTGTTGCTATTAATCTCTCTCTCTCTCTCTCTCTCTCTCTCTCTCTCTCTCTCTCTCTCTCTCTCTCTCTCTCTCTCTCTCTCTCTCTCTCTCTCTCTCTCTCTCTCTCTCTCTCTTGCATGCATGAATCGATTACTATATGTATTATACGTATTATACCCGACGGTAAAATATATCCATTATACCTATACTTGACGCCGCGTCGGTGATAATGTAAATAGTGTATTTATGATTATTATTATGATTTTCCTGTACACCATTCTTTCGGAGTTTGAAACCCCTCGTAATAACCGACAATCAAATCTATTATTTGGTAAGTTTTATTTGTATATTTGTGGTAAACAAAAACAAAAAAAAAAATACAATATAACACCCAAATTAACGTTTTTCACATACAAAACCATATTCGTATGATACATCGATGCTTGGTGAAAAAAACCATACACTGAGTTTTAATAAAACTAGAATGCAATAAAAATATAGACGTATAATTCAAAGGTTTATGAGTGATTTCAACTTTTTTTTAAATACGAGTAAATTAATAACAAACTGTTTCTAATTTTATTTTTATTTTTCTATTATCCACATTATTTAAAATGGATTCTTAGTAATTTATTATTTTTACATATAATTTTATGAATGAATTTAATGTATTATTTATCAAAAATTCTTTTTTTTTTAACTTTAGAACAATTATTTATTCTTAAACGGTAGTTAAATTAAAATAAAGAAACATACGTTATTTTAAATATTACTCATACGCGGCACAAATTGTATTATTCTTTGTTTCTCAAATCACACTCTTCTGATGTTTTATCATTAACAGTAAAATGCATAATCATCGGTATATGAAGAAAGTCAGATAACTACTTGTCTTACAAGAATAAGACCCGATTAAACCGTTGTTATTCAAAACGATTCATCCAAATTTAAAATATTATAGTTTGTCGAATTCAATGGAAGTTCAATTCATAATAACAAAATATAGCATGAAATATTAAATTTTAATAACACCTACCTACGATTTTAATACCATGCTTTTTATAGCGTTCCCTAAAGAACATTCGGTAGAATTTATATCTACTAAGCGACAAAACTTCGTATACTATTGTGATGTCTGTGGGGCCAAATTGAGGATTTCGTTAGTCTTTTTTCTTTCCAAATGTAGTTTTAAGAGAAAATAACGCTTTGGATTTACATTGTAGTACTGATTAGCCCTAATTTCCTAAAAATTACCTTAAGTTCTTCCGTTGGTTTATATAACTAACAAAAGTTATAAAAAACCTGAACACATAAGTATGAGAATTTAAATTTAAATTGTTTTTTTTTTTCATTCACCGAATAAATTACTTTTACTCTGTGGCTTAAAACTCTAAAAAATAATAATAATAATATATATTACACTATAATGTGATCATTTAAAACCAGGCGAATCATTTTGAATAATCACGTAATAAATTATTATATTGTATAATATGTAATGCAAAATTAATTTGTATGATCCTTTTGCAGACTGTTATAAATTACTCACGTTACAGTTATTTAATGTATTGATTTATAACAGTAACATGGGCAAAATGATAATATCTTTCATCGTACATAATAACGTACAAACTATACGCATACAAAAAATAATAATTTAACATAATTGACAAACGTTTATTGTGGTATTACCAAACCGTTTGCTACGACTATTGGTCGACCGTGACGGTTCAGCGGTAACATTCAGGGTAAATTACTGACGTCAGGAGCGTATCACATCGTATACCTACTCGTTTGATGGTTGTGGTGGCAAGGACGGATTGATGGAGTGTAGTGGGAACCAACTCGTACACAGATCAGTCGGGAAATTCGTCTGGAATCTCTACGCATACACACACAACTACGCGCGCATACACACACACGCATCATCTATTAGAGTTGATAGAAGCACATAGCTTCTGTACATATTGAATTTATTGATTGTATCACCATGGCGGTGCTAGGACAGAAGGTCAACAGATATAGGGATTCTCGCTATATGGTACATATCGAAACATTTAACACGAGCCCAACGATGAGCAAAGATGATGATTAAAGAATAGTTGGTCTCCACGATAAAAGATGTAAACACGGTAGTATAAAAGTATAGAGGAAAGTATATTTAACACATTTGTATATTTGACGAAAAACCCCGAATTTCGTAAGTCAATATTCTGTGAATCTGGCACTCCTAGGAGATTATAAAAAATCACGTATAATTCGATTCGAAACCGAGAATTTAAATACGAAATTAACCGTAGCATAACTATGAAATTCGATATTTTCGAATTTGCACCGTTTTATTAAATTCTAAAGAAGATAAAACACCACAGTTTTCAAGACTTTTACCGACAACTATTATAAATTTATTTTTAAATGTTCTTACAAAATTTTAACTATTTCAATTAACACTTAAAAATTGTAATAGCTTGAACTCATGCATCGTTTAATCGTGGTTCTCGTTCACTTCACCTCATCTCGAAAATCAATAACACCCTCGCAGGGGTCACATACTTTGAGGCTGAATTTCACTATAAATTCTCAATAATGAACCCAATCTATATGATCAGTCTTTGAAGATTCAATAATTATAATATTTATATGATATCTATATATTTATAAAGGTTGAACCAACCATCACGAGGTAGAAATTTCAGATAATATGCACAAAAGTCTGTGTATCAGACACTTATTAGATACGTTCAAATAAATCAAATTGACAACAAAACTCATAAAAACAAAGTTTAAATTGAATATCGTTACAGTGAGATTGATTGTACACCTATTAATGTTGTCTATATCTATAAAAAATTGTATATATAATATATACTGAGTGAGTCAGATCTATTTGTCACTTGCAATAACTTTTTTTCTATTCATTATTTTTAACTTTTTTTTCAAATAATTATTATAGTTCAGCGCTACAAAATAATTGTATTAAAATATATATATTTTTTTTTTTGGAACCCAAATTTTTAAATTTTTAAATTTTATTTTACTATTGTAGAAAAAATTCAAAATAGCCATTTTATAAAATGGAATTTCAGAAAATTTTTGGCACTTAAATTTCTAACAAAGATTAATCCGTCGATTTTCTACGATTTTTTAAAGTTTGTGAAAATGTAAGCAATAATATTGTGTTTCATATGATTTGAATTACATATTTTTATACACCATATTATTTAATTAAATGGCCGATCGAAAATTAATTTATTCCAAGAGTTGTGTTTTCACTCGTAGCTATTATCCCATTATTGTTAATTAAAATTAATATTCATCAATTATCAGTATCACTCACGATTAATGAACATACGTATTGTATAAATATTAATATAACATTATAACATAAAACGTGCAATTTGCTAATTTATAATCGAAATATCGTTATAACTTCAACGGGTTTGATTTTTAACTTTTTGAATTAAATAGTATTTAAAGTATTACTTGAAGCATTTTGACCGCAATTTTGTTATGTGTTTCGTGTATTGGTTCACTAGCCGTTTATTTTTTTTTGTGTGAATTTGAAGAGCTCAGAGAAAATCTACTTATTAATTTTATAAAAAACCGTGACATTCAAACGTGTACAGTATACAGTGAAGAATTATTTTGTGTATTTTGAAGAAAATTAATCATTCAACTTGGTAAATTATGTTTTCATTAAGTCATACTGGAAATGTAATAGGCATTTCTTTTTCAACAACTATTGTCAGAAATGCAAAACATAAATAATAACTTTTTGAAAGACGTTGGCGACACACTAAAAACTAGTGGACTATCATACTTTTAAACTGTCAATCAAGTTTACCAAATACAGAACAATAACATATAATTAGAAAAGTTTCATTCATTTACATGAATTAATGTAAGTACAATATTATTAATACAATATTTATAAGTGAAAATGCAATACTTAGTATACTATTTTAATGTTTCAGAAATTATTCATATGATATATTAGTGACAGCTTTTAGATGTTTCAAATAACAAAAATGAAAAGATGGGATAATGTATATGTAGTATTTACAAATGACTAATTTAATATGCTTTTTATTCACTATAGTGAGATTAAAACTAAAATTGTTAAAAAAATGTTACCGAGTACCTGTGTATAATATCAATGTGTTAAAATCGTATTGATTTTTCAATAGATGAAAGTGGGTTATTTAATATTATTTTGATGATTTTCGATAGTTTAATAATCTTATAATTTATAATCAATAAAGTGTACACAAAATAGAAAAAAAAAATTAACTAAAAAATCATAGCAAAAGTACCCATCAAAATAATCAAAATGAAAAGTATATCGTTTGAATGTTGTTTACAAATTTTCTGACTCATAGTTCTAGACATTATTAAATGAATGTAATAATAAATTATTTATTAACAGCTTGGATCTTATAGCATTATATGTGCTATACCTAGTATGACCATAAAATTAAGAAATTAAGCAAAAAAAAAAAAAAAAAAGCAATGTTTTATTTTTTATGAATTATGATAATAATATTAGTTATTTTTAATTTAGTATGAAATATATAAAAATTTTTGTTATACAGAGAAAAAGACACAAAGATTTATAAATATTGTAACTCAACTTTAAATAATTTAAATTTATTTATGTATAAACCATAAGGATTTAGTATCTTAATCTATTATTTCACTATGAGCTATAATAATAAGTAAATTCTATAAATTCTGGGCCCTGTTTATTAATTACCACTTTCATCATGTTAATTTTGATGTAATTTAATGAAAGTTTTTTTTTACAATTTTTTGGCTGTGTTTCTTTAGTCACTAAGATAAACTAAGCTCGACAAAAGTACTGTTCATTAATGCAATCCGTCAGTAAATGCTTTTATATTTTTAGTTGGTTAAGTGAATGTAGTCAATTTTGTAAAAAAAAAATGTTTGTTTATATTAACATTTCTTTCTTTTTTCCACCCTTTGACTATTGCACAAAACACCAATGGCATAAGTGGCATATCCTGGGGAGAGTCACTTTGAAAAATAAGTACAAATCAAAAAAAAATTGAAAATTTTAATAATATATACATAAAAAGAGAAAGTGCGGACAAAAGCCCCTTGGACCCTTCTCTAGATCTTCTACTGTCTGGTAGTTATTAGTTTACCTATATGAAATACATAATATTAAAGACCCCTGCAATTAGTTAGGTACTCTTTATACTTGTTAAAATAAAGGAATGATGTGGTCTGATTGTATATTATATCTGAATGCAGTTTATATAATAGATAATTCCACAAAATGTAATTCCAACTCTATGTTTTTAATGTAGATACAATGAATTTAATGCAGTAGTCAAATCAAAAGGTAACAATACTGTATCATTATTTTTTAATACATTATCATATAATATGCACGGTCCGTAAATATGGACTTTATTTATTTTATATTTATGTTTGATATTGTTTTCATATTGGTTTCATTTTGTTAATAGTCATCACTTACTATACTTACTATTAGTAAGTGATAGTTACTATATATTTTGTCTCCCAATAGTTTATTTTATGTGCTAATTGTAAAATGTATATAAATATATTTATAAATAATAGATTTGTTCATTTTAACTGTAAACATTTTTTGTGACCACATTGTTTGTTTGAAACATATGAAATATTGGCGAGCATTATATTACCTTATCATTAATTGACTTGGTTATGTAAGGTACGTTAATTTCTTTTATTTTTACTGAGAACTAATACTTCCCATTTTTTAGTTAACTCCTTAGTTAGACAAAACTAGGATATGATGATGTTAATTAAATATGGGTAAAACGTATAAAATAAAGGTTTTATTAATTTTAATTTTTTAATCATTGTCTGTAGGATGTCTGAACCAGATATAATATTTTCTGAGTGTCTACGCAATTTGGGTGTTGATTCTACACTCATATCAGCGTTCAGAGTGACCACATATTCATCCCAGCATTGGGGTGGTTTAGAAAACCGATATTTGCCTGTTTTACGGTCATCACAACATCTTACCTAATTATTATTTTAAACAAATAAATTTATTAATTATAAATAAATGATTGGAAGAAAATATTTTTTACTTGATCATTGGCTAATTTAAAGGAACGCATAACCACGGCGTGTAAAAATATTATTCAAGAAATATTATTTTCATCTACAAACTCAATAATAAAGAGATTCGAAATGTGTATCCAAAAAAATGGCGGACATTTTGAAAATTTTAAATAGAATAGTTTAATTTACAAAATGATTTATTTATTTATTTATTTATTTTTTATTAGTTAAATTTACTAAAAAAGCAATATAAAATACCTATGAATAATTTAAGATAATAAAATAAATGTCAGTAAAATGTTCTTCTTATCTATATCAATACTGTGATACGACTTTTTTATTATATTTTAATTAAATATTTAGTGTAATAATGTAATATTATTATCTATATATAGATATAGATAACTTAATATGCACAGAATATTATAATCGCGTACATGATTTCATGGAAAAATAATTGAAATCAATGGCTTAATCATGATAGAACGTACAATAATACTGTACAATAATTTTAATTATTAAATTCACATTTTCAAAAAGTTTGAAAAATCATAATTAATTAATGACAACACTTTAATAAGATATTTTATCACCATAATTTTTCTAAAAATCCAATTAACAAAATGGCTATTTTGATTTTCTTTTTAAACTGTAAAAATAAAATTTTAAAATTTGAGTTTCAAAAGTGAAAAAAATATTTAAATAGGTTTTTCTTTTTTTGTAGCGCAGCACTATAATATTTATTGAAGAAAAAAAAAGTTAAAAATAATAATTATTAATAAATAAAAATAGAAAAAAAGTTATTGCAAGTGTCAAATAGATCTGACTCTCCCTGTGTATATATATACATATTTTTTTTTTTTTGTCATAAAATTAAATTAACACCTTATGACTCAAGACCTCATGCCACGTTTCCTAAAACCATTCGTTAAGTTCAAAATACAAAAGAGATATTGAAAGGTGTACAACGTATCATGGAGGACACTGTTATAAATATAATATTTTATAAATTGAAGAATTTGAATGTATCATAATTATTCAGGTAATAAAATGAAAGCTAAACTTGAAAGTAATATGCACTTGTTACAATTTCAACATGTACCTGCCCACGATGTTGTTTTAATCTAAATCATTTAACAAAGAGAAATACTGTTAATCAAAATTTACGATTTGAACGATAATTTGACATCATTGTTTTTGTTTTAAATTACGAGTAGATTCATTTTAGTACTTGTATGTATTATCTACCAAACAGGAACGGGGTACATATTAGAAACTTGCTGAAGCATATTATAGTATTAAAGACGTGGGAAGAGGTACACGACAGATATTAATTTTCTCCAGAAGTCTAAGTACCATTCTAAAGTTTCGGTTGACTCAATAACGTCTAGCCATTTGTATCTTTTTGCCAGTTCTTTTCAATTTGAACAATTTCAACGTCTGATCGTTAGTCGATAATTTATATGACAGCTGGTCGAAAACTCTGATCATCTATTATCTACTGAGGATGCTTCTTATAGTTTCACCAGAAAGCAATTTTTATTCGGACGCACGAGCAATTAAAATTTTCTGGGGCCTATCCAAAATATGTAAAGTGTACACTCAAAACCAAATCGATTCTGTCATGGTCACGAGTAATCTATTTGTAAAGTGTACGTGTATTTGAGTATAACATATGTATATAAATATAGTTTCTCTTTTTTCCCCGTCTCTCTGCTACTCTGCTTCCGGTAACTTCGACCATTCCTCGGTAGAGAAATGATGGATGACAGAGTTGTCTTTGTGTTCCCCTCCTCTCAAAAAACCCACTGCCACAGCCAGAGTAACGCGACTTTGATACACGCGAATTAATACGTCCTTTGCCGATGATCATAACTCATTGTTTGGCCGAGATGACAAGGCCGATATATATATACCAAGAGGATAATAGTAATAATAATAAAAAGTACGCGGCTCTTCTCCTCTAACAAATTCTCTACGGCATGGATCGTATGTATACGGAAAGTTGACAACATGCTTGATCTATGTAAACATTAAACATCGTTGTTAACAAATAACTTTATCGATTAAGATAAGATGAAGAAGCAGGAGTAGTAGAAAAGAAATACTACTAATGCCACCGTCGCTATCAAAATTCACTATACCATCACAGAATTTTCAACAATAAAAATTATCAAGTTTTTTCGGCAATTTATTAAGTTGAAAAATAAAATAAAAATCGTTACAAATAATATTGTTGGCCTGAATAATTTCCGGTCAACTGCGTTGTGATTTCTTATAGCATTTAATTACTTGTTTACAGACCACCACAATACGATAAACATGTATATTATATAACGCGATCCATTTAAATAAGGAATTCGTACACGCAACTATTCAGTTTTCTTATCGTTAAAAGAGTTATAATTTCAGAAATGAAATTTCTCTCGGAGCATTGAGCAAAACTAAAAGTAATAAAACAACAAACGCGAATGGAAAACAAAAATAATAATATAACGCTCGAACTTTAATTAATTTTCGGGTGGAATTTCATTCGTTTTCAATTCCTTCTTTTTATTATTATTTCTCTTACGTCTTTTTTTCTCTTATTCCTTCTCTCTCTCTATCTTGCCCACCAGCCGTGGGTGTATAAGCCTATTCGATTTTATCACGCGCGTAATGCATATACTGTGTAAAACCGTATATAATACGCACAGACATTTAGGTCAATCCTTTGAATACCCAAGTCGCTCGATGTAATACACAAGTACGTATTCACGATGTAATATATATTACACGAGAGGTATAAAAATCGCACGTCGTCGCCGTCCTCTTTGGTAATCGTTGTCGAGAAATTTGTATAGCAAAGACGTGTAGGTGGCAGATTTGTGGTAAATACTTGCGCGCTCGCAACACCTAGAGTCGTCGAAATGTGATTTATGAAATAAAATAACCTACCACGTCTTTGGTCCTCACGTCCCTGGTGTTCGACAAAAACTTATTTCCGCCGTGTTTTCTTTGTGTGTTTCAGACGTCGTTCTATTCTACGTCACTGAAAACGCTCATATCCGTATCCACGATCATTTTGCTGGGATTGATCATGGCTTACCATGCACTCGAAGTACAGGTAAGCCTACACGAAAACGTATAACACGAACATTTTTATATAATATTATGTACAATACTGTAAATACAAGTTGTGGCAGAGAAACTATCCGATTTTCAAAGACAAAAAAAAAGACTAAACCAAGTAAAAAATAAATAAAATGCAATTGTATTCAATACATACGATAAATGTAGTTTAAAATAGATCAGCACAAATAATAACATCACTTGTTCAGTGTAGCGGCCTACGCATAGTCAACACATAGATAGAGCCGATTCTGGTAGTTTCCATGATTTTATGGGTCATTTTATTTCATGGAAGAGACGGTGGTAAATTAATTTTAGGGTTTTCGTCTCGTTTACATAATATTCCACAGCTTGAGTATTCATAACGTCAATACACCTGAACTTAGTGATATAGGTGACGGGGAAAAACGCACCTAGACAAATATCAAGAACCGGAGTGAGGTCATCGACACTCTTTTGGACCCTGTGGGAACCCAGCATGACATAATACGCACAGGTATCAGTTTTCTTTTAAAAATCTGAGTGCATGACGAGCTGTATGTGGTGTCACTTGAAAACGGTATGATAACATAGCTGCCTGACGACAAAGTGTCTACTGCTATACTCCCCGAACCCTTCGGCCGTGAATCACTTTCATTCCGAATCTAGAAGTTTCGTTTAGTTTCACACCCTATACAAAACAACCCTTGCGTAACTCAGCCGATATTATGTATCGTGATATGCTCGTATCATGCCACTCTGAGTTTTCGTCCATTTCAGTGAAAAAAAAAACCAAGGAAGAGTAAAGGAAATGGAGAAAAATCTCAAGTCGCTCAGAATCACGCGTTCGAAACGCAATATTATCGAGTGGTAATCAGGAGCGCCTCTCAGATAAAGAATTTACGGTTCACACGACGAATCGCGACGTGGTTCGGTGAACTGTTCACGCTCATCGGTACGCACTGCAAAATATCAGGTGGAAACGTTTTTTCGGGAGTTTAGTTCACACCAGAAACTCGATCGGGGTTTTTTCCTTCGTACGATATGCTCTCACACACAAACACACACAAGTATATACAGTTTAGAATTCAGTTCCATTATTATTATGGGTTATTCGTAGCGAAAAGTGTGCCACCGCCGACTATAGAAAACGTTTCACTGTTTTCGAAATGCGCCCGCATGCCTTAAGTACGATCGAATATTGTTTTAGTATACTCGATACGATTTCTCAATGTTTTTTTTCTTTTTCTTCTACTTTCCATCACAATCTATGTATATTTATCAGGCATCGTATACTTATATTTAAAACTCAATTTATGAGGTTCGATTTTTCAAACAAATGTTTTCTTAGTCCTCTACCCCCCTTGATAAACGATATATGATGATAATTTTCCCAATATTTTACAAATACGTTCCATTACTTCAAATATGTTGATATAACCTTTATCGTACTATTTTCCTTGTACCTACTTAAAAACTATGTTATCGTTAATTCCTGTTTTTACCTATAATTATTATTTGTATTGTTATTATTGCCTACGTATGGTAAATGACACGTATACAATCAATGTATAATGTGTATCACGACCATGACTTTTCTTTACATGGAAACAATTTCCATATTTATGAATGGACAGTCGAAGCTTTTTTTAAAAATTCTTTTTTTGTATAATCATATAACTATGGACCTAAAAATCAAATCCATATGAAAAATTAATTTTTACATTTTAAAACGTATATTTCAAGTTATTATTATTATTATTATTTTTTTTTTTTTTTTGCTTGAATCAAATTTTAAATTTATTTCACAAATTTTATCCTCATTCATTGACTTTGTAATGACTCATCGAATATTACGACAGTAAAAATTACAATAAAAATTCATACACATGAACTTAAAATAATCCAAAATATTAACATTTTTATTTCAAACAAATTTAAATTAAAAAAAACTTTTACTTAATAAAATACTGCTTTATTTTAACTTCTTGATATTATCAATTTAATTATGTAACTTCAATAAATATACAGACCAATTTTTTAAATTTTGAAAATAATAAAAATAAAATTTGTATCATAAGATAACCGATACAGTAAAATATTTAGGCCTTATATTCGATAAAAGATTGACCTGGAATCCACACATCAGATCCAAAAGATTAATTTTAAACTCTCATTCTCGAATGCTTAAAACTCTGTTATCAAAAAATAAACTACTAATTTGCAAAACATTTTTAAAACTAATCTGGACTTACTGTCTTCAGCTCTGAGGCGCGGCAAAGAAATCGAATCTAAACAAAATCCAATCTTATCAGAATATCTCGAATCGAATATCTCTCGACGTCAAATCACTAACACTCCGCCATACATTTCAAATTTAACACTCCACGACGATCTACATGTTAAATCGATCGAAGAGGAATCTGTATTATATTACAATCGATTCTTCTCGCATCTGGCCAACCATAATAACCCTCTAATCAGTAACTCAAATATCTTAACACTTCCTGAAAATCCTCGTCGTCGACTGAAAAAGAGATGTTGTAGAGACATTTTATAATAACCATTCAAAATGTTCCCCTCTCCGAGAAAAAAAATCTATATATATATAGATATATATAAACATATCATTACCTTATCACGCAAAGAGTCACTAGTGGGTGACTTCTTAATCACGCATACTATATTTTCTGTCTCTTTTCACTAATACTTATTATGCTAAGGAGTATAGATTGTATAATTATTATAAAAATTAAAAAATCAAAAAAAAAAAAATTATCATAAGAACTAGGTCATCAGTAAAATATTTTATAAATATTTTTTTTAAATTTAAATATAAACACTAAACAATATTTTAAACCAAATTTTCTCATTAATGGCTTTTAAATTATGATCAACAAACCACAGTGGTTAGATTATATTTAAAATTATTCTACTTGAATGAAAAAATAAAAACCTGAATTAAAAAATAATAACTTTTCTATTAATTTTTAAAACTTAAAAAATGATAAAACCTTAATGAATGAATGTGTAGTCGAAGTGCACGCAATAATTTTTTTAATTTCATTAATGAGATAAAAAAATATGATGCTTTTAATAGGATTTCATTTATTTTTTTTCATTCATAAATGTATCAGGTTTATTATTTTATTATTTTTCGCTTTGAATAGCAAAAAAAAATATATATATATATATATATATATATAATTGTGTCTAATAATATATGTGTTGATTTTTCTGTCATTTCTGACATAGATTTCAGATAGATTATTTTTTCGTATTTTCAATAAAATAAAATTTAAAAAATTTATAATATCATCTTCATTAATTAGAAATGCATTGTAAAAGAACTAAGATAATCCTCATTTTTCATTAAAAAAAACAGTAAGGACGATTCATTAAAAAAAAAAATAATAATAATAATCAAAAACATCGTCCATTGTTGTGAAACCATCAACGTCTTCGATCCACTCTTAATGTAATCTATATTATACATGTATACATACATCATTTGATCACGCGTGGAAATTATTGAATTGTTTTTATTTCAGAAACAAACAAATTATGTACCAGTATTTTTAAATATATTATTCGCGTCGCAACTTGGCGAGCTCGTATTTAACGTTATTTTTATTTGACCTTATTCCGTGGCGAATCGGGAATTCGTTACCCTCGATAGGCATGTAAATTATCGGTGTCAGCTTAAAATACGAAAAACTACAAATCTTCTTGCTGGCATATACTACGTGAAAGAGAAAAAGAGAGAGAGAGAGAGAGAGAGAGAGAGAGAAACAGAGGGGCAGAGAAATATCGGCAGACCTCGAAAGTGCATTTGAAACACTACCGCCGAAAACATAAAAACCACATTACCTGATAAGTCACTTTTTCGCTAACAAAGCTATTTTCGGGCTGCCACGCCGTGGTGAGTGATTTGGTTATTAACAGCAAGGGTCGTATAATATATATTTTAACAGTCATCGCTCGTATCGGCAGCCGGATCGGTCACTGTTTTCAAACCACCTCGAACCGAAAGTATTTTTATATTATTATTTCCTGACGGTTGACGCCCGACTACCATCACGTGCGGTGTCGTTATCGCCATCATCTCCGACCGAGCGCACAGTGTACGCAGTCTCAAATCGCAGATGCGAAAAAATTGTATTCGTTCCGAACAATGCGGACTGATTTAACCAACGTCCATCGACAGTAATAATAATCGCCACTCCGTGCCATTGAGTGATATTTGTTTAAAAGAGACAATAGCTTTGACCCACTTGCGGGCGTTTTATTTATTTTTTTTTCTTCTACTTATATACTTCACAAAAACATACTTTTATTATTATTTTCGTGTGGATATATGAAATAACTTTTGAATGATACGAATCGGCGAAGGAGTGTTAAAGGACAAACTTTAGTTCATAGTAGAATGATTATTATTATTATTATTATTATGTAGAACATATTCGAAACGACCCACAGGCCCGCCGACTCTACTCTTTTCGTATGTTTGTTATATTATCTTCTTCTTATAAATTATAACAGCTCCCAGAAAATATACGCACTGTGTGTGTACGTATTTATATGTATATTTATATATACTCGTATTGTGCAACGTATGTTACCGGGTCTATAATGTAAACTCATGTGAAACACTCGTATATATGTGAATTTGTAAAGAAGCGGGCTGCAGCAACAACAACAAAAACACATTTCACAAAACTCCTTAGTAAACTTTGAACTATTTTTAAGGTCCGTAATATGACTATTTCTACTACTACGCATACTACTGCCACTACTTATACTACTACAACTACTACTACTAATACTACTACCAGTTGTATTAATAAATATGTATGTGAATTGCAATACGAATTCGTACTTGACAAAATTTTAATAAACCGAAAGATCAGAAAGAGTTGTTGGAATAAATGAACCAAAACGTTATTGATTTTTTACATCATCTTCGGTTTACAAACGGTTCATTACGGGAAGAAAAGAAAAAGTTTTTTAAACCATCTAAAACAACTCGCGGTAAATAACGTCGAGACGACGGTAGCGTTCGCAGTGCGGTCGTGTTCCGACAAATAATAATATCGGTATGATTATTTTTTCTCATATAACATCGTATGGCATAAAATAATAAAATAAAAATACGATAGTTTAATTAATAAAGAATATGCAGACATTCGTGAGGATTCGTACGCAAAAGTAGTTCCAAGAACGGTAAATTCCCTATTTCTGTTTAAATTATGTTTTATTATCTATTTAGACCTTTTATATTATACTACTCGAGTGAGTATAATATATTTTTATATAAACTAAATAAAACTTTATGGTTGGCATAAAGTTATGTCTATAATAAAATTATACAATCTATATGATAATTTCTTTCCTTTTGCTTCACTTCATTTTTCTAAAATGAACATTAAATAAAAAAAAAAAAAATTCAAATCATATTTATGGTTTTTAGGGCTTAAAATATGTTTGTATTATTATTATTATTATTAATATTGTTGCAGAATTAAAGCTAATAACATTTTATTAGGTTTCACTGGTTAAAAAAGCTATTAAATTTAAAAAGAAAAACAATTTAGGATTACACAGCCGTATAAGTATCGTTTGCGATTTTTAACCATTTTCTTATTATTTTTTTAAACTAAACAATAAAAAGAAAAAAAAAGTACTTATGTAATATAAATAATATATCATCATTGGTGACGCACGCCGTCTCAACGAACTACGGTTTAATTTATATATAATATATATGTAAGAGCACAGAATAAAGCACAATGGCACGACTGCTAGCGCTGATATTTTTTTGACAAACTTCACGGTTTAATGATAAAGGGCGCGTATATTATATGGAAATTAAAACCTCAGTACAAGTTTTCTAAAAGAACGCACGCTGTGGAATTTTCCTCAGGTCTCCGGCATTCTTGTACAGCAATTATTATTGACGTGACTTACCTGGTCTGGCTGAATTTCATAGAAATATACGTACTCGTATGTGTGTGTGTGTGTGTGTGTGTGTGTGTGTGTGTGTGTGTGTGTGTGTGTGTGTGTGTGTGTGTGTGTGTGTGTGTGTGTAAATAAACGTATATAATTGGAATAGTTTCAGTCCCGGTTTCCGGCGATAAGAAGTCCCCGTGGAAACGGTTCGATAAACTGACAAATATCAGTGGAAACCCATGGTTAGAAGACGGCAACAAGTGACTCCTCAACCCTACACAATCGCACGCAAATCGCGCTCGGGAAATATTACCGCTCCATTATAATATACGCGTGCACCGGACACGCTGACACGCGCCCATAACGAGCGTCGTGGTTGTCGTATGAACTATCGGGCTATTTTGTGTCCGCCCAAAGTTGTTTAGCATAATACTACACAACAACGACTAGCTGCGTGCCGGATAACGGATCCGGATTATTTCTCGTGGCGATTGCCGTCAAGCACGACACCTCGCGCGATAGTTAGCACAAAACCACGCGGAACAGGTGGTGCATCGTGGTGTGGCTGGGTCGGACGGGACGGGGGTCGGGGCGCCAAGTGAAACGTCAAAAGTGTATTTCGACCGCTGAGACGCGCGTCCGAAACTTTAGTGTGTGGGTGGGTGTGTGCACCTGAATTCGGTTATTGCACGAATACGACGATATGGTTTTGATGTCGTTGTATAGTCTCGAGTACGGATTAAACGACTTCGATGTTTTCCCGCGTCTCGAAAGTTTTTCGTTTCTTTTTCCAATATTATCCAGACGTACGACGTTTACAGCGTTTGACGAGTTCCCGCGGAAATATAGCGTAAACATTGTATATTTCGAAAACTTATCGCATGTTCCGACATCGTAAAAATAACTATGAAATCAGAAACAATAACACAGAGAGCATATATAATATTATTACTTACGTGTTTAAAAAATTAATTTTACACATTTTATATTATGTTAACATATAAATCAGCATTTTTTTAAATTTTTATTTTACTATTGTATATTGTTATCGTGATGTTTACCGCTGTTAAACTCGCAGTATTTAAAAAAAAAAAATGTCATTACGTTTTAATTGATATTTATAATGCAGGACTGTTATGACAACGGTTAAAACATTTTTTTCCGCGGAACAATTATAAATCAATACACAACACTACAATGCTATAAAATAAATAGACATTTCATACGATTTTATAAGATACGTGTTATCAATAGTTATTACCGCTTATTATCAATTATTGATTTCACTCTACTTATGCTATTTCGATAAATAAAACGGCAATGGAAAATTTCTCATCCCTAAACACGATTATTATATGTTGAACTTCGAGTATTGATATCTACGTGAAACTTTAAGAAAAAATATAAAAATACTTGGACATTGATTATTTAATGAACGCAAAAAAATGAAGACACCGTTTCTCGAATAGTTTACAAAATAAATATAAAAATGTGCATTCCTTGAAGAATTTAATTAAATTTCATAATATTTCTTAAAAGCTAAAAATGTATTTTGAAAGTAGAGATTTTCTTGATATTATGTACATGTACATTAATTTAAAATTTTCCTTATAGTGAATATATGTACCAGTTTTATTCACAAAATACACTTCAAATTTAATGCCGATGAATAAACTCTAAGGGACGTATTTATATAGACTATTAAAGAGGAATTTCCGTATACTGATTTTAAACCGACATTTACTACTTTTTTTCTTCTTCTTTTCTTTTTTTCCGAATCGTTAACTCATTTTCCACAAACTTTTAGAGTTGATTTTATTTTTTTTTTCCAAGTATCTCAATCGGTCAGGTTTATACCGAATTCAATGGGGGTTTTTATATTTTATTTTTGTAAAAGTCCTAAAAAGTTCTATAACTTGATATATCCAAGAAATAGCCCTCCAGTGTTAGCACTTTTATTGAAGTGGCGTGACGTTACGTGACTTGAAAATAAAGTGTAGTTGAATAAACCGTATGAAAAACTTCGTTACACCACTGTAAGCTCGTTTAATCAAAAAATAAAAATAAATCATTATGGAGTAAGGACCGAAACAATTACGCACCGTTTTATTGACTGGACAAAGACACCAATGCTCGCGTTAATTGGTTTGTTTATTGGAATCGACGAATATAATTAAAAAAAAAAAAAAAGTCACCATGCATAATAAAACAGCAGTACTTCAGTTGACAAATTATTATTTCAATAGATGCTTGTATGAAAACGCAGTTCGATCGATCAGAAGGGGAGGTCATGTAGGTACCTGATTAATCGCCAGACGAAGGGTCACGGAAATAATAAAAGTTCATCCGATGCGAATTTGCCGACATTTGCCGATGTTCCAACAGCCGCGGAAATGAAAAAATCAATAAATAAAGTAGAAAAAAATTATTAAATGTGACCGTCATCATTCCACTTAATATAACACCGCAATGATAATAAATCATCTATAAATATAATATTGTGAAAATTGGTAAAAAAATAAAAACGATTCCGCCATCATATCCGTCCTCGAAATTTCGTTTATCGTCTATCACGCATCGCTTCGGGTCAGAATCGTATGCAAAGTAATATGTTGAATATACAAACGCGCGCTAAAATGTTACACGAATTTTTTTCTGCAATAGAAATCAAGCCTTGCTAAAATGTGTTTCTAAATATCAAATGACTGCAAATAGCTGCTAGGTAGTCCATGACAATACCGACACGATTTATCGTACGATCAACGTAATATACAACTAATAAAATGCACAACATTACGACTAAATCAAGATAATATGAATATAAACGGCAACAGATAAAAATATAGAATACGATATATATATAAACTTGGTTAAGAAATAAATAACTTTCACCTCGTAGAGTACCTCGGACACGTCGTCATAGGTGGCTAAAGAAATTATCGACTGCAGCCACCAAATCGCCCCTATAATATATTTCTCAGTTAATACAACAACAACAATAGCAATAAAAACAAACATTTATCACTGAATACCTACTATTATAATAGCCTCTATCAAAATATTTTGATATCCATTTTCGTATAAAATTATGTTTATAACTTAAAACGATACATTTGAAGAGAAATGAAGCTCCTTCCGGTCTTTGTTTAAAAAAAAAAAAAAAAATTAATAAATTTTCCATACAAAATGTACGATGCATTGGGTGCTGATATCTTGTCGATTAATTAATTAAAAATGCTGGTGTCACTTTGACGGCCATGCCTCCACGTGATCAGTCGGGTTCACCATCGTTTGAATTTCCACAAAACCGTAAGCCACTTTTATTTTTTTATACATTCATATTTTCTAATGCATTTCATTTTTACGAGGAGTCTTCTGAGTCGTGCACCCGAGTTGGGTCTAGACGGTTCGTAGCAAAAATAACAGAGAAAAATAAATAATTGATTACAATTAGCCGGTAAAACCGCTAACCGCTATTCGTTACGGATAATATCATAGTGGTCTAATTTTTGTAAACTTAATCGACTAAAAATGCTTTTCTCCTCGTAGCCGTTGGCTTGAACGGGAAAAATGTATTTTTAATGACACTGCGTGTCAATAGTTATTAATTTCAGTGCGTACGGAACGCCCGGTTGTCGTGATCGTGTCCGTTCGGATAAAAATGTTATCGCAGAGTGATAATAATCGATCGTAACGTATTTGGGGATCGGGATAGTAGAGGCTATCTCAGGGGTCACCCCGACATTTCCTCTAACGAAACCGGGACTATGTCGACGGCGCGGTGACGGGACGAAAAAGACTGACAATTCGACCGCATTAGTTCTTTATTACTTTTTCTTCGGAGGTTTTAGGCAAATATAAATTTTTAATCGATCGAACGGGATAAGGACATTCGAAAAATTGTTTCACCCGTCACACTTGAAAAAATATTACGACTGTCCTGGATAGTAATGGTTATTTGGAAAACATTAAATGAACTTAATAAACGTTTAGTTGAGCTTTTTTTGGTTTTGACCGTATAATACAAAATCAGAAAGTATTGAAGAGCGCATTATATATATAATAAATGTCGAAGAAAAAAGTTGCGTTTTTTCGGATAAAAACTCAACGACCCGGCCATACAGGTTAAGTGGACCGCCGATCCGATATCACACGAATAAATGTCGGCGCGGGATTTAATAACTCATATTTCAACACGCGTTCGGGATACGGACGGTGCGGCGTGCGTGTGGGTGACGTACCTCACTCTCTTCTTGCACTCAAGAGGAAAAAACAACAATTTTTCTCAAACTGACACTTTTCTTTTTTTTCACCACACTTGACATCGGCTGCGTCCTACCCACCATTATTTTTCCAACTCAAGCATTGCGGTCCGTGTGATGTGAAATGCATTCGATAACATGTATATATACTAAATATATCTACATACGCTTCACGAGGTGTTCAACCAAAAGACAGCCGTTGATATTATCGTGGTCACCACGCACGCGCGCGCGCGTTCGTGCGTGCGTGCGTGTGTGTGTGTGTGTGTGTGTGTGTGTGTGTGTGTGTGTGTGTGTTTGTTTGTGTGTGTGTGTGTGTGTGTGTGTGTGTGTGTGTGTGTGTGTGTGTGTGTGTGTGTGTGTGTGTGTGTTACTGCGGATCGATTTTTAGACGATTCTGTTTTTTTTCTTTTTCCACACTTTTTGCATAAATTATTCAGTGGGTACGTTAGATTATCATTATTATTATCATCGTCAATAGAAAAAAAAAAAAAGAAAAAAAAACCCAAAAATCGAAACTCTACGGTCAAGCCGACCACGCGCTCGCTCGTCATACGTACGTCAAGAGAAATGAGACAAACGGGGTACCGGAGGCTACGCACAGATGATCAATACGTCGTCCCACGCGTCTGCTTATTGTATCGTAAACACATGTGAGGTACACGCACGCGTCCGTGGATTGCGTTCCGGCCTGACTCGCACCTGACGTCGTCCGCGGGCATGGAAAAATCAATAGGGTTTTCGAGATGTATTCCTTTGAGTTTTTCGCATACCTACTTACCTTCTGTCTATCTGTGGCGGCAGTGACGACGACGACGACGGTAGTTGTAGACGGGGCGAGAAGTTTGGTTTTTTCTACCGTTTTCACGGCACGCGAGAGACGTGTGCTGCCGTGCCGGTTGCCAGCGTGCACACGTAATACACACGTATACAAACGCTCGTACAACACGGATTTCCGCTACACATTCGCGTCGTTATAATATATGAAAAATATCGCCGCAGTGACGACGGCAACGACGACGATAATGTTTTGCACTTGTACAATACGAGTTTCGTAACGTTGTAGCCATGGGCGTACGAAACATAACAATAACCACGACAACAACACGACTACCGTGATACGCGAACGAGAGTGTGTGTTTACGATTGTATGTGCGAACTATGTAAGAGGTGTGCCGAGGAAACACGACCGACGTACACGTAGTTTCAACGTCAGTGTCACGTGTTATATCTATATAAACACCCTGTAGGTACAATAAGACGTAACAGGGTCGACGACGACGACGACTACGGAGAAAACGATAACGATAATATCGTGTGCGAGGTCTCATACGACACACTAGACCGTCGATGGGGCACACGAGATGACTATATAGCTGCGATAACGACTAGGAGCTACAGAGCATGCTTACACATCACCTGACTAGTACTAATAGGTTTAGTATATTTTGTTAAACCTTACTTTGAGATTTGAAAAGTCAAACCACATGTATAGCCTATAAATTATAGACGAATATGTGTACTTGTGTTTTTATTAATATCGTTTCATATCGATATGTTAAGCTCCGTTAATATGCATGAAAAAGTCACAATCTTTATATTATATAAAAATCTCATGCCACAGTGTTTGTCCGGAATGAACTCCGAAACTACTGGACCGATTTTGATGAAATTTTTTACACCGTGTGTAATTTGTTCCGACTTAAAAGATGGAATAGTTTTTATTTCAAATTTTTCAATATATATATGAAATATTTTAATTAACTTTTTAATAAATTTGTATAATTGCATGGTGTATTTCGGGTTTTCCCTGACCTTTTTTCTATTGTGTGTGTTTTATCGTCAGCGGCGTATAAATATGAATTGTTCCGAGAATTATATATTATCTATTATAATGTATATCATTTATAAAAATATATTTGTCAATGTTATCAATAAAGAACTTTGTAATTTACTCCTTCATTGCAGACTATATTCTATCCTTAATCCCGAGGGTTATTATTGGTGACATTATATGAATATTCATTTGACATACTCAATAGTTTACTATACGCTATGATCTCGAAAACCACTAATAAACTACAAATAAAAAAAAATATATTTTCTCATAGGCACATAATAAGTAATAACACTAATACACGGCCTACTAAAATGCCAAAAGACAAACTAATACACGGGCAACGCCGTGTCAGGACAGATAGTATTATATAGATTACACAACATAAAAAAATTCGCTTGATCATTTAATATACATGCTTTCATATTATTTTATGGATATGATTGAAAATTCTGAGAATTTTATGCAATCGTCCCCCAAAAATAAACCGGTATCTTTTGCACAGTTTTATATTATATTAAACAAGAAGAAAAGAAGTAATGATAAATATAGATAAACACAATTCACAATAGACGTAATTTTAGATTCTGAGTGAAGCGAAGAATCTTATGGTTTTACAATGATGTTTATTTTTTTTTTTTTTTTTTTTTCTGTAAACACTTTCTCGTATAGAAATCCTTGTCCAAAAGTTTCGTCCAGCAACTTTTTAGATTCGAAATTGAACTGAGATGGTAGTTTAGAGAGGTCATTTTTCCAAAATCTCCATAGTTTTTCCAGTAATCAAGAATAACGATCGAACAACTGAGTAAAAACGGTAAAATCGGTAAAAATCCGTCGTAAACGAGATTTTCACTGTTCAGATTTTAGGTATTTAGTCATAAATCGAAAAGTATTGAAGCTAGAAACTTGAAAATTTTATCCAATATCAAATACATACTTTTTTATATTGGACATCATTTTCAGAACAATTATAGCACTTTTGACTTAAATATAGAACTTTTAATTTACCAAATTGTTTGAAAGTTTTTATGTCATATAATTTTTAATATTTGACAAAAAGTTCTGCAAATTTAATATGACCTTACTCATATACCTACCTAATTATCCTAACAAAAATTCAAAAATCGTGAGTCAGGATTTTTTTTTATACACACTTTAATAAATTATTATAACTCACCAAAAATTATACAAATAACCGTAAAATACGTAAACAGTTTTTAAATAATAATATATTATATTACACTGAAGCTTTGCTCAGAATCGTTTTATACTAAAGAAATGAGTCATAATTTCTTTAAGACTTAATACATTCATCACCAATATCTTATCCGAGGACCGAAGGGACGAAGGACGAACTTGTACCACCATCATCTCACTTACCAGCTTTTTTTTTAAATAAATTGCGTTCTCGTATTATGATAATTAATCGTCTGCCATACACGTGATGTATAGATAGCATGTATACATTATCGTTATAAACCAATCGTGGGAAAAGGGAGCCGGGAAAAAAGAGGAACTAGTCGTTACCACCGAGGTGGTGGCGAATTCATAATATTTTTATTGTTTTCTTCGGAAACTAATCACAATTTTACGCCGCTTTTGCCAACAGTTGTTCATGATTGACAATTGCGCCGACGACTGGCGGATCGCGATGACGTGGCAGCGGATCGCCACCATCACGATGGAGCTGGTGATCTGTGCGATCCACCCGATCCCGGGCGAGTATTACTTCGAGTGGAAGACCAAACTGGCCAACAAGCACGGGAAGCTGGAGACCCGGTGGGTGCCGTACGACGTGCCACTGTCGCTGCCCATGTTCTTCCGGCTGTACCTCATCTGCAGGGTTATGCTGTTGCACAGCAAGCTGTTTACGGACGCATCGTCCCGCAGCATCGGTGCCCTAAACCGAATCAACTTCAACACGAGATTCGTATTGAAGACGCTCATGACCATATGCCCGGGCACGGTACTGCTCGTGTTCATGGTGTCCTTGTGGATAATCGCCAGCTGGACGCTCAGACAGTGCGAGAGGTAACACAGCGGCCGATTTGGGCCGACAGTCGGTCAGAGATGCGTCGGCACGACCAGTCTCGTAAGGGTAGGGCTGAGAATGGAGACGGAGATAAGTACCCGGCAGAGACAAGTAGAGTGGGTTCTCGAGGGTAATGGGGTCTAGAGAGGAACATAAGTCACGTTTATGAGGTCAAGTCAAAACGGTTTGACATCCACGGGCACTTGCGCATTTGTGTACGTTCTATAAACCGTATACGATTCACGCACGTACGATAAAACAGTAACCTATGGACTTAAAGAACGTAACGCTGTTCGACGTAAACGTGTAAACGTAACACGAAATCGTACCGGAGAGTATCAGTGTCGAAACGTCAAAAGAAAATCAGTGTAAAAACGTACCTTCCCTACACTAACTCACTGCCGTGTCTTTCCGTCTCTTTCTCTCTAACCTTACGATCCATGAGTTTGTGTCGACGCGCCTATGGCCGACATTACAATATGACGCGTCCACTAGACAACCGACCGGGTCCGTGAAACGCGCACGCTTTCCGACAGCGGACCCCGCGTCCACTCCGAACGCGATATTATAGTACAGTGCAATAGTACAACGAACATCGTTCTTGTCTTTACGTCTCGTTCGCGCGGATTTCATTTCTTTTCGCGTATACATTCTCGGCGCACTTTCTCTCTTTTTATTTTCTTTTTCTCTTTCGTTTCGGTTTTCTGTTTTTCTCGCCCGCAATAATTATTATTGCCGTGAACGCGCCCACGATATTCCGCCGGTAAATCGATCGACGCGACGAAAACGCTCCTATATCAACGTGTAAACCTTTTTTATAATTCACACTACGACGGCGTTCCCGTGCGTATCATAACACAATCAACTATTGTGTTATACGTTTGCGAACGCGTACTCAGCCGAATCGACGCCGTTTAAGTACGCGTACGCTCGTCGTCTCCGACCTCGCGGTTATAACGCACCATTCGTGACATCGTTTTGTGACAGTTCAAGGTGATATCGGGCGTGCCCTTTGGTCCAATTAGACTACCATGTAGGTTAGATACGGTCGTGTGTATATGTGTTGTTTGTGCGTACGTGTGTTTGTTTTTTATACCTGTGTGTGGAAGGTGATTACGGTGGAGTCGGCACACGTGACACCGTCGTGACATAAATCCGTGGGACACATTTTATTTTGCGTATACAATTCATATCGAATCCAGACGTGATCCCGATCGAGAGATGTTAACGAGTCGAGGTATTTCAATTTTTTTTTTTTTTTTTTTTTTGTGGCACGGGATTCATTTTTATGATTGTGGTAAAATCTCTTCGATCATTAATTCGAGTGTACACACATCATAATATTATATTCATACACACGCTGCACGTTCCGAGTACAAGACTAATCGTCAGTCGGAGAAAATTAATCTTCAATCGCCCCGTGACATCGTGACGTGAGATCCGTGTTGCTTCGAGTTTCCAAACTTTAGACGCCGTACACGACGACGTATGTAATGTTACGTATTTGTGTGTACGCTATAAACGGTAAGGCGGCGTGCACACGTTTGCCGTGGTCGCCTTTGTACCCGGCACGTCGCTACCTCTCTCCTCCGCCGCGTGGGGTCGCTTTTTCCTCGTAGTCACGTCGTCGTCATACTCGTTCTTCAACCCCCACGCTCTCGTAACACGTGAAACTATGTGTTTATTTAACGCGAACAATAATATGATAAATTACCCGGCCCGCGTACGTCCCCGACGCGTACGTTTTGGGGTGGAAATTAAATGAAAAATAACCAAGCGCTCATATTTCGTGTATTATATTATTATTTTTAAAGCTCATAAATCTTAACCGAACCGTCTCTATCGTCGTCCTCCTCTTTGGGGTCGAAAACAACGCGTTCGTCGCTATTCGATCCGCGGTCAGTGTTGAGTGCGATGGTCGTGTCAGTGCGGTGAAACCGAAAACGCCGTATTTCCTACGACAGTCATACACGATTTCATCGCGAGTACCTTCCAACATGTATAACTCTTCAGGGTAAACGAATAATAATATAAGACAGTCCAAGGCGAATATTTAAACCATTTTCATTTACGCGTTTGGTAAAATATGCGAATGTACAATCGGATCGTAGGTCCCCCCTCGAGTTTGACAAAGCATTTTATCATCATTATTTTCTCGTACAAAAACGCACTCGTGCAATATTTATGAACGGCCGCGTTGTTCGAAAATGGCGTGAACTAATTCTTTACAGGCGAGACCTGCAGACATAGCCATAAAATTCAATTCGGTCGTTGAAAAGTAAAAAAAAAAAACGAGACTCCACCATGAGACATTACCGCAATATTATCGAAATAAAAAAATTATGAAAAAAAACCGTCGATTCTTCACTTTCTACACGGGTACCCGTACTCGGAACGCGAAAAATTTTTTAAAACACCCCGTAACAGATGTAAAATGTTTGAATGAAAAATAATTTCCCAATAGGGCGAATAAAAATAAATGACGCACGTTTGCGACGGTTCCATTTCGATCATCAATCAATACGATTCGGTGTAGGGCTCGTGTATGTGTGTATGTTTTTTAGAATGTTTGTGTGTGTGTGTGTTTTGTGTGTATATATTATACAGGTAAATACGTGTGTGTAGCTTCACCGTATACACTAATTTCGTAGGGCTCGACACTGTGCGTCACGCAGGCATCATTTCGAGCAATGGTAAAAGAGAACAATGATTCGTACGATGTACAATAAATTCTGAAAAATCGAGAAAAAACATATACCCATTATGAGTTTTTACAAATAATATATTAACTGTTCCATATCGATCGAATTCGTTCATAATTGCTAACACGATCTTATTTTGATATGAAGGAAAAATAAGAGTTAATGTAAAATTATGTTTTGCAATGACAGTGGATTATTCGCACTGAACGGTAGCGTTAATGAGTGTAATATTTCATGCGAAAATATTTTAATTGTTTTTTTACCTTTTTACTTCATTCGTATTTTGATTCCACGCGGTGAACTCGTTACACATCGAATTATAGCGAAAAGTTTTCAATTATAAAATACGATTCCGCAAGATTTCGCCATTTCCCCCCCTCGTACCCTCGGCATAGAGCATCCTTCATTCGTCTGACAAGCCTCCCCCCGCACTACGTGTACATTAAATTATTTCGGAAACGAAACCCGTGGCGGAAGACTCTTTCTACCGGACGTTCGAGCGAAACTTTTGCACGGACACATCGTCTCGACTTTATATTTTAAGCGAACGTCCGATGTATAGAAACAGCAGCGAAATTCTCCGCCGGGGATTCTTCGTTGAACACGCCTGCGACGAGTTCGATTAATCATTATTTTAATCTGTCAAGACTATGAATTCGAGACAATATCACCCGGATGTCGCAGTTAGGTTTTTTATCTTAAAAGCAACATTGCAATAGCTAAAACGCATACCCCTCCGCAACACACGCATACACACGCGCGGGCGCGTAATGTAATTTTACCGAGCAAAAGAAAAAGACGATTGAATACTGTTCCACGTGAGAAATTGGACACCAAAAGATTTCTCGTACCTTTTATTCATATTGATTTTTTGAGGAATAAAAGTAATGTTATGACATTTTACAAACGTTGCTCCGTTGTTTTCTCGGGATATATTCACAGTAAATACATAAAAAGTATTATTTTTCATTCTCAAAGCGATTGCACACATGAATATCCATATTTGTACGTGTAAATGCGTGTGGATGATTGTAGGTTTGTATGAATGCGTGTTCTTTTGTGTGTATACGTATGCACGTGTGAGTGTGAGTATTCGGAATATTCAATATTTTTTCCTTGCTTTCTATACATTTTTCGTCTCACTAAACCGAAGCTATTTATATCACGAAAAAATCTCGAGATTTTCCTATTTATTCGCTATTATAAATTGAAAAGTACATACCCACTATGTACCTGAGTAATTGAATGGATTTTGAAAAATAAAAATATAACTGTTCGGGACTTTGAACTGTTGCAAAACTTTTGATAAATACTGAAAACAGAAAACACTTAATCAGAGTAAACCCCCCCCCCACCGAAAACCGAAAAATGTCGAGAGAAAAAAAATATATACAATATGTTAGTTTTCGTCGAACAAAAGGCGCTAAAATAGACAGTAACACAATTTCAGAACCACAGCGGACTATTATAGTTTATTACTTTCATGTTATAAAATATTGAAATATTTTTAAGTTTGAATTTTTTAATGATATAATTAATAATAATGTGTCTAACCCGTCCTGCTGACGGATCCCAAAACATACCAGCCCTAAGAAACTCTAATCGACAGCGTAACGACGACAATATTATAATCATGTCGGCGGAAATTATTCACACAAAAAAAACATGGAATACCGGCGCGGCGTCCACGTGACTTGACGATGTCGAATAAATAAATTGAAATTAAAATCCGATAAGTAATGATGTTTAAATTACTTGTGTACATGAACTACACCGGTCAGGCTAAATCTAGTCATTCGTAGCAAACGGCTCGGTCCTAGTTCAAGACGTGAAACTGGCCGTTGTCTAACTGCCCGACGCTCCGAAAGGTCAGAGGCGAAATGAAAAATCTTCGGAGATCTCTGGAATCTACGAAATCGGAAACCCCTCACGAGACAGAGCCCATTCTATAACGGTCATATTGTAATAATAATCTCTACTTGTTCGAAATAATAGCTCCTATTTATGTGTGTGTGTGTGTGTGTGTGTGCGCGTGTAATTTATTCACGAACCATAATGTCACCAAGTAATTATTCACTCGTTGCCGCCGCCGTTGCCACGAAGAGGGTATGTGTACACGCGACTGCCGAGAACAAAAGAGAGGCGTTTCCCGTTCGTTTTGCTATGAATGTTCTTCAATTCCACCGAGTTTATATACATCTCTAAAACCTTAAATTTACAAATCACACATAATCGAAAACACTGGTCGTAATGTACTAGTCCTACAACTCGTAATAACTCTAAAAACACGCGTGCGAGCTAAACGTTATTGTTTATCATCTCACGCTCCATAGCTTCAAGGCGGTCATGGGATTAGCAAGAGACCGATTTTGGAGGAGACACACAGACGGTCGTATTATTTTGAAAGAAATTACGACAAAAAAAAAACACGACACGTGCAAAGAGATCGTTACTTTGAACATTTTCAGTCAATGTGTGTACTCCTCAAACGATTCGAACAATATCAGCTTCCACAATGCAATCTCAAATATTTTCTTTTTTGCACTACTACATATTTTTATATGATAGATCGAATAACCTAATTCTCAAAAAGCGTACGTGGTTTTTGGAAACACAATTATGTTATTATTTTTTTTTTTTTTCATAAGAGTCGCCACATTTTTACTTAGCTGTATGAGTTAGAAATAGAGACAGATGAAATGAAAGACAGAGGTAATTTTTATTTTTTTTTACCCCAAAAATATCCACAATATTGGTATTCATTACTCGATATACACAATTTCCTGTTTTTGAAACACTATTAATCTAGATTTTAATTATATTGACGTAGACATTTTTCTATAAAAATTATCCATCAATTAGAGAAACGAATCGGTATTTTGTTATAACTGCTAACAACGTATTAGAACAAATTTCCCCAGAGCTTTAAAAAGTTTTTTTCAACTAAAATGCTTATTAAGTATTCTTTAAGACTACCCGTGCATATTTCATGTCTCTAATCTCAAAATGTTTTTCTCTCACTCATAACTCCTTGGAGCTCTGATAAAATATTAATTTGAAAACTCTGAGGTTTTAGTATTTCATGGTATTTTGAATATGAAAAAACCACTAAACATTTATTTTGTATTTTTGAATAAAAGTATTCAAAATAATTCCACATGGTTTAACAAGTGTGCATTGAAATTAGTTTCAAAGATTTGTTAATTGAAAATAGCAATTAAAACTCTTTAGAATTACATCCGTATCACTATATTAAATGTTTACCTTAAATATTTTGTTTAACATTAATAAATATTAACTAAAAGCATCATATTTTCAATTGTATGATGTTCAATAATTTGAAATTGTTTAATTGTAAAAAAAAAATAAATATTCTTTTCTATAATAAAATTTATCACATTTAAATACTCAACTTTAATAATTCAATAAATGAAACGTGACAGTCTTTTAAATTAAAAACAAAAAAATACATTTTTGTAATGTTTAGGACCAGTGTTCGATTTCAAAACATTAGCAATTTTCGAAGGTTATATAAATTAATGATTTTTGAATAATATTTACAATATTTTAAATTTAATAAAATTAAAAAATAAAAATTGGATAAGTAATCCAATTTCTTTTAACTATCATTATTTTACCAAACAGCATGCAGTGAATTAATCATAATAATGATATATAAGAAAAGAGTAGGTGTATTTAATTTCATTTCGTATTATATTTTATAAAATCTATATCACTTATCCACCGACACTAGGCCATTTGACGTCCAGTATTTAGCTGTTCAAGCCTTAATTTTTATCTGTTAAGCAGTTTCATCAATCTTATTGTTCTTCTCGAAAGACATTTTTTAACGATCACAGAAACAATCATACTTAAGTTTTTGTTTTCAAACGCCCTGATGATATATATATATATATATATATATATATATATATATATATATATATATATATATATATATATATATATATATATTGGATTCGAGTGATTTTGACGCGTCATTTCAGATCTTGAGTGTACTCGAAAAAAGTCCACAAGAAAAACGAGGCAAAGTTTTTCTTATTTTTCTTTTTTTTTTTTAATTATGTTTTGCTTTGCTGGTTCTTTATACTTTGAGTTGAAGAGAAAGTGAGTGGAATATTGCTACATTAGCACGCCCACCGTTCGCTTTTTATCTTAATTATCAATTTCCTTCCAGTTGTTTGAGCGCTATCTTTTCTTTCCTTTATTTTATTTTATTTTATTTTTTTTTTTTGTTTCGCTATTTTTTCTCTTTTTTCTTTTCTCTCCCCTTCTCTTCGTCCACTGCACTCAAATGAATATCCGGTTATTTCCTTCCGTTCGATTTTATATCTCCACGCCCGCGGTGGCCCGCGTTGCAAATTATTACTCCCGGGAGCGATTATTCTCATTCTACGGACAAACAAAAACACCCGTAGCCACAAAATAAATATAACGATTCCATCAGACACATGCACAAGCGCACCCACGTATTCATGCGCACGCACATGCAGACGCGCACGCACACACACACACACACACACACACACACACACACACACACACACACACACACACACACACACACACACACGCACGCACGCACGCACGCACACCCGTACGCGAGCACCCACTTCGTTCTGATCCTCGGGCAGTCAATGCGTAGAAAACACAGAATAGTACCCAGGGAGTTATTTCATCACCGCACGGCGTGGTGTGTCTGTAATACCATCGCGTCCGGACAATTTTCGTTATGAGTTATTATAGCAACAGTATTTGTGCGATATCACTTGTAAAAGCAGAACGGTCACTTGTATTCAGCCGATCGATTCCAACTCAAACGCATCACGTAAACGTTTGAATTTGACCAAGACAACCGTAAGGTCGAGTAAGGTTTGCGCAATCGGATACTGAACCTTACATGTGATCGAATGTCACGTATACTAAACCGGAAGTGGCCGAACGAAAACCGTTAGAAACGCGCACTATCGTTCAGAAAATTAATATTTTATAAATTAATTTAAATTAAAAAACTATGTGTTTCGTCTCATTCGTTATAGTAAAAATGAAGTGTTTTATGGTTTAATACTCACGCTGAAATCTTTTGTATACTCCGGAGTGTGAGGTGAGGTTCGCTATCTGTAGCCGCTTGTAAATTATTTACAGTATTACTACAATACAACCGATTGACAATCGATATCCTTAACTGTTAGGTTAATATTTTAATTTGATCCGTATGCCATCATTTCCACCACTTATCGGAAAAAGATTTTTCAAAAAATATTACTTGTGAACCAGATATTAAACGTTCGGCCGCTTTTTGTTTACCCACACGATTTTTGATGAAAATATTATAACATAACCTGTCATAGACGAAAAACTTGGTGCTGCGCGTAAAGAACAAACTGTGAGGCGATGAAATAGTCATAAAAATGCACACAGTTCGTCGCTAAAGTTTTGTCGTGCTCCATATTTTCGTTACGAGACAACAATCGATTCGAATTGACCAACCGAGTAAAAAATTGTTGAGGTCTTGCACGGTCCTTAGGAAGTCACCAGAAGAGGCGTCCACGTCCTACAGTGAAACAAATGACTTCCGATCGCAAAAAGATTACACGCTACGTCTGGTCGCATTGAACAAAAACATCTGACGTTGTCGCCACCCCCCTGGTAACTAGAATTTATCATCGAACCCCCCATTGCGTGGACGCGATTTCGTTTCTATTGAAATTTAATGAGAATGCCTGCTGGCTGCTGCTGCAGTGGTTTTTCACGTGATAAATTCGGCGAAATCAAATCCACGGTCTTTAGTCCAATTACACGCGCCATGTGCTCCAGACGAAATTCCTACCTACTAGGGGCGAGGAGAGATAGCTCTCAAGAATACAATCCTAAACGCAGTTTCGCAGAGCGACGACTTTACTGTCGGCGGCGTTTCTACGTCCCAACTACCGGTGAAATAAGACCCCCGGATACAGGGTGTTGATACCGGCATAGTGATATGCCGGTTCGTACGGAATCGTTTTGAAGTTAAAACGTGACGCGCACACATCGCATACCCATCACCGTCGTCTTGTCGTGACTCCCTGGCCCCCACATAATAATGCAAAAGCCGACTAGCTCTGCGATCTGAATGTGAATGCGTCAAATCAGTTAATCAGGAAAGTTACGCTTGTTTCGAATGAGAGGGCAACGAGTGTACCCGGTGCGGTCAAAAAACGTGTAGTACGCGCTCGCGAATTTGCGAATTACAACTGGAGGATTTTCGCTTTGCAATAGAGTCTGAGTCGTTATCAGTTCGATACTTTCCTTTGTTTTAAATTTTTCCTGTCCGTCGATAATTTTAAAACGACGTGAGCACGTAATTTTTCGATTTCAACTTTATGTTTGCTACGGACCTAGATCGAGCCGTTCGTATGCCTAGGGTGGTGATAACCTACGTTTATTGTTTTCGGCCGTATGATTTTCCAACGATCGAGCGATCACTCATGCTCGTTAGTTGTTACTACTAGTTCATAAATACATAACAGACATTTGCAACGAAAATTTAACTGAAAATAAACACCCCAAATCATTAACAAAATTCCACAAATTTAAAATCAGTTTTCAGATTGTATACCTATATAGCTTATAAAATAATAAATAATTTAACTTTTTTATTTCATTTAAATTATTTAGTCACAACTTCGAAAACGACAGCGCTATAAACTTAAAACATTCGCATTATATCAACAGCGTTTGTACAAGCTTGATAAAACATCCAAAAACATAATCACTTTTAAAATAAAAATAGAACTTTGAAAACATCAAAAGTATCTAATTTATTAAATGTTATTTTCGATGTATATAATATTTATTTTTTTACAAACAATGTAATTATACTTAACCGTAACAATATTATTCTAAATTTAGCTAAGTAAAACATACATTATATATATCTACCTTAGAGTCCTCGGTGCTGTGTAAAACACTAGATATATTTCTATATGATATAAGAAAAGGCATAAAGCATTTTAATTTTCCACTAACCTCAAAAAATCGTATGACTGTTCATTTTTTTATCGAAGAAACCTCCACATTAGAACTTCAAAAATATCATGTAAGTTTAATATAAACATGGTAAATGTATTATGTTTTGACATAATTTAACATAAGAAAAATTTGAAAAAACGCAAAATTCCGTCGGTGAAAATCAAATCATAAAAATAAAACGTGCTTACTTACGGTAGTCGACATGACCCTTGTATAATGGATAAAACGTCGGAAAACAATGTCGTGTATTCCGTTTCGGTCAAATCCAAAGGCCTGTTAAACGATTAATTTTCAACGTTAGAGGCTGGTATGTTGGACTTTGTGTTTTAATCAAAACGTGGTAGTATATTTACATGCTCAACGCATAGGCCCATCAACATTGATACCCCGATCAATAATAATTATAATAGATCCACCAACGAACTGTCGGAAAATATTAATAATTGTACCACTTCTATATAGCGGTATCGCAGTTCAGCGGCAGATACAAATCAATCACACCGTCAATAAAATAACATAATATACAACATCGACTGACAATATTCCGAGTGTCTTTTTTTTTTTTTCGAGTTTGTTTTTTTCTCATCTTTTATCTTTTCACGCGCCACCGACGATGGGGCCCGGTAACGGGACGTGTTCATGGTGCAAAGAATAATGATGAATACACATTAATGATCGTAAAAAAATAATACAAAAAAATAACGATAATAACGGCCCCTTAACTATTTTTCTTCGTCAGAGTTTCTCGTTCGTTATCAATACATAATATGTGCCTATGTATTATATTCTTTTCTTTTTATTTCTTACAAAACGGATTGATGCTTTATTTTATCATGTGAATAAAAAATATATTCGCATGTATAACAACAATAAACCACGTATAAATAAAATCTAATATAATACTAATACATAATAATAATTATCATCACCACAAATAATCTATTATAATTCGCATCGAACGCATACTGTTTCGTTGCGTATGCAGAAGCGAATCACTCACGTGGTGTGGTAGCGTGTTGTCCGCAATACGGTCTTGTCAGTATAGTGTGTGGACATTCTATATTGCACGCAGGTTCCACGACGAGGACCACGCCAATTACTTGAACTCAATGTGGCTGATAGCCATCACGTTACTCAGTGTAGGCTACGGAGACATTGTACCAAACACGTACTGCGGCCGAGGCATCACGCTCTCCTGCGGTATAATGGTAAGATTAATATTGACACTCACACACATACACACACACACACACACACACACACACACACACACACACACACACACACACACAGATTCGAGTGCATACACTTCTACAAAAATACACGTCAGATACTTGAATAATCTCACACAACACATACCCATATACATTCAAACCCTTCGTGTGCTTTTCACGTTTGACAGTTACCACTGTCAGTACCCCTCTTACTCAAGAATCTGAGAAAGAGAAAATTACTTCAAAACTCAAAACAAAAACAGTGATAATAATTAAAAACGAAGAAAATTTAAATAAAATTAACTTTGAACAATTAAAAGCGAACTGTTTACTCTAGAGCTTACTGAATCATAATTGTGTTAATACAATATGTTTAAACGCTGTACGACATGGTGTTTTCCATGTCGTTAGCGATTCTGAAAAGTCATTTTAAATTTCCTCCCCCAAAGTCTCAAATAATTCGATTAAGCTTATATTTCGAATAATAACGATCGTAAACCAATTTTAATAGGGGACACACCCTCCCAACACTGACATGGCCACCACCGCCGCCGTAAATTAATTATGTCCTGGCACGAGCTTCTGCTAACTTTGTAGACGCGACACAAAGTTTTAGAACTTTATTTGCTTTAAAAAGCTATTTACAGTCAGTGGAAACAAATTGAATCGAAAGCTTTCAAATGTTCTGCCCTTGTGCCCCCCATAACACGATCTTTTTTTTGCAATATTTATTTATTTTTTACATTAAAAAAAAGATTTAAATGGATGGGCAGTTGGGCAGGGGTTCCAGCTGTTGAATTCGAGACGTACGTTTACGAACACTTAGTAGAAATAATATTACACCATCATACCGATGTACGATACACTCACGTCATTTCATTCATTCGTCCGCAAGCATGTCTCGTAAGACCAATCGGACGAATCATTTCAATCACCAATCTCCGTTGACAAAACTTCGATTATTCCTTTGAAATTTTTTACTCCCGTTATTATGGTGTCATTTATATAAATACATACAAGCATATATATATAATATCTTTGAAGACATCTCGCTTTCTTTGTTCAATAATATTTCAAATTTTACCGATTTTCAAAAATGACGCATAAAATAAAACCTAAAGTAATTGGATGCATACATTTTTGTACATATTTTCGCTCGGAGATCTTAACACTTTTCCGATATATTCGTTTTGACCGAATTATAGCGAATTTTCACTTCGAAGCCCTCTAACTAGTCATGCCTCGGAGCAGATCTTCCGTGAAACGGACAAATTCACGCGCCCTTGAACTCATCTTGTGTTTCATGATTTTCGTTTGAAATTTCATCGTGATTGGTTAAACGGGTTAGAACATTTCAGGATCCCCGGGGCTGAAAAACAACCGAAGCGACAGATTCTGTTTGATGTATTTTAACCGATGACGTCATACGTGCCAGAAGCGAATGGAAACGAATGAACCCGAGTTTAAAATTGTGTTATTGTCTTTTTTACGCGTTTTAGTCTTAATTTCTATACGGAAACTATACATATCGATGTGTTTTTTTGGAGTCGATAGGAAAAAAATTTATATATATATATATATATATATATATATATATATATATATATATATATATATATATATATATATAAAAATATAGAGACGACAGTTAATTCCGCATTTCGGCATAACAGAAATATTGTAATGTTTATGATTTTTAATTTAATTTTTGTTACGGGGTCCGGGTTGTGATCAATACATTGTGTCTGGGGCTCTGTAGGTTTCATGATGAAGATCACGCTAACCTGCTGAACTCCATGTGGTTCATAGCGATCACGTTCCTGAGCGTGGGCTTCGGAGACATAGTGCCAAACACTTACTGCGGTCGTGGCATTGCGGTCACCACCGGCATAATGGTAAGACCGACTCCAGAACAATCCAAATCAAAATTTACCCCTGCAGTGGCCTCGTCTTTAGTGACCAGAAATTATGTCCAACAGATAGCTTCAAAAAAAATAAATCTAGCGTGCTTGCTTGGAAAATGCATTAAATTGTTACTCGAGGGAGATATAGTTTTTAGCAGTGTGACTTATACGGACATTACACGAGTAGATTGTAATCGTGAGACAGTGATAAGGGATTCGTGTGTTCCTTGATAATTTCTCCTAAACTTCTATGCATTCTAATAATCGTGTCTGTAACGACACCACGTAGCTGCCCATCGTTGTTAATCGTTTCAAAATTCAGTGTGCGTATAAGCATTCAATGGTAGTTGAAATAATACTAATTAAGTACAGTAAAATTTATAATATGCATATCATATAATTCAATTTAAAATCATCTAATAAACACATCATATAAATAATCAAATAAAAAAATTAAATATGATGAAATAAAAATATAGCCTGGAGTATTGTAAATTTGGTTCGCATGACGATCTATTTTGTTTTTGAAAGTTTAGATTTATAATTGAACATCATTCTCCCTTAAAATGATTGCATACATCAAAACTGATCGTTTATACAAACCAAACCTATAATACCTCGGGTTACATTTGTATTTCATGTCATCTACTAATATTTATTTATACGTTTATTTTATAATACATAATTGAAAGTTTTTAATTAAATCATAGAATACTTATATTAAATTATTTTTATGATTATTTAAGTTTTTGAATTTCACAGCTCCTATATTTCATTTTTTTTTTTTCTGGCAAACCATAATAATAGTATGACGTGCACACGCAGCATACTTTATTTTCTGACATAATATATTCCTCATCCCTCCTCCACTCACTCACACCGACTTACACACTTACTACGGGACGGAGTGGTTTCACGCGAATCCCTTTCACATGGCCAATGATTTATTGTCAGACTTCATTTTAAAGATAACAGTTAAACAGGAAACGTTTTAAAACAACAATTGTTTGACGAAAAAACAACCATTAAACGTACCGATGCAAATTCCAAGTGCGTTTCTTTCTCTCGAACATTCCAAACGCCATGCGATGCTCGTAGAAGCGCTTTATAGCATATAAATATAAATAAAATTATGATAATACATATAAATATACACACACACTTCCACCACTACCACCACGCCTAGAGTCCTTTTGTATAGAGTAGTTTCAAATATAATATATATATATAGCGCTTTAGATGTACGATATCATAGATATTCCGTATAATAACATTGATGTATAGCATTGCAGTTGATACGCATCTACCTATTAATATTATCATTAAAATTATAATTAATATAAAATTAAAACCATTGTGAAATCACAATTGATTCATTACTATGTTGTACAAAGTGTTGTCATTATTATTATTTTTTTATTATATTATTATTTTTGTTTTTATTATTATTATTATTATTATTATTATTACTATTATAACTTAGTAAATTAGACACTTCTAAAAGCATAATATAGACAAGCACCGTTTTAGATTATGCTATAAACACGTACATACTGAACAAAACAAAACAAAAATTATAATAATAATAATAATAATAATAATGAAGAAAAATGTACCTAAAACATTACGATGATACGGCGTCATGAGTAGGCAATTGTGGTGTCTCGGTGCACCGTGTACAAATGTCACGCCATACTACTGTAATAATACTTAGTGACACGAGAACAACACGCAGCAAGCTAGTATATAATATATATAATAATAAATAGGTAATTATAATAATCATTAGAATAATATACCGAATATTCTTAAGAAAAAAATCCCAAACGAAACAGGATGGTATGAAACATGTTTGTATATTTTTTATGTTATACTATATGAATATATAAATACACTGAACATTTTATTTTCTAATCGCCATGCAATGTCAAATGTACTCTTACACGCTTTGTCTAACACTATCTTGCCTCATTCACGATTCAAAAAAAAAAAAAAAACAAAAACAAAAACAAAATAATAATAATAAATAAACACTGGGCTTTAACTAAAATCGATTTTCATAATAATCACAACAATGTGTAAATAACTTTTGGATTTTCTTTTCTTTTTTTCATTTTATTACTTTTTACTACTTTTATTACTAATTCGGGATGCACGCTGTAACTTTGTTTTATTTTTAAGCAAAACTGTACAGGAATACTTCTTTGTTTAATCAATAATATATGCTGCATGAACATAATTTATATATTTGAAAAAAAAAAATATATATATATATATATTTACACACATTGTGTACAGAGGGCGAGCATTAGAATAGGCTTATGCGATCGTGAGAAACAGCCTCATCAACGAGGGGTAAGAGAACAGAAGAGGCGATGAAACAGAAAATCCATTCCGGAAAAGTAAAACATCTCCACCGTCACACGACGGTATCTCAGCTTGTTTATTTTCTAAGAGAGCGATGACCGTCCGGCCGATTAGACCACATTTAGATTACAGGCCGACCGTACTGCACTGTGCGTATACATCTTTTACGGCACAGTACGATACGCTCGTGAAAAGGGAAATTCTGACTCGACAATTAGATGCAGCGGCACACGTCAGTAGTATTTAACTGCGTACCCGTAGCACACGTCGACTCCAAAACACACATTGATATTGCCGGGATGTGCAGTCATGCACACGTTTTCTCGATTTCTGCGCGCCCCCGATTCTGTTTGGTCGACGCATGAAAAAAAATTAGAGAGATTAATTAATTTTTTCTTCTCTTATCAACACAACATGACCATACGAACGAATAAAAAACAAAAAAGTCAAAAAAAAACCATTCCCGGGGAAGAGAGGGCCCTTTGTTACCATTATTATTATTATTATTATTATTATTATTATTATTTTGTGACATCGGAGAGACATCACGGGGAGGTGTACCAATCAAACTCCGATCCAATGACGATCTTATATGATAATATAATGTTACACGACCGCCTCCCAGTTAGTCAGGGATAAACAAAAGAGTAAAACACTACGCTTTTAATAAAATAAAATCAATTATTTAATGATTTTTAATCAATTCTATATGTATATATGTGTATGATAAAAAATGAAAAGCATATTATTAATCAATTACTAGTAAATACGCATTTTAATTTGCATGAATAGACAGCTATTGTTATCATAACGTAATATATTACTATTATTATTATTATTATTATTATTATCATAACTATTATCGTCATTACCATAATTACAATTATATTACTTTTTTATGATGTACAGAAAGTATAAAACTTTATACGCACGAAAATTGTATATACACATACGATTCTCGTTCAACTACACATAATTATATATTATACATATGTGTGTGTGTGTGTGTGTGTGTGTGTGTGTGTGTGTGTGTGTGTGTGTGTGTGTGTGTGTGTGTGTGTGTGTGTGTGTGTGTGTGTGTGTGTGTGTGTGTGTGTGTGTGTGTGTGTGTGTGTGTGTGTGTGTGTGTGTGTGTGTGTGTGTGTGTGTGTGTGTGTGTGTGTGTGTGTGCATCATCAATCATTTATAAAACAAACTTACACGCAAACTATTATTCATAACTTTGCATGAACAAATCTATGTTGGCTTTGATCATCTAAACACAATAGACGACCATATTATATACTAACATTAATGTAGAGTGTTGTTTTTTATCCTTAAACTTTTTTTCCCCACACCAAAGTTCTTAAGTATTTCACGTCATCGTACTTTAATCGTTTTAACCGTTGTCGAAATTTAATATTTACAGGGCGCCGGGTGCACAGCTCTTCTGGTGGCCGTCGTTTCACGTAAGATGGAATTGTCCCGTGCCGAGAAACACGTCCACAATTTCATGATGGACACGCAACTCACGAAACGAGTACGTACAACGTGTTTTAAACCACGAGTGCGATTCGGACAAAGGCTGATCGCTTAATAGCCAGAAAAAACGCGCGTGAAAAACCGTGTCTCCTACATATTATTATTACATAATAATTTGTAATTTTAAGTATATGTCGTGCGCAAGTTATTTTCAAATTTTTAATTTGCACGAAACACAGCGTTTTTTTTCACATACACACACAAACTTATTCGTTGGCTTTTTTCCAGCTGAAAAACGCCGCGGCTAACGTGCTCAGAGAGACGTGGCTGATCTACAAACACACTAGACTGGTGAAAAGGGTGAACGCAGGCAGGGTTCGAACGCACCAACGAAAATTCTTGTTGGCCATATACGCGTGAGTAGATTCTACCGGAATTCCGGGATAAAGTATAAATACAAGTCATTGAAAACGTTGGAAAACGACGACGACGGTGGGGAAAGGACGTTTTAATGAAAAAAAAAAAACCACCCCCTCTGATTTGTACAGTCTTCGGTTGCGTAATTACATGGTGTTTTTACTATTGCCGTCGACATGTTCCATCGTTGTCGTCGTCGCGTTCGATTGCTCGTCATGAATATAAAAACGCGCGTCCGGGCGAGTCAGTGTTTTTTTTCCATTATTTTTCTGACGACTCGGGGCTGTGTTGAACGGAAAACGATTATAAGTTGATCGCACTCGTAATAATTAAAAGCTCTTAGAATTTCTGGCCATATTACTGCACACATGTACGCCGTTTCTGATTAAACTTTCAATTACGAGCCACGTCTATACTTTCGAGCGAATGACACGTTTATATTATTTCTCGTCAACGACTTCGGGTATGAAACGAAGAAACACAGTTTCTGGGTCCCTTTGAAAGAGAACGTGCCACTTCTTTTGTCAATTTCTTTATTATTATCATTTATAACCCAAGCAGTGTCAATTTTGAGACCGAAAAACTGTTTCAGTTTAAAATTTGAGGAGGTCAGTTAAGCCGTGGTAATGAAGATGTGCTGTCGATCGCTTTTAAATATTAGTTACTAAACAAAACCACTAACGGTAATTTACTAGCGATATGTTTTTAAACCCTCAATTTCCTTTCGTGTCACGTGAAAAAATCACAAAATAAATAAAGGTTAAAAAATAATGTTTATATTGTGTACTTTGACCACGCGTGAAATATGAATAATTACCTCAGTTTTGTTATTACATTAATATTAATTCTGGTTCTTTAATAATAAAACTATGGTATTTTATGTACTTTTCCCTAATATATTTATATTTTACTATTTGATTTTACCTTTCATTGAGTATTTTGAATTTTTTCAATACTTAGTTTCATACAGTTTTTTGGGAGAAAAAAACTACCCATAACTTAAATATTTTAACCCATCAGGTTCAAAAATGTTATTTATTTTTAATATTAATGATAAATGATTCATGCCATTACCAAAATGTATTCATTGTTTTTTATGTAGTGGTAAAAAATAACCTCACGTGCGTAGTAAAGCGTTAATCGGTTACAATGAATGATGAAATAATTACTCACAATTTTGAAACTCGATCTGAAGGGCCAGACATTGAAAAACACCGTTGATTATATTGTCATTGTGTGTTTTTTTTAGTTTTAATTAGAATAATCTTCAGACCGTTTTTTTTTTTAATCTCCTGGACAGGTCATCTGCATAGATGGATGTTTATACAATAAGTGGATTTTTATATACGTATATCCGTATGGGCGTGGAATCGTTTGTAGGCCGGATTCTATTTTTTACCGTTTGGGTCTTCACGTGAATTCACATTAAACCCACATTATACATATATTTGTATGAGTGTGTTTATATATACCACACAAATTTGGAGCATTATATTCGTTCGTTTAGACTGATTTGGATGAAAATGTCTCTTTTGTGTGTACGTACTATGAGGCTAGGGTTTGATCCATACGTCTTGAGACCAAACACTCGCATAGGCCTTTCATCCGATTCATAGAATTCGTATTTTGTTCTGAAAAATAATTTTGGATTTTACATCGATAATGAACGTAATAGGAGTAATTTTCGATATGGTTGCTATCATACTTAGGGCTGCGCGATAGTATCGATTAATCGTTTTTAGCTATCGATACTATCGATTAATCGATGTTTTTACTAATCATAATCAACCGATGTATCGAGTACAATCGATACTATCGGTTGATCGATACTATCAATTAATCGTTACTATCGGTTGATCGATACTATCGATTAATCGTTACTATCGGTTGATCGATACTATTGGTTTATTGTACGATTAATCGTGGTTTATTGGTTGAAAAAACGTACAAAATTGTTTCTATTTATTTTTGGATTATCGGCCATTCGATACTATCGGTTAATCGATGCTATCGGCGTAACGATACATCGGTTAATCGATACTATCGGCGTAACGATACATCGGTTATTCGATACAATCCGTAAATCAAAAACAATCAATTAATCGATACAATCGTTAATTTTGACACAATCGACTATCGACCACTAGAAGAAACTATCGCACAGCCCTAATCGTACTACATGCCACAGACGTCATAAAACCCGACTTGTTTCGGTTATAGAAAAAACTTACATACCATATATTTTTCCCCATATAGGTTGCGAAAAGTCAAAATGGACCAAAGAAAATTGATGGACAACGCAAACACGATAACGGACATGGCCAAAGTGAGTAACGAAAAACGACCCCGGACCAACTGGAGTGGCAAAACGACTGTATGGAGGATAATGACTGATATATTTTCAGACGCAGAACACCGTTTACGAAATCGTGTCGGACATGAGTAACCGATACGATGCGTTCGAAGAGCGTCTGGTGAACCTAGAGGACAAGCTGGTAGCCTTACAAGAGCAGGTAAAAGAAACATACCCCGGTTTTTGTCCATCTTATGAACCCCTCCAAAATCGCATAAACTCTTCCAAAGACCTAACGTTAGCATAGTTTTTATACTGGTAAAAAAACGTATAGTGTTGAAGTTAATCTTTCCAAAAGACATGGTTTACTTCTCTCTATGGGACTATTAATACACATTACACATTATAATGACTGTAAACATAAGGTATGGGCTAGATAATATTTTACACGTGTTAACACATTCTACTTACATGATTAGTAATAAATTTAAAACATACGAGTACATGAATAAAATTTAAAATAAAATAGAAAAATTTAAGATCTTATCAAAATGATTTTTCAAGTCTTATCCATGCAATTTATGAAAAAAATAATAATTGAATAATCAGTGAAAAAAAATTAAGAAAACACGCATGTAATTTGACCCATTTTATTGATTGATTAATATTAATTCGAGTTTTACCAGAGATAGTCAGAAAAAAGAATCCAATTTTATATTTTTTTTTTCCATTTTCAGGAAAAAGTGTAACTTTTGGCAGAGTTGACGTGTAACCATTTCTGTTTTACAACAATATTAATATGAAAAATAATATTGGTGCCTTAGAGATGTATATTATGTAGGGAATAGGTGAGTTTACACTGAAAACACGGCGGTGGAAGTGTTTGAACTCCAGTAGAGCTCGTGCTCTTTCCAACAAGACGAAAATGGAGAGATCCCGTTTGAAATCTAATTTTCATGCAAACGCTCACTATTTTAACCACATGCCTTGAACTTTAAGGACCATAATGATAAAAATATATTCATGAAGCGTACAAATCCATCTAGACCGACTCATAAAACGTGTTTCCTATTTGAACAGAGATTTTTTTTCGCGATCTCAACGAACATAGGATTGCTGTCAAACTTGCAGAACGTTTCTCTTAATCATTATGAAAACATTAAAAGGAAAAATTGTAAAATTAAATTACAATCGAGTTAGTAGAAAGTTATAATTTTAGGAAATTTCGTGTACTTAATCGGTATCATTTATATTCGAATTACCGTCTACTTGATGTATTTAGATATTGTGATGTTTCCTGAAATTTCGTCCCATTATGTTTTATATCACGTGCTTCTGTTATCTTCGATACTTTAATATAATTGCTGTTATGGACATTATTTAAAAAAATCGCTCATGAAAACCGAACACCATTTCGTTCCAATGATTTCGAATCTCATAGACCTGCTCTAGGACTATTATGAGCCATTATGTTTTAATGTATCCGTTGAAAAGTGAAAAATTATATACATCCATTTCAGTATGAATCGAGCAATTAAGTTGAGTACAAAATCTATTGATGGTTGGTATAGCAAAAAAGATGCGTGAAAATCTAGTACATTTAATAATTCCGTAGTATTCTTTGAGTTATCAATTCAAAAGAGACTATCAATTATTAATACACGTGACTTTCTAGATTTTTGATTTAAACCATTTCATTTTTTTTTTTTTTTTTAAAAGACGAAAAACAATCATGTTACTAAATGACCATCTACGCTTTGGGGTGATTTAGTATAATTCAGAATGAGTTTGATTAAGTCAAAAGAAATGTCAGTTTTAGAAGCTGAGCGTATGCGACGAAAAATAAAGCACTGCGTTTTAGATACTGCTAATCTTCGTGTACACTGTATTAGAACTCGCTGATAATATCACAAAAACGGTAGATGCCAATTTTAAATTGGTTGCCTTCGTGTCTATCGCATATCTATTCTATAAATATAGAATATGATATTTGCAATCTATTACGTAGAATACGATTGTCGTCACATAATTGATGTTCACGTTTTTGCGTAAAACGAAAAGTAAATCGGGTTTTCAGAATAATATTGTGGATATCTTTTTTTCTTTCATTTAAAATTGTTTATTCAGTATTATTTCTCTATTTACTTTTTTATTTTTAATGGAAAATTGAAATAAATGTCAGTTGAATAATTTCATTTTTTTTTTCTTTCGTATTGTAATAATTTTGGTTCAGGGATAAGAAAAAAGAAAGAAACGAGACCAAAGTAAACGATGATGTATTGAAATCCAAAAAGGGCCACCGCTATATAAATTATACGTCCGCCGATTCCGTGAACTACACTTTACATAACCAAACAAATAGTATAATACATTTCAATCAAGCCGTACGACCATGTACAATTATTATATAATCGTATCGTATAGTCAACGTAGCCACAGTTACGTCGCTTTGTTATGATAAACTCTTATTAGTTTTTCGGCACGTATATTTTATTTTATTTTTTTTTTTTTTTAGTCATTCATTAGCACGATACCATTGCTCTGCCGTTACACACAAAAAAATCGAATTGAGTGAACTTGAAATGATTCATCACTAAATAAGACTATAATATACTGCCAATAATAGTATAGTATACTAGATTTTATTGATCGCAAAATCATATACGATTTCTTTATTTAAACTGTTTAGCGAGCAATTATCGCAGTTTTTCTATGGCGTATGCTGTGGTCTTTTATTACCCTGCACCTAGTATTTAGGTCAAAATTAACATTTTTTTTTTTTTTTTTACGTTCCGTCGAGCTCGTGAAAATTAAATAGTTATTTCCGAAACGAAAAAAAATAAAAGTTTGTTAATGACTTCCGATCGAGCTGACTTTTTTTCGGACGAATATTTTCGTGAAAAAAACCCGGCAAATACGTGCCAAATTTAAGAAAAAGTTTCCGCGTGATTACACATTTTCAAGTGATTGAACCCTATCTATATTCTAAGTCATAACGGGTTACAGAGGAAAGGAAATATGGATATCGTTCAAATATTTTTTGTCAAATCGATTATCATTATTATTTATATGTATATGCACGTTTACGTCGTGAACCGAACCTTCGCTATTATTAAGTGGCTCACAAAATAATGGCGCCAGTGATTTGCGGGCGTGGCGGATGCGACGCACGTCGAAGACCGATGGAATGGAAATATTTTTTGCCATATAGTTTTATGCTCTACAGTCGTCGTAATAATAATAAAATACACACTCACACACACTCATTATGCGCACGTATGATGCGTAAGGAATTCATACCGATTTTCAATATATTATATTCATAAAGTATAAGAAAAAAAACATTAATAAGGGTTATTCAAAATGATTCATCCGATTTAAAGTGCTTATATTATGTTATTTTTTAGGTTTAGAACAATATGTTATACATTAAATAAAAAAAAACATGTCAAGTTTAATTAACTGTATCTATAAATGTTCTATGTGAGCTCCTTTGGTTACACGAATAACATCTAGTCGGTAGTCAAATTCATACCATACTTTTTGCAGCATATCATTTGTAATAGGCTCCATGGCTGTTGTTATTCGATTTTTCAATTCACCTAGAGTTGATGGCAATGGTGGTATGTACACAAAGTCACACGGCGTCAGATCAGTTGCTTCGTCACTGAAAACTAAGCGAGAAGCAAAATTTTCATCTTGCATAGCCTCCTGCATAAAAATGCTAAATTCAAGTCGTTTAAATTTATCAGTGGGCTTTAAAGCCTGCAACAATTGCAAATTAAATGGTTTCATAGTTAAATGTCGTCTTAAGACACGCCAAACAGTTGTTTGTGGGATTTGTAGTTCTCGACTTGCACGGTTGGTCGACTTACAGGGACTGCGTACAAAACTCTCTCTAATTCGTTCCACGTTATCATCGGATACTCTAGGCCGGCCTGTGCGTTTTCCTTTGCACAAACACCCTGTTTCTTCAAACTGCTGTATCCATCGACGTATGATCTGAGTAGTTGGTGCATCGATCCCGTAACGACGGCGAAAATCGCGTTTCACAGTTATCATCGATTCACACTTCGAAAAACGCAACGCACAAAATGCTTTGTGCTGTCCGGTCGACATATTTGCGGAAACTAACTTATCACCGTAAGCGATTATTTTAAAATAATGAATTAATGACATCATAAAACTTGGGAATACCCTCTATTAATTGGTATATAGTTTGATAAGATAAAACTTATTATTAACTATTTTAAAGCCATTTTAAATCAGATGAATCATTTTGAATAACCCTGTATTTTAATTATACACTGTATAGATATTAGTGGTGTGAATTAAATCCGGATTCTCCGAAAATCCGAAAAATCCGGATTTCGGATTTTGGATTTTAAGTTGTAAAATCCGGATTTCGGATTTTCAAATCCAAATTTCGAATTTTCGGATTTCAAATCCGAATTTCAAATTTTCGGATTTGAAAATCCGAATATTTGGGTTTCACACTGTGGATTTCTGTATTCTAAAGCAGAAAATAAAAATTGTTCGTTATAAATTCTAATATAAAAAACGAACATTTTCTATTTTAAATAAAAAACATTCATCGTTCCACTCAGAATCTAAAATTATTTGAACTTTAAAATTGTAAAACAGATACATATTTTTGTACTTCACTTTGTGAACAGTATTAAGTTTAAGTTATAAAAAAATAAAATATGTCTTTATATGATACAGGTTGTAATATATACACGCTATCGCAATATCGATGATTGTTGTTGTTATATTTTTGCTTTAAAAGTTTTCCTATAAATATATTAATTTATTACAAAAAAAAAATCTGTATTTATCAAGGCTTTAATATAAAGAATCCATAAAAAATATTAATTCAATGTTTCAAAATCCGAAATCCGGATTTCGGGTAAAATCCGAATTTGAATTCCGAAATCCGGATTTTTATCCGAATCCGGATTACGGATTTCGAATTTCATAAATTTCGAACTTCGGTAAATCCAGATTTTTCCCAACACTAATAGATATATAACGTAATACGAAGAGGAATATTTTTTTGATTTTTCAATGATTGCATTGGCTTACCGTTGTGTTTATTGTATAGTGCGACAAATTATTCACTCCTTAAAACCGAGATCCTAAGACTCGGATTCGTAGGCAGCCGCATACTTAAGTCCCCGAGGATCAAGAAGTGTCATGCGGCAGTATTTTTAACGATTATCACAGAAATCGATATCACATGCGAATATTATACCATCGTAACTGCGATTAAAAACACTTTGGCAAAAAAAAAATGTTCAAAACCAACCCGTAAATCCGTCTCTCAAGTCTCACCTACTACCATCAGTCTAAAACGAAAAACGAAAATAATTGACAAGCTAGTTAGATATTTTTGCGGGACAGTTATTCGTTATTTCACGAAGGTTCTGTTTTCAAAACCTACAACAAATTGTGTTCAAATAATTCACTTAGTTTATTTAAAAACCAATTTTTTTTCACACTTAAAACCACAAAAGTAAACCGAGGCCGACTACACGCTTAATGCACGGATCCACTCGCGAGAATCGTAATAGTTACTCGCGCAATATATGTACGAGTATATTCATTCATCAAAGATGGCGCAGCGTGTATTTTATGATCAACGTGATGTCCGAATAACCGTTGCACACGAACGGCCGTCGGATCTGATTCGATGTGCCACGCGAGTCGTCGAATAATCGGAACGGTAACACCGAAACGCGTGTCACGATCGCTCCCACGTTTGGTTTGGACGGTTGGTTACACGATAAAACGGTGTATCTGCCAATGTGTTCCAAGACACGAGGATGGTCGGTACGAGGACGTAGAGCTGTTTATAACACGCGTATAAAACGTCATCCGCACGACGATGACTACACGACCAAAGTGGTCATTGTATATCCGTTGAGTGTGTGTGTGTGTGTGTGTGTGTGTGTGTGTGTGTGTGTGTGTGTGTGTGTGTGTGTGTGTGTGTGTGTGTGTGTGTGTGTGTGTGTGAGTGTGCGTGTGCGTACATGCGTAACTTGTAAACGTGTTTGTTTATGTACAAGCGTGAAAGCAATTTAGAGTGTGTGTGTGTGTGTGTGTGTGTGCGCGTGCGCGTGTGTGCGTGTGTGTGTGTGTACATAATATACTACTTGTATGTGATGGCATATATCCCGTATGTAAACGAGCCGCAGGCGCGTATCCAAAGTTTTACGCTGGTGTGTTAAGTGGATGGTCAGGATAAGGACCAAGGTTATTTAAAATGAAAATTAATATGAATACCACGAGGCGCACAATACCTTTTTGGTTTTTGTTTTTTTTTTTTTTTTATAATTTGTTTCTCCTCACGCTTGAAGTATAGTCAAACTTGCATAGTCGGAAAAGCCAAACGACTAGGAGTGCTTGAAAATCAATTTCAACGTGGTAAATATTTTATTATTTTCCTTTCCGTCATCATTTTATACGTCGCTGACTTACGAAACGTCGTAAGTAGTGATTTGTCTTTTGCGTTGAGTCGATACGGCTAATATCTGTAAGCATTTGTTTATCGACTTTTCATTGATATTTTCATATTTTCATGACATTGAGTATAAAATAAAAGTTGCGGATGTCATGACGTATTTTTTTATTTTTTTATACTAGATATAAATAATTTTATATCGTGTTAAAATAACGGTAAAATAATCGCGTCGTGGACGATTCTGTTTGTAACAAAAATATAATTTTAACGATTACGATCATACACGTGAATACACATTTACATTCAACCACCCCCTTGAGTGACTAAACCAAACATGCATGTAGACAAAGAGACGTCTATTACCATATTCGTTTCAGGGAGGCTAGTCACGATCCCGTCAGGCCTGTCACCCGCAGACGAACGCGTATTTATGGAGTATGCGGCCACTGGCATTAAGTGTAGAGGCCGTACATTATGGACGAAATCATTCAGATTTTAAATTACAAAAATAGTGGAAATCACACAAAGTTTTCATTTCGGTAGTGTGGGTTTATTTTGACATAAAAGTTTAACTGACCGGGGAAGATTCACGAATCTGTGACCCTGATACAAATGTTCGAAAAGCTCGTTTTTGGTCGGTTTATAATATCCTTAAAATTTCGATGACCAAATCGGTTTTCTATTTTTTAAGTGCTACGCATATTATGTCACTGATATAATAGTTAATATCTATTTCGTTACACCATGTGTCCTCGTTATACCAAAAATACCAATCGGGTTGAATTGATTCTACCGGTCAAACACTGAAATAGGTCGCATGACCTAGTATGCATGTGAAATGTATTATATATTTTTTCCCTAAAAAAAATCGATAAACGAAAAAAAAATCGTTTCAAAATGTAATACTTTGGCCCACTGACATTTATTTCAATACATCAATCAGCATTAATTGAATAGAACAGAAAAACAGATCTTTCGAAACTCGAGACTGTAAATCTATAATGGCGAGGTGACCCGTCCACGCATGAGAATATTCACTTTTTTTTTTTATTTATTATTATATTTAAAAATAATAAAAATATTAATAAAATAAATTAACGGGCAAGTCATTTATGTTGTGGGTTAGGATGAAAATAATTTCAAACCACCTAATCGATCATAACATGCCGGACGTCTCGAGATCCGTGACCCTGCCGCTCGGTCGTTTTCCGTGCACAGGGTAGATGCAGGTAGTGAGGTCGTGAAAGACGCCCGATGATCAACGTTATTACGATGTGAATATTATATTACGAATTTAGGGTTTTTATTTAGAAACGAATTACCGGCATTCGTATCACAATACCACCAGGCCCTGGCCGGTCGTCACATGGTGAAAAAGTTTCGAATGTTTCGGATTGGCAGTACGCAAGGCCGGATTAAGAACGTATTGGGCCCCAGGGCTGTAGTTTCGTGTGGGCCCTTTAAACAAAACGTATTAAGACACTTTACTAAGCCACTCGTGTCAATCGCAGACAAATATATTTTCTATCTATTTTAAAATATTTGAATAAATTAAGATTTACAATATTTTTCCTACATAACATCTATAAAACTACTAATCGTAGGAAAATACCATTCATGACTTGAATAAATCATAGAAGTCAATAAAAACAAACTGAGTTTCATTTGAATTTATTAAATATATAGAATGTAATTTATTTAAAATACAATTTTTAATAACTAATAAAATTATCGTAAACTATAAATAAATAACATAAAACAATAAATATGTACTCAATATTTTTTTTTCTCGCTATATCAGAAGCTAACTCTCTTAGCATTTGATTTAAATCAAGAGAATTTAATAGATCATTTTCAGAATAAAGGACCATTTGTATGTCTAAGTTTTCTTGGGTTTGAGTAGTCCAATGTTTTTTTTTTTTTTTTACTCTATTCAGTCTATTCAATTTCAAGAAGGCTCTCTCAGTCGAACTATTAGCAACCGAGATCGTCAAATTCAATGTTCAAATTCAAATATGTGAATATACAAGAGAATACATCCTCTAGCGACTGATTTAGGTACAAAAAAAAATAAATATATAAAAAGAAAAGGTTGACAAAGTCTCATTTATTCTAACGAAATTGTTATGTAATCACAACATTTTTAAAGTCAGCTCAAAATGTTATGGGGCCCTATTATTTTAGTTAAAGAGAGGGGCCCCGGGGCTACCGCCCCTGCTAGACCCCCCCCCCCCTTAATCTGACCATGGCAGTACGCGGTGGTTGTGATCTATCGATCGGAACGTATCCTACCCCTCCCATGAATCCCTTCTCACGGCCTCCGATTCGCACGTATTTTGACGGGTGCCTTAATCGTTTTTATTTTTTTTTTCGCGCACTGTCTACAGCTGGAACTGTTACCGGAGATCTTGACCCGGTGCATAGCGCAGAACCAGAACCAGGCCAACAGCAACGTGTCGTCAACGACCGAGTCCAGGCGCAACTTCCTGCACCCCGAGTCGGCGGCCGCCGCAGCCACCGGCGGCCTGATGCAGCCGTCCGTCTCGTCGCCGGCGGGCAGCATCACCGGCACGGCGGGCAGCGGCGGCGGCGGCGGCAACCCGCTGATGTTCCCGTCGTCGTCGGCCGCTCCGGGCGGTGGCATGATGATGGCCATGGGCAACGGGTCCACCGTCATGTCACACTCGCGCAGCGTGCCGCCTACGGGCTCCGGCGGCGCGTCCCACTACCAATGGCCCACCAGCCCTATATTGCCGCCCATCAGCAGCCGGACGCCGCACCTGGTCCCGGAGCCCATCCAGCCGTCCAGCTGAGCCTACGCCCGACCGCCGCCCATCGGTAATGAACAAACTATGCTATTATAATAATATGATAACACCGACGCGACTAGGTTATTATTACGTTACCGTTGTCTGCCAAGTCTATTAGGACTTCGTGCGTTGAAAGACCATAACATGTGCACGCGTTTTCACCCCGAAAACCGAGCCGGACTAAATGAGGGGAGGCACGCCCAGCCCCGGGGGCTATACTGAAAAGACATATTTATTTGAAAGTATTAATAGAAAAAAAAAAATTTCCATTGCCGATTACGGTATTTAAAAAAAATTAAACCATGGGGAAAAAACATAGTAATGGTGCGTTTAAAACATTAAGAATCAAAAACCAAATATGCTCGAGTAAGATTATTGAAAAAAAAAACTGAGAGTGTCATGGGCGACCCTCGAAAGATGTGAAAACGGTAGGTATATGTGAGCTTAGGAATATAGATTTAATATGTAGAATTCGAAGTAAATATTCTTGATTTAAAAGACATGCTTTCATAATATTTGTAGGTTAGGTTTAAAATGTTTTAAGAATTAAATTTGTTTAAATTTTATTTTCCGGACACAAAGCGCTATTCAATTCGATTATATATTTTGAATAATATGAAAGTAATAGTTGACTGAAATCATAAATAGGAATGGAAATGTATGTTCTCAGTTAAAGCAAAAATGAAAATGTATCAAATAAAATTTATTAGAAAAAAAATATATATACATATTTATATAAACAATGAACATGTAGAAACGTGTCAAAAGAGCGTTACGCGAAAAAGGTAACGCTCGAAAATTTCACTACCCAAACGGAAAGGACTGAACGCCGTATAAGATGTTTTCACATCAACAAAACAAAAGCTTGATCATTTTATTTAACTAAACCACCTTTGCGGTCTAATTCACAAGCCCTCCAGTTAGTGATTGAAATCAATAAATAATAATATCAAACTATAGTAAAAAAATGTATGCTTACATAAAAATATTATCGGACTGATTTTTTTCCAAATATAGAATGTAAAATATTGTGAAACAAATTCGATTGGAAAAAATTGTACGCACTTATTATTACATAAATCATAATTAAAATATACTATTTTCTGATGAGTCTTAATGGTTGGTGTAGCTTCATATAATAATTATATTAATCGTTGTTTCTTCTAATTATGTATTCTTTTAAAAAGTTAGCATTTTTTCAATGAGAATAAACTGAATAACAGTCGAGGGTTTACGTGTAGCTAAATTTAGCTAAATTTTTTAACAAATACCTAGATATAGTTTTACCGAACCTACACGTATTTTACCGTGATCAGTTTAAGAAATGTCCCAGTTGTTTAGACTGGTTTTAGTTGTTTACATAATTGAATCACTCTGACTTATAATCACTATAAACTGTATTTGATTGTACATACCGATAAACGTGATAATACAACTATTATGATAGTTATTATTATCACGTGGATAGATAGATCTCGCTAGAGAGCATTCTGTGCTTTACGGCGGCCCGCCGTCGTGGCACAGCGAAGTTCTCGTGAGATATATGTACAGGAAAACGGTCGTTTTCTTCATTTCATGCAAGCTTCACACTCTCGCAAGGTCGCCTCGTCGAGAGTCTTGTCGAGTTAACGCGAGGCGAGGCAGTGCACGAATGCACAGTCTACACTCTCGTGTAGTCTCGTGACTCACTCAGTTGTTTCTAGAGGTTGTACAAAATTGACGTGGTTGAAATAACAGCTGCGGCTGCCTCGTGTCTCGTGGTCTTTTGACTCGTGACCAAATTACCTACTCGGAGTGGAGCCCAGGTCCATTTCCCTGGCACCCCCACTTTCAAATTTTGGAACCAAACCCGGAGCTTTCGATTGTTCTTCGTTTGTTCTTGTTTGTTCCGAAAATTTCGTCGTTTGTTCCATCACCGTTCCCGACTTATAGCCGATTTAGCGCGGGGGTTCCAGGGAAATGACCTCCTCCCTAGTTTAATTTTAGCGCTCAGAGTACTTTTTCAGATGATTCAAATCTCGCACCACTTGCTCCGAGTTTCATTTTTTTTAAGTTCTCCTTTTTACATTCGAAGAATTCTCGAGGACGATCAATAAAATTCGGGTGGGTTCTCTTCAAATATCGTTCCGATTTTTCCGGTTTTAGTGCTTCATTGCTTAGAACTGTTGTGCAAATCATGCATTGCGGTCTTACTTCCTTATTCACTAATATACCGGTAAAACCAAATTTAATATAATCACTATTACATTTTCTTTTCGATGGCATGTTTAATAGAAATAATTTAGACAAAAAAAAAAAAAAACAAAGAACACCAAATAATGAACGAGAAAATTCTTAATCTCGTAGCATACTAATTTCAAATATAAATTTACAAGAATAAAATATAATACGAATAAAAGAATAACAGTATACATATATGTATTTAGTATTAGGTGATAATAAAATAAACTATACGCAACTTATTGTCATCGGATTATAAAACATTTAGTGGAAAAACACAGATAGGTTTTTATCGTAATATTGAAGTTTACCCACATGTTATTATTTATATCCGTACATAATTAATCATCGATCGTGCAAGTATCGTAATATCTGGCTGATAATCGCTTACGATGGAACAATTTACGTATACTACGTAAATAATGAAAACAATTTCATTTTTTTTTAAATTAAATTTAAATTTTCAAATTAAAAATTGATAATCATGAAAAAATTGTAAAGCATCACGGACCACTTGATATGAGCCCGCGGACCACCACTTAAGAATCACTGGTCTAACTCGATAAATCGCTACATACAATACGTAATATTTAGGTACTGGTTCATATACGGTGACACTTGCAGTCAAACGCGTAAAAAACGATTTTGTCGTAAATATTATTGCTCGCAACGTAGTCGGTAGTCGTAGTTTTTGAATAACGTCACCGTCAAACAGTAAATATGACGAAAAGAAGTGAGGGGTATTTTTCTATCTGTTCGACTTTTGTCGATTAAGTTTTTCAGATGATCGGCTGTGACCCATTTGTCGACGATTAGGGTGGGTTTTTATTTTGTTTTTTTTTTTTTTTTACGACTTTCTGTCGAGACGACTGCAAAGAGAGCAAATAATCGTCGATCAAACGAGTTTTTCCGTACGATATACTTTTCACAAATTATTACGAAAACCCGAAAATAAACGTACACGCGAGTAGAGCGCCGTCGGTCTCAACAGAAATTTCTCTCCACTACGATACACGTATTATTATTACTATAATTATTCTTATTATTATTATGATTTTTCTTATTATTCTTATTATTATTATTATTATTATTATTATTATTATTATTAGTATTAGCATTAACTTCCATCAAATTACTAAATGTTACCTATATAATATAAGCTATCGTTGCTGCTATGATTGTTAATGTACACTGTACAGTGTACACAGACCTAGTTTTAAAATATACAACACCAATATCGTCGCTACGCAAATCACGGCGTATGTTGTTCGATCGCGTTTTCTCTATATCATCGTCTCCCCTGACTACCCTTGCCATCTTTCTGTGTAATACAGAGGCGAAACTAGGACTTTTTACGCCCGGGGAAAATGTTAAAATTACGCCCAATCACAGACCTAAAGTGAAAAACCCTTCCCTATAATTGCCTTTTTAATCATTTTCAAATGTGCATACTTATTGGGTACTAAACACTTTATAGTTACAATGTTTAAAATATCAAGTTATTACTCACATAATCATATTAGTTAATTAATAATATCATAAATATTTATCTTACCTTCACAAAAGCATTATTACGTTTCACATTCATAAACTGTAGTTGTACTATGACTAAACCATAATATAACTGCGCAGTTTATCAAGACTTTTTTGTACTTTTTTAAACTGTTATAAAGTAACATATGATAACATACTATTACCTAAATAAAATTAATTATTTTACTCATATTATTAATCATAAACTTATTTATTTCAATGAAAATACCTTTTTATTGCAACAAATTTGTAAATAAATCGTCATAAAGGAAATTTATAACTTGGTCTGAAGAATTTTCATGTTCCCTTAAACGTTCCATTTTTTTCCAGGTTGTAAAACCGATTTTAGGATCTGTTAAGGCACTTGATTTGGTTCCAAATAACATACAACAAAAACAAAAAATTGCCTCATTAGGTTCAGAATACATCATCCAAATTCTGTCACACTTTTCACCGTAGTTCATTTGTTTTAAAACCCAATGATTTTTGAAAGGTTTAGGTGCTGCCATCCCACGATTTGGTCCATGAAGAATAAGAATACAAAGCAGTTTATCATTAATAGGAGGCCATGCATGAGGATTGTCAAATAAAAGTTCAGGAAAATTGCTGGTTTTAACATTTTCAATCTTAATTTGAGATTCAAAGAAGCTATACTTATCAACTTTACAAGAATTCTCACTTAGGTTACATTAGGTTACATTTTACAAGATCTAGGTCATTAACTGCAGTGATATTTTCTTCATTCACCTCAACATCTAATGAATAATCACCGATGCTGTTACATTTTGTCAATGGTTCTTTATTTTTCATAGTACATGACTTTTGAACTTGAACGTATGAGTAAAAATTGTTTAAACACATTCTATCCCACAAAAATACTATGACTTTTCGTTGATTTTCATTGTTTTCATCAAATCAAACATCGTTAGTAAAAAAAGTTGTGGTTTATGATCCCGATTTTTTTTTTTATTTATCATGTAACAAAAACATAAAAATAACTATAATTCGTCATATAATTATTCTTAAAATGATATATAGGTTTATTCAAGATCTACTCGATTTTTTGATTCAAGACAGTATATAAAAAAAACCAAACACGATTTTCATGAAAAAAAAAAAAGGATAAATTTAATGAATACTATTTAAGTTCGTCACGTCATATATTTTGAGGAACGCGTTCTATTATTTTAACCGATAATGTACTCAACAGTAATACAGCAATAGCAATGGCGATGAAGACATTTTAAAATACTAGACAATTGTATTATATTTTTTCCAAAATCAGTTGAAATTGTATAAATTTGTACTTGGACCTGAGTAAAGTGCAGAGATACATTAATGTAAAATGATAAAAATATTTATCCAAATTCACTCCAAACTCCACCCACTTATTAATAATAATTTCCCCACCGGTTTTTGCATACATACTGAAATCTACCGTCAGCCATCGCGGAAATATATATACCTGAAAATATGTATAGCTCACACCACAATCAGTGTTAGACGCATTTATAATTAATTACAGTCCAACACCGGCAGCGCTCTAAATCAGTATAGTATAGTATCATCACACACACACACACACACACACACACACACACACACACACACACACACACACACACACACACACACACACACACACTCCTGTATACATGTACTGAGCCATACGCCACGAGCGCGCATGCGCGCGTGTATGGGTTTACAACGAGTGATGATAATAATTTCACTTGACGTATTATCACGGCTGACGGTGAAATCGTCGAATACCTACTTCCGCGTCGCACGCATAACAGAACCGAAGATAGTGGGTTGGAACACGATCTTTGAATTCATAAACCAACTAACCTACCTGCACACAGATAGGTACATATTTTGTATACAGGATATCCACGGAGATATAGACCGTACAATTTAACCAATAACCGATACATATAAGTTTTGTTTGTGTACAATTTTTAGCACATATATAGAATCTTATCGATTTGTTTTAAAATAAAATTTCTTTTTCGCTAAGTATAGACATTTTTAATTATGTAAAATGTTCTTTTTTTTATTATTGTTTATTGCCAAGCAGTACGGCGGTCGAGTCGGTTACAATAAACGAAAAGAGAACTGCTTCAAGCACTAACCGATGAGTAAATTATGTTCTATTAAAGTTCAATAACAATTTTTTCAAAATTAATTAATACGTTTTCATTCATAACTATGATTACATAATTTATGATGTTCATTAGATTATTATTTGAATTGATATTGTAACTTATTTTTTTAATTACAATGCAATTATTATACACAGCATAGTTGTATGCAATCATGAATTGTTGTTATTGTTTCTTTTTTCACCGTAATTATTATACAAATAATTTTTTAATTTTTTCAAACATTCGTCTGAATACACTAATGATTTTAGTAATTAAGTATCATTTCAAATAACTTTTTCAACAATTTTTTATTTAAATTAAACCATTTATTAATCGCTGTATACTACATTAACGTCATTAAAAATTATTATTTTGTGACCACTTTTTCGATGTATTTTATTTTAATAAAAAAGCGTTTATGTTATTTACAAAAGGGGGGAGGGAGATTTAAGCGGGAAAATAGCATATATTCGATAAGAGTACTGCGAAAACCACTAGCCGTCACTGGATCGAATTTATTGGGAAGCCAACCGTCTGGTGAAGACAGAATGAAAAGCGTCCACGATGGGCCAAGACCATGGAGTAGATACGTATATACGGCGATACGCGATACGTAAAATAGATAAAATAAAATATAATTAAATTAAAACTCATTCGAATTGTTGATAAAAACAAAAACAGCCCAAAATTTGGTACGATGAGCGTTCAACGTAGCACGGCAAAAATTCAGTCGCACACTTAAACGAGATCGATTCGTCGTCAATTCGTCATTTATATAAAGTACGCGACGATTGATGTTTTCCGGCAATCTTAGCGACCACTCTTTAATAATATTATTATATTTATTCGAATATAATATTTATATATTATTTATTTCTGAAAAAACGAAATCGTTCCACGTGGTCTCTCTGTGACGGATACGTCAACGAAGGAGACACGTGAATTCCAAACTCTGTCGTAACGGTGAAGATGAATACTAGGATCATAGTTGTTGATTTCGCTACGTGCAAAGACGATTTTATGTTTTACCTCGCGTGTCGGCGCAATCGGATCTCATCGATGACTTGGGAACGCGCGCGACAAAGAACATTTGCGGGTAACATCGTCGTTTCATACGCCTTTTCGGAGAAAACGTTATTTCAGAAGCGAAATCCACTCATGATTGATATGGGGGTTGCAACTCGCAGAGACCACTTGATGTCAAACAACGTTTAACAAAAAAAACTCGAGGTCGGTGGTTATGATGTCATTCACGATCGAAATCAAATCAATAAATTACTACGATTTTACAGTGTCCATCGCTGTCGTCGTTTATGTATTTTAGACTAGCTCCGTCTCATCGCCGGACATATCGTGGTTTTTGGACAGACAAATTTTTCTTTAAACATAGTTTGCCACGCCGCCGAAGAGCTAGCATGTTACCACGCACTCCAGTTGTTTGACGAGCTCTAAGTTCTGGTTGACTGTAAGTCACAATCTTCTGCAGAGAACAAAGAGGCACAAAGTATACCTAGAAACAAGGTCAAGTAATAATGATCGAGGAATAAGATCTGTAGAGTCAAAGTCGGTTCGAACGATAAGGACAGTGGCTGGTGACGGGTTCTCGTATAATATACGTATTTCAGAGATTCGACTACTTTTACCCGTTTCACCGATCGGCGTCGCGCGGTATGTTTCTTTATAATGAATTGCGGTGTACCCGCATCGCGATAACAATGGGAAACTGAAAAAAAACATCCGCTGAAAAGAATTCCGAAAAAAAAAAAATGAAAATAAAGTATCAGGGGAAAAAAGTCTCAAGAGAAATGAAGACCCGGAAAAATGTCCCTAAAAATTAAAATCCAAAAAAATTATACTGCATTTTTTCGTTTTAATTTTTTTGTGCTTTTTTTTTACTTTTAGAACCACGTACAATACGTAAAAGTTATGCAGGGAAAAATAAAAATAAAAATACAAAATCTACTACAATTTTTTCTCTGATTAAATATCCAATATTTCAAGTTTACTTATTCCGGCGACAAACAGTGAAGTGTGTTATAATGTCAACATAACATTGTATAACAGTTGCAAGACTGTAAAAAGCATAATGTAGAACTGGAATTCATGAAACCGTCACGGATGTTTTACTTTTTTTTTATTTTACGAACTTTTTCCCGGGCCTTTATATTCTCCGAGACATTATTACCCAAATACTTTATTTCCGTGAAATCTTTTTTTCAAGAATACTTTTTTCTCGAGACTGTACTGTGGATCAAAATAACCTGCAATAATATCAATTCTAGAAATGATAATATTTAGAGTTGCTTAACGGAACTTTGCACAATGTAATGTAATCACAAAGTTTTTCGTAAGCATACATTTGAATTGATTTTCATGACCAATTTAATACACTAATAGACCTACATTATTTGTACTTACTACTTTTCATCACATATTTTTATATTGTACATTAAAAAATAATAAGAACTGTGCAAGTGTCTAAAATTAAATCATACTGTGTACATATCCGTAGGACACTTGGTAATCTATGTACAAGAGAACTATATCAATGGTGGACGTTTTATACGACTGATTAATAATATAACAACTGCTTTTCCTCTACCCACTTCGTCTTCGTCTTGGAAAGGTGGTTGTTAACCGTGTGTCGGTTCGCGTGACGTGGTCACGTCAATTTTCTTATTATATTTTCTGATTACTTTCAATACAATGCACAACCCCCGAACCCATTCCCCGTCATCATTCCGGAACGACACGACGCGTTGTACTCGCACTGGGTAATTATTATCATTTTTTTTTTTTTATTTAAAAAAAAATTGAGAAAACGAGAAAAAATTCGACACTATACATTCGATCTTAGGTCATTATTATTTTATGATGCGTGGCATATAATAGGCACTGCTAGCATCGCGGACAGATGACAAACCGTAGTTTTAAATTTAATCATCTTTTAGACCGTTTCCCATGAAGTCAGCATCACCAATCCTCGCCTTCCTTAATTACCGTGTGTTCTTTTTTTTCGGAACGCGAGTTCAAAAGTGTGTGAGAGGGAGGAAAAGAGAGGTGAGAGATAGCCTTTGTGGAGGGCTCACCAAGCGGCAGCGATGCACGCTTAATAAGCGCCATATTTCTATTTCTGCTTTTCGCTTTTAATTTTATTTTTTTCATTATTATTATTAATTATTAATTAAATTTATCTTTCGACCCGTTCTCGCAACCTCGTTTAAATTTTAATTAGATGTATTATTATTATTATTATTATTATTATTATTATTATTAAGTTTATCCGTCATCCCTGTCCACACGGTTGACCCGAATACTTAAATTCTGTCTAGTCGGTCTGGCGAGTTTACGTGTATAACGTAATAAAGGTAAATATAAGTCGTTACATAAGTCTTTATGTCTCCCGGTGGTGAGCATTTCTCTTTCTATCCGTATTAGCCGTCGCCCTTCGTCGCCCCCAATTCAGCAGTTTTCACGCGTTAATTTTCACGCCGTCGCTATACGTCACTCATGCTTACGTCACCCTTGGCGAACCAAACGAGTATCTGCGTTGTGTCTAAGTCACACGTTGTATTAGACGATAAAAATATCTCGGTTACACAACGATTCTCACGCACGACTACCGATCGGGCAGCGAACACACTCGATGCAGGTCAACGATTATGTTTTTCACGTACAAACAAACTCGAAGATTTGGTGACATCACACCAACGCACGAGCATAGCCATGTGAGAGGATGACAAGAAGGCACGAGTGCCTTTCTGACGAAAAATCGATATGGACATTGCTCTTCGCCGATTTTTTCGGCCGCCATGTGTTAAAACTTTAGTGACATTCAATTCATGTGAACGTTTTGATTTAAATTTTCTCGCCTTAAATGCCAAAAATATATTTACTCGAAGGTATTCGTAGAGATCAGGTAATCCGTGACTTTTTTTCTACTTCCTACTAATTGTGTTAGTTCATACCAAAATAATACTGTTCACAGAATCACAAACACTAATGAAAAAACAATTACGGATATACATTACTATTTTTTTTTTTTTTTTTTTTACTGAAAACCGGTGTGGCCGGGATTATTTACCGCGTGACATTTTACCCCCCCCCCCCCGGTAAATTTTCACTAGTGAAATTTTACCTCCCGGTAAATATTCGCTAGTGAAATTATACCTCCCGGTAAGTATTCGCTAATGAAATTTTACCGGGGTTTATAAATACACTTGGGTAAAATTCCACTAGTGAGTTTTTACCCCCGGTAAAAAATAACTAGTGGATATTTACCGGGGGTAAAAAATCACTAGCGGATATTTACCGGGGGTAAAATTTCACTAGCGGATATTTACCGGAGGCAAAATTTCACTAGTGAAAATTTACCGGGAGGTAAAATTTTACTAGATTAAATTAAGTTTTTCATCATGGTCTTTGAGGAAGTCCAGGTCCCGGAGAAAATACTCAAGTACCCCCCCCCTCTCTAGTTGGGCCTGATAATATACTTGAAACTTACTTGATGAGTTATCAACGAACTAGTTGTGTATTTCAATATATATATATATATATATATATATATATATATATATATATATATATATTATACCATAAAATAAATAAATAATTAACCATAGTGAATTTTTACCCCCGGTAAAATATATCTAGGGAAATTATACCCCCCCCCCCCCAATAAATTGTCTCTAGTGCAATTTTACCTCCCGGTAAATATTCGCTAGTGAAATTTTACCTCCCGGTAAATATTTACTAGTGAAATTTTACCTCCCGGTAAATAATCACTAGTGAAATTTTACCGAGGTTTATAAATACATTGGGGTAAAATTCCACTAGTGAATTTTTACCCCCGGTAAAAAATCACTAGTGGATATTTACCGGGGGTAAAATTTCACTAGCGAATATTTACTGGGAGGTAAAAATTCACTTTTTATGGGGGGGGGGGGTAAAATTTCACGGGGGTAAATAATCCCGGTTACACCGGTGCTAATTTTAATACATTGATTAAGCCATGCAAACAAAAAACGTATAATAATCATTTAAAAACAAAAATGGTCTATAAAAATTGAAAAAAATTATTTTACACCCAAGTAAAAAAAATAAATTACGCCTATACATCGACATCGCACACACACATACGTCATACGTCAACATACTTTAATAATATGACATGTGATTGAGTGAAAAATTAATATTTTATTCAAATCAATTTAACGCACAAGAGAAATTACGTTTTCGTTATTAATTGAATCGTTTATTTTTTCTTATCATCAACCCAGCCAACTCGTGTGTCACTTGAAAGTTCTTATTCACGGGCCGTGCATAAAGGCTTTGTACACATAGTTAAGTTGGTGATTTTGTCGAACACTAAGGAACTGATAACAAGACCTAATTATGAACAGTTTCGTCAAAGTTCGAAATCGTTTTTGGGCCACCCAGAACGTCTAAAAAGTAATTTTTCTACCGCGACCAAATGACCACGACACGGGCGAAATGTCCTAGATTCGTAAACCGCACGACTTTGCGTGCACCGTATAATAATAACCCTTGTGCACCACATGTTTCCGACGACGTGGGTGGACACGCATACGCGGGTGCCCGCAGAACGTTTTCTAGGGAACGAAGCAGTTGCAGGCGAGCGTCACAGCGTCTGAATAATACAATAACACAACGCTGCATGTATTCTAACGTCACATTTAATCAAGGCCGGAATAAAGGGGGCGGAGGAGGCATCTGACCCCTTCAAGTGCAACATTTTAAAGGCGCGTGTTTTTGAAAGTATTTAACGATTTAGATACTCGACATATTTAAAACAAATTTAACCATGGCGAAGAAACTTAGTGGAGATGCATTTAAACAATTAAGAATCAAAAAAAAAAAAAAAATATATATATATATACGATTTAAAATTGTTTAAAAAAACTTAAAAACTGTATAATTTTAGATTCTGAACGGAGTGAAGAATGTATTGATTTTACAATATTGTGTTTTTTTTTTTTTTTTTTTTTTTTTTTTGTGTCTGTCGACACGATTTGGGGCAGTAAAAATGCTTCGATTGCCTTATATAGCAACTTTTCTGAAAGGAAAGTGAATCTAGTTGGTACTTTGAGTGGTCAAAAGTTAAAAATTTTCAATATTTTTTTAACGCGCCGGGAAAACCCCTTAAAAAATGAGGGAAAAACGGTATATTTTACGCAAAACCAGTTTTCGACAAAATCAAATTTTTTATTTTGCTATAACTCAAAAACTAATCGATGTAAATACTTGAAATTTTCACCAAATGTTTAGATTAGCGTTTTCTATACACCGTTAAATTTTCAAAGTATTTTGACTTTTATTGAGCTAATTATAGACAATTGAAATTTTCAATTTTTTTAAGTATTTTTTTTTAAAATAACGATAAAATTTTTTTTTTTTGCCAGAAAATCTTGAAAATTTAATACAAGGTTTCTTATAAGTTGTTCCATAACTGATAAAAAAAAATCCAAAATCGTAAGTCACAATTTTTTTTTATAAGTGCTCAAAGTTCCAATTTATACGAAATATGTAAAAATTGCGAAATTTTGCAAATAATTTTGTTGTTGAAAAATCGTAAAATTTTTTTCTTTTATAACTAAGTTTTGAAAATTTGGTACAAGGTTTTTCATTAGTTTTTCTTCAATTATCTGCAAAAAAAACTCTACCGGATTCAGACAAAAAAATTTTATGAGTGTTTGAAATTACAATTTTTCCACATAATCGCGTAAAATAACAATTTAGGCATCATTGATTTTTGATATTTGTTCTTATTCAAAAAGTATAGGTCGTAGAAACTTAAAACTTTTACAAAATGTTTAAATAGGCATTTTCTTTACATAGTTGTATTTTCAAAATATTTCGTTTATTTTTTAGCTATTTATAGGCATTTGAATAATTCGATTTTTCTTAGATTTTTTTTTATAAAAGTCGATAACAATTTTTTGGCCCTACCAAATCGCTTGAAAATTTAATAGAAGGTTTTGAATAAGTTGATCTAAGAGTGATTCAAAAATTATTCAAATACATAGGCACAATTTTTTTTTATAAGCAGTTGAAGTTCAAAAATCGACAAAATTTGTCAAAATCACGAATATTTGCAAATTATTTTGTAGTTGAAAATGTATAAAAATTTTTGTATTCAAAGATAAGAAATGAAAATATTATGTAATATCACAGCTGATAAAGATAATTGAATAGATTAAGTTTATTATAATATAATCAGTAGCTGACAGCTGTTCTATACAAAATATTGGTAGATTGTAAACACAAGGTGTATAACGTACCTTTACATGGTTGAATAGAACGTTACTAACTTCCAATTTCCAGTTATTTTAATGTGTGTATCAGTTCCATAAACATGCGGATTTTATATATTATTATTAATTATTAATATTTAAATAGACGTAGCCACGGAGCATTCAGCATATATGGACGGCGGGGTCGGGTGGTACCGTCACGATAGTGCATTTAGGCAAATAATATGGTATTCACCTACGCCCTATCTATGCACATCCTGGTTTGTCCAATGCTCACGAGCAGAAGTCACATGAATAGACAAATGTAAATTTAACCCAATCTAGGATATTAAAATAAAATATATATTACAATTTAAGGCTGACATCTTCATCTTCGTTCAGAATCGTTTTTTTTTTTTTATAATATAAAATAATTCCAAAATCTATCCAATAATGCCTAATCTAGCAATGCATCTCGTGTATCCCACCCAACTACTGTATCCTGTACTTAACTTACAATGATTTATCATTGCATTCAAATGTAAAGTACCATACAACTAAACTATCGTAAACCAGGTGATCCCATGATAGAAAGTGCTGTACACTCCTCACCATTATCTTGTCCGAGGAGCGAAGCGACGAAGAACGAACTTCCACCACCATTATCTTATCGGCTTTTTTTTAGTTGAACCACCTTTACACTCTAACCTATAAACCCCGGTTAAAGAATAAAATTAATAAATAGGTATCGTACAATAGAAAAATATTATCATGTTTGCAAAAAAAAACTTCTTCAATCTCAAGGTAGTTAATTTAAGACAGTTTATTAATACCTCGCTAACGCTTATGGGTACAGAATGTATTTATACCCTAGGTGCAAAATGTCTAAACCCAACCCTACATTTAATAGCTTCGTTAAATATGTAAAAACTTTACTTTTAGTGAAGAACAAATTTTAAACGATGTAGGCAGTGAAATTAGACGGAGCCTTCGTTGAGTGAACGTACCTAGCTCCCACTTGCCCGATGTTTTTTTAGCTCTTCTCTCTCACCCCCGAATAATTCCTAGTAGCTCCGACGATAAAAATCGATTTTACACAACGTCTCATCTCCGAAATTCAAGTGTGACTGTGAGGCCGCGAGGGTGAAAAGTATCCCGTCTTACTACGATCCGCCTTCAGGGCATTGACATTAGTGTGTTTTTCGGACGAGTGCTGTAAAATATACTACGTGCCTCAGGCGAGATCGAATCATTTGTGTACTTACGCAAGAATAGTTTCAAAAACCAAAATTATATTTTAGAGGTGCACTCGTCACGCGGCATCAGCTTGTGTTTTAAGATTTATTTAAATTTTTACCGGAAAAGAAAGTCATTTTCTTTCGTTGGTTGTTTTCGAACATAAACGTTCAACGAATACTCGATCCCTAAAAGCTCGTTCTATGTTAATTAAACATATTAACTGAGTGGCAAATACATGATAGATTGACACAAAGAGTTACTGAGATATAGATAGTTTATACTAATTTCAATAACGATAACGTTGCTGATCAATTGGAAGTTCTACTCAAGAGACGTCATTTTACAGTACCGTAACACGTTTCGGTACATTGGCCTTAAATACAATACATTTGGGTACAAAATGAGTACAAAGTTTTCAGAAATGCAACATGCTTCACAAAATAATAATAATTGGTTCTTATAATTTTATATCTTAACTACTTGACTGCCATGAGACCCAAATATGGGTCTCGGTATAATTCTCTAAATTGCCACGATATAGTGACTTGTAATTAGTTAAATAATAAAAATTAAGTTTAATGACCAATGGAATATTTTTAAAAAGATTTTATAAAATACAAAAAGTAATACCTGAGTTTTTAGTTTTGATTTATTTTTCAAAATAAAAAAATACCATACGTTTAAATATTTTTTAAACGAATCTAAATTATTCATAGTATTTGATGTTATAAAAAATTATTTAGTCTGTAGTACTTACCTAAATGTAACAGTTAACTTTTCCGCAGATGTAATGCATTTTCTAAAATTCGATTGTTTTTCCAAAAATGGTTGGATTTTATGTAAAATATATGTATTTTATGGTAATAAAATGTATCAGGGGACATTCGCATGTACTCAAAAAATTTAACTGGTTAAACTAAAAGTTTTGGGAAAAGTGTGTGGAATTCTCCAAATTTTTCTCTCTCTACAAAAATATCATTAACCCAAAATTGTTTTTATTTTTTTTGAGTTAATAATAAATATTTTATTAGTGGATTGGTTTCTAACAAGAAAATTTCATCGGCGACGTCCATACTGCGTGTCGAACTGCAAGACAATAAATGAGTGTTATTTAACATTATCAACCGAAATTCGGATGAAGTCTGGCCATTTTCGTCGGCCGAATTTTTTCTCCGAATAACTCAGCAGAAGCTGTCCGAAAAATATTTGGCCGATGCCGGGTCTAGTCTGACCGTTACTTTAGTTGTAGTAACCAAATTAATAGTTTACACATATACGCATTTAGAACATCTTTGGTTTTTTATTAGTAATATTAACGTTTGGGTCAAATTAATGTTGGAATAAACGTATTCAGATAACAAATGTAATAACCATAGACCAGGTACTCAGGTATAAGGTCTATGCTTATAAATCAGTGAAAAAAAATATTTCTCGAGTGCTAGTGATATCAATAGAAAGTGGCGACACTGTATAATCCGATTTTGATGTTAATATAATAAATGATGATATATTCTATTATAATATATCAAACAAAAAAAAAATGTTATCTGAGATCCAGAAATGGGTCTCATGGCAATCTAAAAAAGTTCGGTGAGACCCACAATTGAGTCTCATGGCAAAATTGGCAAGTTTACAAAAACCTACATGGCAGTCAAGTTGTTAAACAAATATTACAATTATCACTCAAAATTTATATACTTTTTCTAATAATCCGTGAACCGATTCGGGATAAATATTTGGTAATCTGTATCAACTTTATTTTCTTCACAGTTGATTATTAAATATATTGTATAATCTATACTTTAAGTCTTCTTTTTTTTTTGTTTCTAATTATTTTTAGTCTCCCATAAATTTATGAAATTAAACATTTTCAATATTTATTAATCATTGAATTGTGATAACAGTATACTGCCATGAACGTCAGTGGTTGACGGTTGTACCAGAGCACCCCCCGACATTTTGTAATTGAGGCCTAAAATATAAGTACCAGTGCAAGGGGCCCATACTTTAAAAGAAGTTACTACAATAAAATTTAATATATTCTGAAAAACAAATCGCGATGAAAAGCATAAAACACAAAATATTTTAAATTTGTGTAATATTGTATACAACTGAGTTAGTTTTCAGAATTGAATATTTTTCAAAGAAGAAGAGAAATACTATGACCTAAGGCTGTTTAGAATCATTAATTATATTTTTCACTGAACAAGACACGGCGTCAAAGTTCAATGTAGATTTAGTCATAATAATGAGTTTAATCGTTTATGTAAGAGGAGCATGCTACTATAAATCTCTCGTTTATGTAGGAAATCGAATATTGAATGAAAAAAAAAAAAATTAAAGAGATATTTTTCCGTATGCCATAACTTATTGATATTTTTTGTCATTTTAAATAAAGGGCCTAAGTTAATAAACGGACCCAAAAATATTGTAGGCACTCTCTGGGATGCAGGTCTGCACTCTGCGCACGCCTATGTGTACGTTTATTTTTATTTATTTTTGCCATGGTTAACGGTCGAGCGTGGCGGAAACCTCATCGCAACACTTCGCTACACTCCTATTAGTAGTGCATACTGCATACAGTATAATGCCCACTCAGTAGTGGCATCGAGCTCTTTTACAATACGTGGAGTAGAATCCTTGTCCCTGTGACATACACAGGGAGATTAAAGCATTGAACACCTCTCGAAATAGTTTCATTTAGATATATTATGCATTACTATTAAATAAATGGTATTATTTTATAGTACATCCATTTTAAGAAAGCTAGATAAAATTTCGATATTATCTTATTTAAGATACCGGTTTTACAATTAGTTTATAACAGTAGGGGTATTTTAATACCCCGCGCACGTGGTAACGGATCGATGATAAAAAATCGATAAAAAAGGTTGGGTCAACCCAAATTTCCTTTGATATGTAGGTGGACCACTCAGATGCATTATGTCTATATTATATGAAATAATAGTTCGATATTTCGAGCTAACAGGAATATAATTTATAAATACAATTATTTTTATTCTCATTATATCCACACGTTTAATTTTGTAGACAAAGCGTATGAAGGTATAAGACGAAGTGGTCTGCGACGTATATAAATAAAGCGATCGATGTTATAGTACGATTTGATTTTATCAACACTGCCTATTGACGTTATACTCGTACATTTAGATATCAGACAAAAAGTATTGTGTGATACAATGTGATTTGCAACACTAGTCGGTATAGTGTTCACGTTCGGGAGATTTGTATTTTGTGATATTTCATTGATCCGTCGACAATTTCCGGAGGTACGATCGCACTGGTCCAGTGTGCGTATTCGGCGCCACTGAGCCTCACTACGGAACACCGGCTATCCGGTGTGGCCGGGGATATTTACCGCGTGACATTTTACCCCCCTCCGGTAAATTTTCACTAGTGAAATTATACCTCCCGGTAAGTATTCGCTAGTGAAATTTTACCGGGGTTTATAAATACACTTGGGTAAAATTCCACTAGTGAATTTTTACCCCCGGTAAAAAATCACTAGTGGATATTTACCGGGGGTAAAAAATCACTAGCGGATATTTACCGGGGGTAAAATTTCACTAGTGAATATTTACAGGGAGGTAAAATTTCACTAGTGAAAATTTACCAGTAGGTAAAATTTTACTAGATTAAATTAAGTTTTTCATCATGATCCTCGAGGAAGCCCAGGTCCCGGAGAAAATACTCAAGTACCCCCCCTTCTAGTTGGGCTTGTTAATATACTTGAAACTTACTTGATGAGTTATTAACGAACTAGTTGTGTATTTCAATATATATCCTATACCATAAAATAAATAAATAAATAACCATAGTGAATTTTTACCCCCGATAAAATATATCTAGGGAAATTATCCCCCCCCCCAATAAATTGTCTCTAGTGCAATTTTACCTCCCGGTAAATATTCGCTAGTGAAATTTTACCTCCCGGTAAATATTTACTAGTGAAATTTTACCTCCCAGTAAATAATCACTAGTGAAATTTTACCGGGGTTTATAAATACATTGGGGTAAAATTCCACTAGTGAATTTTTACCCCCGGTAAAAAATCACTAGTGGATATTTACCGGGGGTTAAAATTTCACTAGCGAATATTTACCGGGAGGTAAAATTTCACTAGTGAAAATTTACCGGGGGGGTAAAATTTCACGAGGGTAAATAATCCCGGTTACACCGGTACCCGAAAGTGTTGTGATTTTTCGCGGGAAAAAAACTGCGTACCGTGCGCAAACCCGCCACGTCCTTCCAAACGGACCGACCCGAATTCCCCGTGGTGTAACGTGTCGCGCACGAAGGGAGGCGTCACCGCGTTCGTTAGTAGTACAACGGTCGTTTTTCAGCGTTTCCGACACCGACCGCAAACCCACCCGGAGACTCGGCCGGAACGCGGAAACGTCAGCGGCGACGACGTGTCGCACGCGCGTCCCGGCCGGTGGCATCTAGGATATAGTTAGTATACAGCGGTCGCGGTCCACCGTAAACCCGGCCGGACCCGCACACGCGTGTAGTAACGTATATTTTTTTTCACACGCCGTTTAACACGGTTTCCGCAAAATTATGATTCGCGCACGACGCGACGGCAGTATCGTTTTCCCCGCGAACACGGCCGCCGTGCGAAATTACGTCGCGCCATATCGCGTAACGCGTGACGTATCAAAACGCGGCGACCGATCCCAAACAAGGACTTTTTTCCCCGTGGCATCCGGCCAAAACGCGTTATTTATCTCGACCGTCTCCCGATAAATGTGCTTTATTCACGCGGCCCCCGCTAAATTATATTCCCGACGTGAACATATATTTTTACGGCGGCGTCTCCCCGAATAGAAAATCGTGTTTATCGTCGTGGTAGGTAGTGGTTTTTTTCATTTTTTTTTTTTTCGTCCTTTTATTCCGCCGGAACGCGTGCGCGTTCGTTGGCGCCAAAAACCGAAACATTATACACACACGATTGCCGGCCGGCGGATCCCGCTCGGAAAACGGTAAATAAACTCTCGTGTATAATTTTATCCCCCCGTCGTCCCTCTTTTATCCGACACGCGTTGCCGCGTCGAAACCCCGACTGGCACCACACGTCTCGCGCCGTGCCGCGTAGTCATCCGGATCCGACGACGTTATCGTGCGGATCCGACCCGCGGCGCGCATTATACCGTTGGCGCCGACGACCAGATCTCAAACCGTTGCGCCCGCGTTCATACTTCATTCCGACTAATCAGCACCGTACGTTACACAGCCCGGTCCGGCCCGGAAGGGAGGAGAAAAACGGTGACTTACCCCGGACACGGGATTTTCTAGAGGACCCGAAAATGTAGACCGCCGCTATTTGATTTTTTCTCAAAAACCAACCCAACGAAAGGATATTTGTGAACTTTCAAAAAGTGATTGAGCATTTCTATCGATGAAAAAATCGAAACATCTGTATTTCATGCAATTGGTGGTGCTGAACACCACCAATTTTAAAGTTAGAATTCCCAATTTTTTTCACGTTTATTTACATTTTAGTAATACCTAAAAGAACGATGTATATTTATTATTTCTTTAAGTAATGGCTTAGAGTAATGACACCGTTATTGTAATTAATTAAGTGTAAAATAAATTAAATTTTAAAAATAAATGTGAGCTTATAGTTCTATAGTTCATGAGTCATAACTTTTATCAAACAATATTATACCTTAACAAAGCATTGTAATTCATAGCCATTACCTACCAACTAAATCTGCAATTTTTTAGTGGGTAATAAAAGAAATTGGGATTTTCGATCAGAAAACAACCTTAAAATATCATGAAAAAATGTAGGAGCTCCAGCACTCCCAGTTTTTTCAGTAAAATTACGCCTTGATTTTATGGTATCCATCCAAATATCCGAACACGCAAATACGTACCTACTAAATGTCTTACGTCGCCATCTAATGTATTAATTTCACTTCGATTATAAGACGACAAATAAGAATACCCGAAAAAACCGTGATAAATAAAATAATTGCATACAATTTAGGACAAAATAAAATTCAGTGAAAATTCTACATAGCAAACTGGACGATTCCTTGATCAAAATTCGTTAAATTTATAATTTGTCACTATAGAACTCATTTGTATTGTTCAATATCAATTAACAACGTCTCTGAGTGCTATAATCATAAATAATATTTAAAATATTACGGTATGTTATATGGATTATATACACGCACTTAAAATTATTACCACTCAAATTTTACCTCGCAATACTTTGAATTTATTTTAAATAATTAAATTGGATTCTCTTGATATGCTATGTCCAAACATAATTTAATTATTAAATGTAACGTATTATTATTACGATTGATATTTGCAACATCGTTTTTTTCTTGACGTTATTCCCAGGGATATTTTTCAATTGAATATTATTTCTCTGTGTATTACCTTTATTATCTACGTTCGGGTTTTATACCCGCCTCCATATAATATATATATGTTATCACCAATCATCAGATAGAGAATTATTTAAAAATATTTAGCACAGATAAATAGTGCTGATGAATCGACGCAGACTCGAGGCCTCGAGAATTCTTGAACTCCCGAACCCCGCCTAAAAGTATCATGGCACGCGTTCTAGAGGAGGACGACGGAGTCTGTTCTGCGGCCTCTGAGATTCATTTTAAACAATCACAATTTCAGTACGATATGTACACCTATAAATATTGTAAGACTCTCGACCTGATAAATTATCCAATATCCAATAACCACACTCAAATTCAATCCGGTGAATATTTCATCATCATCAGACAAAATAGTATACTGCTGATTTTTTATCGTCGATTCTGGTACACGTTTGTGTTAATCTATTTTACATTAGCATTTTATACGTGACTCGCCCATATTTCGTGGAATAAAAATAGCCTTTCGACTATGTAGGTACCTAGCTATTTTGAAAATGTCACACGATCACGGTTATTTTATTATTCATTGATACTCTACTTTTTAATCAACAAATCGATACCACGTCATAATTCGACGTATCAAACGATATTCAAAACTAAACAGGGCCCTAGCAGAGACTAAAATTATGTGCAGTACAAAACACTTTGTGCATTACAAAATATTGAATTTGCACTACGATATTAAAACGTGTGTCGAGACCATTGGTATTATAAATTAATCTGGTGTCAAATTTAATCATATTGTTATTATTAATTTAAAAAGTTTTTTTTTTGCATATTTTTTTTTTTTTTTTTTTTATTAGAAACTTTGTTTGACAATTAGTTTCGACAATTAGGTATAGACAAGTATTAATAACAATTACAGAAATAACAGAAGAGAATAAAAAAAACAAACAGACAAACAAACAAATTTATAGGTATTAAGAAATTATATATAACTAAAGATAATTAAATATAATATTTTTAAACCAGCCTGGTCAATGAAGGAGATTAAATAGGTAATAATAGGTAAAATTGATGAGAGAATAGTTTGGGTGTTAAAAGGGACATTATAAGAGGTTATTAATGCGGGAAGAATTTTACGTTGGGGAGTTAGAGAAGGACAATGAAAGAGAAGGTGGGTGAAGTCACAGATCGCATTATTGTGTTCGTGTAGCATGCATAGGGGAGAGTCATTAAGAGAAAGTTTGAAGGAGTGTGATGGGAGTAGGGTATGTCCAACCAAATCTTAGTCGTGAGAAAGAGGTGGTTGTTTTTCTATTTATTTTAAGGTTGTAAAACCAGGGGTTGGAGGGTATTGTGGGTGAAATATGTTTATACCAAGTGGCATAGTTGAGGGGCAGATTATTCCATTGGTTAAGCCATAATTTAGAAATGTGGGATTTTAGCAGGGGACAAAAATCGGTCCAGGGAATTAGAGTTGGAGAAGGACTGCAGAGGGATGAAGTGGATTTGGCAATGGAGTCAGCTGTTTCATTGCCTTTTATACCAGAATGGCCGGGCACCCAGAGGAATTCTATTACGAAACCGGATAGGTCTAATTCATATAGAAGCTGTCTAATCCTAGTAGATGTAGAGGAGGGAAGAGAATCAAAGAAATTGGAGGAGAGGCTGAGAAGACTTGAAGAAGAGTCAGATACGATGAGGTAATTTTGGGGGAAAGAATCGAAATGGTTAAAAGGGCTTCTAATATGGCGAAGCATTCCGTGGTGAATGAGGAGGTAGAGAGGGGGGGATTAATTATTGGACATGGAGATGTGTAAATCGGGAATGAAAAAAGCGTAACCAGCAGATAGTGGGGAAACGGAACCATCTGTGTATATTAAGGTAAAATTGGTAAAGTTGCTTTGTATATAATTTAGAAAAAGATTATTAACGATTGAGGGTGATAAAAATTTAAGTGACTTAGAGGGATGAGTAAGAAAATTCTTGTTTTTGTAAATTATTATAGGAGAAAAGGAGATAGCCATGCAGTTAATGTCATATAACGGTTGCTTTTTGGTGTTAATAATAAAATTACGGATAGAGCTTAGAGAATATGCCACAGAGGCAAGAATATTTTTTGCATTTATAGTACTGTGCTTATAATATAAAATAGCACAGTAAAATAGTTATACAAGTTTATACAAAACTTAAAATTATTAAGTTAAATAATAATTCATACACAATTTCCAATTATTGGATATTATAATTTACACAGCGTAGAGGTAAACCAAAACCATACCCTACCAGTTATTTGATAAAATGCGCGTTGTACGAAAATGTAAATATTTTAGTCACTGGGTTCTGGAACATATATTTGTTGATGATATTATAGGTACTATTAATCATTTGGTTAAACGATGTTTTTATTTTAAAATTAATCCTATGCTGAAAGTTTTTATATGAATAGTTTTTTTTTATCACTTTCATTGCTGATGAACAATAATCATGAAATATCCGACTAGGTTACGACTCGATTTCTTTTTCTAATACTGCGAAGAAGAAAATCGAAAATACACCCCTGACACTATAAGTCGCCGTATTACTCGACGACTCGCAATCTATGTATGATAATATACTAACCCACGTGATTGTGTATGTTTTCAGGGACAAAAATGTGTCAGCGTTCGTTTTGAGATCGACTCAACGACTCTGGAAAAACGGTTCGAAATCGTCAACGTAAAAAAAATTCACGTCGACGTCAATATAATTTACACAATACTATATAATATGTAACGTGTATTACATTATTATTATTATTATTATTATTATTATTATTATTATTATTATTGTTAAAATACTTAACTTTAATAGAATTAATTAATGTTAAACACGTAAGTAAAATTTAAAAAACTTTGTTATTTCTACTAGTAATTAGTAAGAATTGCTCAGAATATACAAGTGGAATTTAAAATTTCGCATAGGTCACGTTCAACGAGATAATATTATTATACATGTAGAATTATATACGCCAATAAAAAGGCTTTTATTTTGATTTTGATTTTTTTATCATTGTTAAAATTTATAAATTTATAAAATTTAATTTTAAAATGTAATTACATTATTAAATGTCTTTATTGGTAGGTATTTTATCGCTTTAGAATAATTGCGCATAACGTACATTATTATATTTTTCTACGAAAATTGATTCTAAATAACCAATAAAATCTTTATAATATTAAAGAATAATTTTAATTTTAATTTTAATTACAATAATTATAATAATATTAATTGATAATTAATTATATTAATAAATGATAATAATTAAATAATCACTCGTATATTATAATAATATATATTCGGTAGAGCTTCTTAACGTTTTAAGAATCAACAATTTGAAATAAACATAATTTCACTATACATAATTATAGGTATTAATAATTGATAAGCGATTACTCTTGAATGAACGGCAGTAGTATTGGCTGCAATCGTTTCATACACAATACAACCAAAATAATAATAATAACTATTATTGTTATTATTATGATACAAAACTTAAGGGACGCGCACCAAATCCCACGATTAGTGTAAATTTTATTTTTAAATAATTGTTCTAATTAAATGTTGTTCTAGATTATAAGTTTTAAGAGAAATATTAACTTATCGTTTCATTTATTTGTTACTCTCGTTTATTTTCTATTACGATCAATTAGTATTCCGTAACAATAATAATAAGTACAATACAATTAGCTCACCAAAGTTGCATACTTACAGTGTCATACGTATATACACCACGTTGTTTAATAATGAGATACTTTGATAATTGACTAAATGACACGAGGGAGTTCAAAATTTGATATTAAATCACCTGTATCTAAAAATTTCAACGAAATACATATCATAGCGTTAACAAAAATAAATAGGTTTGAGCGTAATATAGACGATATTATTTTCTAATAAATCTCAACGACTCGCTGGCAATCCGATAAGTGATTTTACATTATTTGCAAGTTTTTATAAGGGTTCACTAAACAAATGGGGACATTTTGAATCAGGACCAAATCCGTAATTTTAACTTAAATATTATAATATAAAAATATATATATTGCTACTATAAATTATAGTTTACTACTAAAAAATAATTTTATGAATATATTCGATGAACGTTAAGTGTTAAATTTTGAGTAACATTATATGTTATGTGTTAGGAATTACAAGCTTTAAGCTTTTTCACGTTTTCTTAAAAAATAACTAAATAATAAAATATTAAAATCAAATATTTATATTATAATATGTTCTGTACGTGTATGTTTGAGTATTCATTTATATGTATAACCCTGTTATTGTTTTAACATTTTCATCGATTTTTTTTTTTTTTTTTTACTTTTAGAAGTGCCTTGAGTTATCTTTGACTTTTAAATTTTTATTGTAAACAACAAATAAACTATAAACATAAATATCCATTACTGCATTTAAATTTGATAATTCACTGTTTAAGGAAAAATATACTTTAAAACCCATGAAATTTAAATGTGCCTTAATGAGCTTAGGCCAAATTAAATTAATGATTTTGTTTTTTCCTAAAAAAAAATTACGTAGAAGACAAAACTATCGATTTATTTAATTTTTATTTTGAACGGGGTTTGGAATGAACACATTGTTTCACAGAATTTTCGAGTTTTTTTTTCGATCATCCCCATTTTCCAGTATACTTGGGTAGTTGTCAGTCGAGACATTTCTTGACGCTCATAACCATAAATAGAACGTAGATTTTTAACCCAAAAAATAAATTTTCGCAACACTATCACAGTGTTACTATTTTAAAGTTGGACACCTGAAATAGGTATGCATACTAATATCTGAAACAATTCGTTTTTTCCAAACCTTAATCAAAAAGAATATCGCTGCCATCTGTATACAAATGTAAACCATTTATTGCAATCTTAGTTTCATTTGAATTATTCAATACTTACAACCTACTATATAATTATAACCCACCTATACCAATTCATTTTTGATTGTATAATAATTTGTATCCTTTACTCTTACATCCATTGTGTTTATACTTAAAGTCTTACTTTTTCAATTTTTATGCTATGTTTATTAGTTGATAAAATAACAGCACAATTAGTTTTATTTTACTCATAATATACCTAGCCTATTATTCTAAAAAAAAAAAACAATATATGTTATATGTATTATGATGTATATTAAATATGTTTTCTAAAATTTTCTTCAAACAAATTATATTATTTATGTTAAAAATTGTTTAAATCGATGGTGCAAACATTAAAAAAAAAGTTTGTTACATGTTTTTTTTTCTAATTACTACTAGAATTTAAAATTAAATATTCATAATAATGATCAAACAGTTCTGATGTTATGTATTGTATCGTATATTTTTTTTGTACATGCGATGTAAATAAACTGTTAAGTAGTATGTAATTTTTTTTCTTCGTATCACAGATAACATCAAACAACAATTAATTACACATTTTTTATGTAAGTTATCAATAAACCGGAAATTCTTCATCATAATTTAAACATAAGATTACAATGCAATATCATAAGATATTTATGGAATAAAATGGTAGCTCATTTTTTTTTTTTTTTTTATTGTCATTGAAATGAATATATTACTTTAATGCAATTGTAATAAATTCAAAAGTTTACAAGTACAAACAAATAATATTGGTACACGTAATACATATTTCGTTTAAATTTATTGAATTTATCAAAACACAAAATATTCTAACTATGAAAAATATTTCTATGAGTCATACAAAATTTAAATGTTTTAGTTTAAATGCAATGGCTCTCAAAAGATAGAGCAAAAATATTTTAACACCTTACTTATTATAACTACCATCTTGTAATCTTCATGATTTGAAATTTAACTTAATTTACAATACGTTATACATGGTATATTTTAAGAGAAACACTTTTAATGTATGCTTATGGAATCTATGCCTATAAAAAGTACATGAAAGTAAAACACACAAAAAATTTAAATATTTATGATCAATAATGTATTTAAATTATAATTGAATTTGTCCATTTTACATTTCATATATAACAAATACTTTTGTGACCATTTAACTAATCTTCCGTCAGTGAAATTTTGGTAAACAATCCAGTACATGCCATTTACATTTTTGTTGACCTAGGAATCAAATTTTGTCAATCTACCACAGAGGTTCCCAATCTTTTTTGACTCATGACACCCTTAGCATTTTTTTTAAACCGAAGGCACCTTATATACTACTTCGATTTTATTTAGCAGTGCATAAGTATTAACGTAAACAAAAGTAGTGAGACGTAGGTATATAGTATATACTCATATTATATTTTATAAAATAGCGGTTCTCAAACTGTGCTCCGCGGAGCCATAGAGCTCCGCGAGAGTAGTCTAGCGGCTCCGTGGCTCCCTGGGCATATCTGTATTTATTAAATCCATTCTATAACAGAATATGAAAAATCCATTGAAACGACCACCGATTCATCTTTAATTCTTTAAAAACTTTATTTGATAAAATATCATCAACAGATTTTTGGTGCAGTAGCAGTATTGCAAACGAATATCAATCTCTGGCTAAAAAAGCTATATTAGATCTTCTTCCTTTTGGAACAACATATCTGTGTGAAACCGGATTTTCTTCATATGCATCAACGAAAACAAAATATCGTAATAAATTGGATGCGGAAGCAGACATGCGAATCCAGGCTAAATATTAAAATACTGGTCAGTAAAAAAAGCCAACATCATGGATCACATTAAAATCACTGAATATTAAATTTTATAAATTACTAAAATATAATGTTCTTTTTTACTGATAAATTAATTAAATAATTTGTGTATATTCATATTTTACAGAAAAAAATAAAAATAAAAAGCAAATCATATGAATTGACATCATTTTGTATGAATTATTGTTGTCTCAAATAGACATTTTTGATTTTTGGGGCTCCGTAATTTTTTTTAGGAACATAAGGGCTCCGCGAGCAAAAAAGTTTGAGAACCGCTGTTATAAAACAAATTAATACATTGAACATTAACGATATATTTGCATTTTTAATTATTATTGCATAATATTATTTGATTTTCAAGATTAATTAAAAATTAGGGCACTTATGGAATTCATGTTTTTTTTAGACAGATCTTTTATTTGTGACCGAATAGTTGAAAGACATACACTCATTTCTTCTTCAATGAACTCCATTTTCATTTGTTTATTTGTTTTTATGTTTACAAGAGTGGAAAATGTGAGGTACAAAACAAGTGGTAGGGTGATAACTAGGACTGAGGACTTCTATTGTTTTCATATTTTTTTATGAAAATCGTTATAGAATCGTGTTAATGATCAACAAATATGTTTCACAATACCAGGAAGTCATATTTAAAATTTTAATTTGCATATTTTGTCATTATTGCATATAAATGCTTATATTTTGAGTATATTTGAAACATCAAGATTATATTTGCTAATTTTCGATATAATTTCTTAAATTAACTTAGACAAAAAAGAACTAATTGGTAAATTTTTCTGTTTAAAAATAATATTTTTAGTATCATTTAGATAATTTACTATCTATCTGATAAAATCGAAACATATATAGAAAGTGAACTTCAGTTGCCGTCATTTTTCAAGAATTTATTAAAATTAACTTATCGAAATAATACTTTATTACAATTGCTTTTCATATAAATATTATAATTAGATGAATTAATAAAATAAAATACATTTTTAGACCATATTTTAAGTGCATATTTCTTGTTTTTTTAGTGCATAAGTGCATGCATATTTTGAGATTTTTAAGTACTAGAAGTCCTTAGCCCTAGTGATCACTTTATAACAGTCAACATCGAAGCGATAGCAACGGTATGAACATTAAAATATATTGAACATCACAATATTTGTACAAATTATATGAAACACAACAGGTTTTATATATAATATCAGTCTTTTGAATTACTCACGGCGCTATATTTTTCATGAAATCGTTTTTTCTTAAAAAAAAATATTTCAAATAATTTGGCGGATCCCTAAATTAAGTTCTTGGCACCCTGGTTTGAGAATTTCTGATCTACCAGTTTCTGAATAGATGTAATTGTAATCAGATATTTTATATTATTTGTGTTCCAGTTATCATTAAGGAGCCTCGCTATTGCCGTCAATTTTAGCTCATAAGGCCCTAGGTTTTGACAAAATTAAAGTTAGTTTACGATCTCCGATTTTGATTCTGAAAAAAAAATTGAACTCGGCAGAAAATAGTCTAAAGATCCTACGAAATACTTTGTAAAAATTAAATATTATATAATTATGAATTGTACTAAAAAACTCGAAAATATGATTTTTTTCAAATCATAATTAAAATTAAAATCAAAATTGAAAACAGATAGTGTTTAGTACGATCTACTGACATTTTTCTGCTGAATTCAAATATTTTTTCAAAATCAAAATCAGACAACGTCAACCAACTTTAATTTTGTCAAATCAATAAGTAAGTTGTAAAAATTCGTATAGTGAATTGTGAACGAATTATCGACATGTGCATGCGTGTACAAGAGTAGCATCTGTCGGCGGCGGCGGCTCCAGTCGGTCTGCAGCAACGGTTGACAATTAGCAGGAAACCCGCACTGAATTTCACTCAAACTAATAATCACTTACCACTAACACATAGATACTGTGCGGCTAAGACAAGATTAGAAATTTCCTAAACGTTGCTCCTTAATTAATGACCCCTTAACTAACGAGGCCCCTTAAACAAATTAACACTTATCATGACAGATCACAAATAACGTACCTAGTTAGACCTTGTGGTGTAATGGAGTACGCATGTGAATTTTTTAAATTTGGTTTAATTTATTTTGAAAATGACGATAACATAATGATGTACTAAAAAAGCTACCAAATGTATCAACCTATTAGCAATAACAATTTTTTTATTTACACAGATATTAATAACAGATTATTTTAAAACTATTTTAAAAGATAAACTCATTAGTAAATGAAATTTAAAATACATACCAAACTATAATTTGTTCATAGGTTGTTAAATAAAACATAACCAAAATTTGTTATTACATTCAAAACTTCTTCAAATTTGAAATTTCATCATAATATTTGTATACACACTACACTCACACTGATACTTTCTCTCGGCCAATATAATATCTCACTCACTGTAATTAATTTTTAATATTTATATGACAAACATTGTTAAATGTGTAGTATTATATATTAAGGACAGTGGCAACAAATATAACCTAGCAAAACAAGGGTCTATTGGATGATTTCCCTGCATAACAATTGAATTTAAATAGTCTGTTTGTACCTAGAATTGCCTTATAATTTGTGCTGACAATTTTGTTGCCTTCAAGGTTAACCATTCAGTGTAGTTATAGTCTATTGTCTAACTGACTGTAACTTACCTAAATGAATACTATGGATTCAATACCAATTTTTCAAAACTTAATATGAGATAAGTTAGTATAAGTTTGATTTGTACGTAATAAATGATATGCAGGTACAAAATAAATATAATAATAAGAATTACATTCAAGAAAGTTTTATAATTAAATAGTTAGATTTTATCAACTTATGACATTACCAAGTTTTAATCAATTAAAAAGTACTTGGACAAATAATTATTTTATTTTATTTTCAACCACCAATAGTAATTTTAAGTAGGTAAAATGTTACTAATTAAAATTATCACACTAAATAAGTGCACAAGAATAAAATTCACCATGTTCAAATTAAATTTTTTTGACATTTTTATGCAGAAAACGCACATATATAAGACTAAAATATATTTTGGCATTTTTTTTTACAATATTTAAAATACAAAGATTAAATAATAAACATAAAATATAAATTACAAAAATAATTAGGTACTCTTAAAAAATCTGAATTATAAATACATAATTTTACAAATATTGAACATAAGTTAAGTTTTAAACATATTAGTCAAAACCTAAAAAATGCATAAATTAATCACTTTTAAGAACTAAACTTCCTAATTTTTCAATAAAAGACTGCAAAACTTTGAAATCTTTGTTTATGTTTTCTAGTGCTTCATCCAGTAAACTTTTGTCAAAAGAACCAAAGAAACAATCAACAGTTATATCTTTAACAGATAGCTTATGAATATTAGACAACGAAATCTCAAAACGAACCATCAATGGTGGTATCATTTTGTGTAGTACAAATTCAGCCTGGTTATCTTTAAAAGTGACAAAATGTATATCCCTTATTAAAGTCATATTTTTCATCATCTTACTTATAAAGTGGACATCTTCCAGTAGACATTTTAATAACAGTTCAATATCTCTAGAAGTATAACATATTTGTTTGTAAACTTTTGGATTATACTTTGATAAAATCCAATTCACTCCAAACTTCGTGATTTCATCTTGAGATATGATATTAGTGATAAGTGAAATATTTTCCACTTTAAGAAATGATACATCATTAGAAATAGGTGAGTATGATATTTTCAACATTATATTACTATCTAATATATTGAAAATCCATTCTTTGTTTGTGCACTTATCTAGAGACAATTTTTTTTCAGAAAATTCCTGGGTCCATCTATTTAAGAATTCTAAAACTTCATTGTTTAAATTTTCTTTAAAAGATTCTTTTTCATCAAGATCTTCTTCAATCATATTTACTATTACAGGGTCATTAACTGTGTCACCCACAACATCATCTACTTTAACAGGACTTTCTTTTAAAATCTCTGCCTTATTAATATTTATATTAATGCAATTTTCAACATTGGAATTTGACACAAATGACGAACATGACAAAGGAATACAATCTCTGTTACTGTAACTTCTTTTTCGATTTCCAAAGAATGCTTTTTCCTCAGATTTTTCAATACAGTCGTGTTTTTCATCAGTAATTGACATATTTGATATACCTTCAACACAAATTGTATTGGTAACTCTATCAATGCCATAACTGAAAGAAAGATCTTTTGAGTTTAAAACTTGATTGGATTTATCATCATTAATTATTTTTGTATCATTAGTTTTATCCTTATTTTGTTCATCGCTTTCATTAATAATTTCATGATTTTCAGCTAGTTGATAAAAGTCTGCTTCATTTTTTTCTAATTCATTAGGGACTATAATTTTCTCTTCATTCTCACAATAAATACTAGCATGATTTTCATTATTAACATTATTTTCTTCGGCTTCATGTAAAATATTTTCAGATGTGTTTATTTTCGGAGATGAAATATTTACCACATTGCCAGTTTTAGATTCATAATCCATAGATATATCCATTTCACTTTCATTTCCGTCATTTATTGACTGATCACCAGTGGTTTGAAAAAAGTTTTCTTGGTTATTTAATGGAGATGTCTGTTTTACATGTTCGTTAATTAAAATGGATGACGCTGTTGATTTCCTTGATTTTTTTCTAAAAGGTGAATTTAAATCATCAACACTAATTACACTATGCAATGTAGATTGGTTTTGAATTTTTTGAGTTAAGTTTTCTTTATAATAGTTAGAGACATCTAATTGTTTTACATCACTTTTGCTAGATGTATGAAATACGTTGCTTTCTTCATTCAATAACAAATTATCGGACATATCATCTTCTAAGGCTTCTTTGAAAAAAGAAGTAGGTCCAACTGATTTTCTGGAATACTTTTTATGTACATTTTCATCATTTGTGACAGATGTATTAGAAACATTTTCATTTTTAAGAGAATTAGATTGGTTAGATATAGAAGCAATTGATTCAATAGAACATCTATTTTGTTCAATTTCAACAGAATTTTCTGAAATACTTTCATTAAAAATTACAGCAACAGATTTCCTGGAGTAATTTTTTTGATTTTCTTTGAGTACAGTAGATTCATCCGATAAATCTTCATTTTCATAAAAAGATTTAATTTCATTAGTCATATTTGTCGGGGCAATTGATTTTCTAGAATACATTTTTTGTTGATTTTCGTTATCAATTATAGATTTATCAGACAAATCTTCAATTTCATAGGATTGACTTTGATTGATAATAGATTTTCTTAAGTAATTTTTTTGTTGATTTCCATCATGTTCAGTAGATTTATTCAATAAATCTTCATTTACATAAAAAGACTTTATTTCTTCGGCCATATTTGTGAGAGCAGGAGCAACTGATTTTCTAGAACATGTTTTTTGATGATTTTCTTCATGGGCGGTAGATTTATCAGGTTCAATTTCTACAGAATTTTCTGAAATAATTTCATTAAAAATTACAGCAACAGATTTTCTAGAACCAATTTTTTGTTGATTTTCTTCATCTACAATAGATTTATTTGAGAAATCTTCCATTTCATAAAACTGACTTTGATTTAAAACTGACTTAGAGATAATCGATTTCCTGGAGTAATTTTTTTGATTTTCTTTGAGTACAGTAGATTCATCCGATAAATCTTCATCTTCATAAAAAGATTTAATTTCATTAGTCATATTTGTCGGGGCAATTGATTTCCTAGAATAAATTTGTTGTTGATTTTTGTTATCAATTATAGATTTATCAGACAAATCTTCAATTTCATAAGACGGGCTTTGATTAAAATCAGACGTAGGCAGAATTGAAGATTTATTTAGTTGACTTTCTTCAGTCTCTACAGACATATCAAAATTTGATTTTCTTGAATAATTGTTATGGTCTATAGCAGATTTATCTGATAGATTTTCATTTTCATAAAAGGATTGTATTTCATTGGCCATGTTAGTGGGAGCAACCGATTTTCTATAACATATTTTTTGATGATTTTCTTCATTTACAGCAGATTTATCTGATAAATCTTCATTTTCTAAAGACAGACTTTGATTAAAATCAGACGTGGGCACAGTTGAAGACTTATTTAGTTGACTTTCTTCAGCATCAATTGACATATCAAAATGGTCCAAAAATTTTTCTACATCAATTTCTACATTTACTGGAGCTGTATGAACCATGGTTTTCCTTGAATATTTCCTCGGTTGGTTTCCTTCTACAATTATAGATTTCTCTTTTAGAAGATATTGATTAGGATCAAACATGGAGGTATGAGCATTGAATGACTGTTTTAGTGATTTTTCAGTTGCTAAAGATTTGTCAATATTTAAATCTAGAGAAATATCTTGAACAAATGATGAACCTGAGGGAATCATTGATACTCTAGACTGATTATTTTGATTTTTAATGTCAATCATATTGGAATTATTCAATACACTATTTAAAGAATGGGTAATATTTTCCATTACCATTGGTGTTTCTGCTCTATCCGTACAGTTTTGTTTATTTACAGGCAATTCTGAGTTATTAACTACTATATCATTTGTTTCATGTCCATTACATTCTAATGTTGGATCAATATCCATTGAAACCAAACTTAATGATAAATTCACAGCATTTTTTTCACTATTATCGATATTCTTTAAAGTACAAACCATGGCATCATTATCTATTACAGGTGCTTCAGAGTAAAATATACACTGTTCACTCACTAATTCACAGTTGCTATTATTTTTTTTTTCACAAGATGTTTCATCAATACTACATTCATAAATGAATTCACTACAATTTTCATATGCTAGTCTATCAGGTACTTGAGTCAATTCCATGCTGAATGATTTATAATCATCATTTAAAGCAGATTTTTGAGATTTATCTGTCATACAAGTGAATTCCATGTTACTTATATCAATGCCCACGGAATTCATTACTTTCGTACTTGTGCAAGTAAATTCCATACAGCTGGAATTTGAACTTTTATCAGAAATAATTTTTGGTAAGTCACTACTTGGTTGTGTAGAAGGTTTATGACACAATTGTCCCTCATGTTCACTGTTCAATGTTTCAGATAATTCAGTAGAGCTAAAATCTGATTCCATATCAACAGTTATAATTCGGCCAGCTTGTATTGCTTCAGTAAATTCCATATTAGTTTCTGAATCATCTAAACTACTATTTATACGCTCTGAATCATAATTACCAATAAGAAACATAGAATCGTGCAATTCGCCAACTTTTGCTTCAGTCATTTCCATATTATCACTTGGACTTTCATACTCAATTATAACAAGCCCATTATCTTCTACATTGGTGCAATCGGTTGATTCAAAAGTAATTTGTCCATCAGATTTCTCAAACTTTCCTGATAATTTAGTTTTATCACCATTTAAAGAATCAGATGATATAGATATTTTCTCATCAAACATAGGTGCTTGATTAACAGTTAATGAAGTAGCACATGTATTGTACATTTTTATTTTATTCATCCCTGAAAAGCTCACTTTTCTTTTAGATGAAGTTGCAGTATTTTCATCAGAATCTTGATCAACTGGTTCAATCTCTTTCAGAGGTGCCCGTACTTTGGGTGGCTTCAATATTGAACTCATAGATTGTCTGCTAGCCATTTCTAATCTGAAAACAATATTCAAAACATAAATCAAAAATTTCGGAAAAATCTGTTTGAAAAAAATAATACAACAACAAAACAAATATTAAAATAAAATGTTTTTCACATACAAGATTCAATTTTATTGTGCATTGTAGTATAAAACTTTAAGTCTATTCACAATAAAATAGTGAAGGGCCATCCAAAACTCGATTTGTATCACGCATTTGATTACCTACTTAGTCACTGACATATAATACATTGATATTGTGACATTTAAGAGGAATAAAGGGTAGTAGAGTCAACCAGGAAAACTAGAGTAAGCCAGAGATATGATAGCGCCCTGGCAGGCAAATGTTTAAAGGCGTCATAAAAATATTTTCTTTGGTAAATACTTTCATGACAAATAGTATGTCATTTTAAACTATACTCTGTTCCATTTATTTTCCACCGCATTGACGGATCCAAAAGAATCACCGAGAGACGTCCGAACCCCTTGGACGGGTCTATTCGCTCTGTGATTGGTCGCCATAGTCGGTCATGATCGGCGTCATTGACGATGTTGCCGCCATCGGAATTATACAACACTCTATATAAAGAATCGACCACCAGTTTTTGTCCGCCGTCCGGTTTGCTCATAAATGGAACAGAGTATACTTATATTTATACAACATGGAACACAATAATCATATACTAAGTATTTAATAAATTAATCACTTTTTTTAAATATTTTTTTCGATTGATGGATTATAAATTTACAACAGTTAAATTAACTCTATTGACTTCACTGGAGAGTAGGAAATAACAAATAATGATTTTACATTAATATATTATGTTTGATAACTTATCTTGAACTCATATAGTCATATAAAAAGAAAATTACCAAACATATAGTTCAATGACTTGGTATAAAAAAATTTTCTGTTTAAACCAACAAAATAAAACAAAAATATCACCTGTTTATTCAAACATATAAACCAGAACATGACAATTTTTTAGTCATTAATTAATAAAAAGTTCACTTTAAATTAAAATTATTATTATATTATTATATTAATTAAATAAAATAAAAACTTTATTTTTTTTCTATAACAGAGTACAGAAATCAAGATTGGTAGTAACTTTTATTTGAGTTGAATCCATCATCAACAAATCTGCAAAATTTGCATTTAATGCAATCTAAAAATATCATAATGTTAATAGTTTTCTCAGCCTGAGGTCCAGATTTTAAGAACAATAAAACTTAATCATCATAGATGAAAAATTGAATTGTTTCAAATAATCGTAGGTACATGAAAAATAAAAAAAATTATGACACAGTTTAATTGGGTTTAGGGTTATTGGTGAGTATGCTTAAAAGTATTTTATGATATTAAGGTTCACCAAGAATATATTTTCTAGAAGCAAAAATAATGGTAACAAAAAAAAAAAGACAAATTTTCAACCAAAAATCATTATCATAAAGAAAACACTATCAATTGCATTCTTATGTTCAAAACTTATTCCAGGTTATTATCGCTTAGGCATTCCATGTAAATAAAATCTATTTTTAATTAAATAAAAATGAGAAAATTGTATTTTAATTTTTGTTTATTTATATTAATTTTAAATTTACAAGCACCCTAGGACATTACTTACAGTGCCTGTGTTTCGGACCGACCTTTACAAATTTTTATGGATAAAAATGGTTTTATTGTTTATAAAAATGTGAACAAAAAGTATACCTTAATACATATCTGTATACATATTAATTTTCAAATTTCTAATAGAAACAAACCTATTATTAGTTACTATTAACTATTTTTCTCAGTTTATTTTGTTTACCTACTATTAAATAAAATTTTAAATGTTTTTGATATCTTCAAGCTTACAAGTAAAATAAAGTACCTATACATTACTTAAAACTTAAAATAGGAGTTTCTTAGATTCAAACCGTTATTAATTTCTTACATTAGTGACAAGCTTGGGAGACATTAGTTAAATACAAAAACAACATAAAATACAATTTAAAAATAACATAAAATATATTTACTAACTTTTCTATAGCAAAATGTTCTGATTGAATTTCCGAATTCTTACATCATAAATCAACAGTTGTTGGAAGATGAACTGGTAGGACGATTGATGTCTTCAATACATTTTAATTATGTACCTGTAAATAATTATGATGTATTACGTGTATCGCTAGTTTAGAAATCTTTATCTTTCACTTGATTTTACAATTATTTATATTTATATAAAAAAAAAAAGATTAAATCCATCTAAGAAATTTATGTGACGTCAGTTAAAAAATAATTGATTTTTCTTTAATACATTATTACAACCTAGTTCATAGTTGACATAATCAAAATAAATAAGTGCATTACCAATTGCTAATGAAAAACTCAGAAATGGTTACCAGACTACACTCAAAATTTCAAAAAATTTCGTTGAAGAAAAGCCACCGGTAATAACATGACACATACATAAATCGTACAAATAAATTAAACTAAACTCACTGTCGACGATCGCAATTGTGGAGGCAGACATTGAACAATACGTGATAGCATTTATCTTTCTTTCTTTTAAGAATACACAAACAAGGGATTTCAGAAACGAGAATTATAAAATCTAAATTTGATTACGACAATCTTGAAGCCGACCCCTCGATGTCACGACGACCAAAATTTAGCCCACTTCACCAAAGAAAACAACGACAAATCGAATCACAATAATTACATATCACACAGACGCATCCAAAGACGACGGCGTCAACAAAGCGCTTGGCGCGGCACCATGAGATTATTCCGTTAAATCGCGCGTGTTTCAAAACTCGGCCCCCACCATAAATAACGTAGTATCACGTATGGAAAACCTCTGCGTTCGGGAGGTTCATGCTGCAGTGATCACGTTGGCAACACTGTACCGCCCACCTTTATCGCCGACGCCATGACAGCTGCAGCAATCTGGCACCACGACAGCGCAGCGGCAGCTTCATAGAAAACATAAGCTTCTTCTGTTGATAGCTTCGTAGTTTGTACCGATAGGCGATAACTGTACCCGGTGCAAGTCCGCTGACCACAGAATAGATGAAATCAGAATGGAAACTCTTGATGTAAACTAAAAAACGGCAGCTATTTTCTCGGTGTAGTGCCCTTATCATTTCGTATGCGTTATCATAACCAGTTGTAGCCAGTAGCCACGCAATTTTGAATTGAAAAATTATGAATCCAGTACTATATACTAATCTATGTATGAATCTGAGACATACCCTCCCAGCGTTAGAGGGTAGATAGTGGCGTATTTAGGGGCATGCTAAGTAGGCTGGAGCCTTAGACCGACATTTGGAATAGAATATTATGTATTTATATGGCATTGAGCTCCGTTTCACTCACTTCAATAAAGTCATCTAACTTGCTTTGTAAGTTCGAGTCACATCCGGACATATAATTTTTAAACCATTTTTTTTTTTTTAAATAAAATGAGCGATTAAAAATCCAACTTATCTTGTTTTTAATTAATTTTATTTTGAAAAATAATTTGGGGGAAAATGTCCGTTTACTAATTTCTACACAATAGAAATGAATATAATGCAAGTTCTTATATTATGACCAAACAAAAAAAAAATATTACTTATAAAACCAAATGTAGGGTCAATGTAATGTAATTTTAAGTCACCCTGTTGACTGTTTCTTTCCTTCGTCAAAAGAATATTTTAGTACTATAGCTTATTATATTATTATTTATTTATAAAATAAATAATTCAGATTCAATTGACAGAATTACATTTTTTCAATTCAGAAAAGACTCCATTTAAATTGACAACTCTTATACAATAGGCACAACGAACTATACAAACCGAAAATTCAACGTTTTCACATAGGTACGTACAATACAAATTACAATTGGTATTTAAATATACTATGGTTAACTAAGAGTTAGTTTGTAAGTAACTTTGGGTTGTAATTATGGATTACTGAAACCAGAACTTAATGGAAGACGTTGCCGTTATGTTACATTACACAAACTTTTGAAATTTGAAGACACTTTAAGAACGGCCTTTTGAGTTTGAAAAAATGTAATATGTATAAATTTGATATATTTTAAGTTCAAATTTATAATTGATAAATGATGACTGATAAGCGAACAACTGTTTTTCACTACACCGAGAAAATGGTTATCACTTTCCATTCTGATTTGAGGCGCATAGAGCTAAAACGGTTTAACCCACAAAATCGGTTTTTTCGAAGTTTCTTCTATTGTTCATTTGCATTTTTTTAATCGCTGAATTGTCATAAAACATAACTTGAATGTAATTTTTGAAGAATAAATTTGTGTCTTTACTATATATAAGCCATTCACGAGCTTTAAGTTTTCAAAGTTGTTATGTGGGTTAGGCCCCTCAGAATTTTCATAAATGAGTCACTTACCATAATGTTTGATGGTTAGTCCACCTCTGTGAAATGTAATAATTCCCTTTGACTTACATTTTAATGTATTTAAAACAGTTATATTAGACAAAATGTTAATTATTAAAAATTGACTTAACTAGCATGAGAATTTTAAAAGTTTCATGCTGAGAACAAATAAAAAATTACTTTTAAAGAGGATTCTATACTTATAAAAATTATACCAAATAATAACAGCAAACTTTTTAAAGGAATACAATTTTTGGAATTTATTTTAACATTTTGCATCAGAGTCTAATAATATATATAAAAAAAAATTGATTTATTTTCTTTGGTGATAAAATTCATAACAGTTTTATAATAATATGTACAAAATTCGATTGTACCCAATCCTAAAATATTTTACAGTAGAAACTCGATTATCCGGAGTAATGGTGGGGAGGGATCATACGGATAAATGAAAACCACGATTAATCGAGCATTTTCATTTAACAAATCAAGCGTGTGAAAATGGACTATTTTATAAACTTGTACACGTACGTGTGTACATTGTTATAATTATAAAGTTTTTAGGACTTGAAATAAGAAGTAATCGGTCTTTGTTTTTTTGCGTGTCAAAGTGATCTGTCTTCCCTCACTTCTAGTTCTTCTTAAATTCGTAATATCTTATCGAACGAGTGAGCACGGTTAATCGCGAACACGGATGATAATCGAGGCACGGTTAATTGAGGTTCTACTGTATACATTTCATATATAAAATGTACCTACCCAATTTAGGCCATTTTAGCCGGGAAAGTAATATTACAATTGCAATGCCAAAACGACATTTGTGCTGCCATCTAGCGAATAATTTTTTTTGTGGGATAGGCCTTGTGGATTTCAAATATTATAATATCAATCTGAAACGTTTTATTACATAAAACAGAATTCAATTTTTTGTGGGTAAAGCCATTTAGCTCTACGCGCCTCAATTTCATCTATTCTGTGCTATGATCGACGTATCTGACCACGGTATATCGCGGGGTGGTCCTGTACCGCGGTAGTGACGAGCATACCTTCCGCTCCCATGGCTCGTACTGATAACCACAAAACATTGAGAGCTGAATATCACGAACGTTTTATTAATTTGTTTTGTTATTGTTTTAATTTTTTTCGCTCCTTCCATCGAATTCGTCAGCTCGCCGTGTCACTGCTGTTTTTTTCTTTTTACCCCGATAATATCATCATCCGCGTGTTGGCGAGTCCGCGTTGGAATAAAAAATAATAATAATAATAATAATTATAAAACTGCTACTTGTTGGAGATCACTACTTGTGTGCGCGGGTTTCATTTGTTTTCCACGGATCCCGCCGTGACTGGTTCGTTTTGTTCGCGAGGGTACAATTGCGTCATTGCGCGCCTACGATGAAGACGGACGTGACCTCTGCCACCACCGCAAACCGCTGCTCGACAAACTCGCATCCGGAAACCGCCTCTACCAGTCAGTTGTTTCATTCGTCATTGGCACGCCGTCGCGCCGACTGCCCGTCATTTTGATGAACAACGGACGTCGAGAACGTGGTGTCCGTTCCCCCTCGCTACAACTACTCGTGTGTGTGTGTGTAACTCGATGACTATGCTCTCGTGGAAACATGGACAGTATCAGTGACGCCGTCATTACGTGACAGCAATCGCTACCCTGCGTCTCCCGTGGTGAGTTCTTGTGCTCGTGGTGAAATGAAAAAGGCGCAAAATAATCCTGCCGCAGAGCTTGGCTCCGATGCCAACGAATCAGTCAAAAAACTCTACAAGTGAGTATTTAGATGGAGAGCGTTAATGCTCGTTGAATGATAACCTTATGTTATATTCTGTGTTATCGTACTGCCTTCTACCATTTCTTTTTCCAACTATTACAAATTTTTATCTATTAGCTTTTATAGACTAGCTTTTTTTTTTTGTGATTTTATGTATTCACGTTTGTTTTTAGATGGAACTAACTTATTAGTATAGTGTTGATTATTTTTGGAACAATTAATACAGTTGCCGGGTTATATTAAATTTAGTAATTAAAATCATAAATAAAAACATTCTTATCTAATTCACATTCACTATGAGATATTTCTCAAAAACATTCACTCATTTGCTTTAATTTAGTCAAAACATATTAGTATTGCAATCACTTAGAAAAAAATACATGTAATAATGTTTAATTCTAGTAAAAACTCTATTACTAATATTCACAGGAGTATAACTGAAGTTTCTCATTTTTTGGATGATCAGCGTGGACGATCTTCATCATGCAAACATCTCTTTAGTGTCAATGTTGATACACAACGAATTAAATTGAAAAATTACTGTGAAAGAATGATGATTGCCGATCCATTATGTTATGGCCGAAAAGCTGAAGATATTATGTGGCGTAAAACTTATCATGACGTTTATTCTACTGCTAAAATTTTACGTAAAGTAAGTGGAATATGGTTTATTAAGATAATATCATAAATATTTCAAGTTTCAACACATAACATTTATTATAAAATTTGATATTTTACGTACCTAATAATGTTATTAATTATTATTGTGAACATAATTTAATATATGCCATATATTACATAATATACATTTTTAATAGTGTACAACATAGACAATATTGAACATTTTTTTTTTTTCAGAATAACGATTGGAATCGCACAGAGTTGGCACTGTTAGAAAATCATTTTCAATCTGGCATTGGCTGTTATTATCATTTGCTATTCAAATTTCAAGCTGAAATAAAATTCAATAAACCTGAATTATTTGACTTTTATCTATTGACAAATGATGATACTCCTAATAATGTCCAAAAAGATCATATCACTTTGTTGAAAAAAAATGATACCGGTATTATATTAAATTAAATTTATTGAAAATTATGTAAGACAGCATTAAATAGATAATTTTTTCACTGAGTGTATTGTATCAGCATATTATTTACCAATTTTTTTTGTCTTTAATTGTTTAGGTTTCAGAAAGTATTTGTGGAATATTATTATTTATGAATTATTACTTTTAACTTAGTCAAATTATTAAAATCTAATTTAAATTAATGTCAATTTACAAAAACTTAGTTTTCTTTTTTTTTTTTTGTAATTTACCGAGGAAAATTTAAGTAAATTCTGTAAATTTTGATAATTTTTGTATGTCACATTAGGGATACCCCAAGGGACTCCACGCTTCCTCTTTTTCATGAACTTATAATAATTATTGTAACGCTTATTATTATTTACTAGATAGCAAGGTGTTCATGGTGTTATACATTTAACATATGACTTTGTATAAATACCTACTATTAAAGTTTGTTTGTATTTTAAATTATTTTATATGAATATGAATATTAAAAATGTACCTATAACATAAATTGTAAATCGATCAAATCAGATTCATTAGGTACCTTGACATAATATCACAACGAAAAAAACAAAATAAATTCTATTTTTTTAGTTTTATTTTATCAACCATTCCATTCTATTGATACGTTATGAATATTCAACTTATTAAGACGTTTAATTTAAAGTGCCACATGATCATTTTTTCGGTAAAAAAATAATTGGTAAATTTACCTTACCTGTAAATTTACGCTGTAAAAATTTTAATGACTATAAAATCCTTTATCTGACATTAAATATAAGATTAAAATAATGTTTGATATTTTAATAATTTTAAACTAATATTTTTTATCATTAAAATCTCTTTTCTTTCTAACATTTTTGTGTAACTATGTGTGTTCGAGTAATTAATTTTAAACATGTTTTATTACAGGCTCCAAAGAAGAAATTGGCATGAAACAAATCATATACCGATGTTTAATATGTTTGGGTGATCTATCACGGTATTTGTATGAGTTAAACAAACTAGATGCATATTATTCAACAGCATGTCGTTATTATAAACAAGCATTAAACTATAAACCTGATAATGGACTTCCTCATAATCAAATTGGACGGTTAGCAGCATCTAAAAACAAACATTTAGATGCTGTATATCGCTATGTTAGATGGTAACTCATAGAAAATATTACTATAATTGTATATTTTGTCTGTTTACAACCATAATAAATTATAATTTATCAAATTTATTTCCAGTGTTTTTAGCATTGAACCATTTGAGGGTGGAGAAAAAAACTTATTGTCATCTTTGCAACAACAATCTGAACTTATTGGAAGTGTATTTTTGGAAAAACTGTTTTTGGTTTTAAATTCATGGTACACTGGAAATGATAATTTTCAAGAATTAGATACTGTAAGTTTATTATTGAAATATAATTCATAAAAGCAAATCAGAGAAATTTTTTTTCTAGGTATATTCTAGCATTCTAAGCATTTTAGATGATTTGTTTGATGTTCAAAACAAAAATACTTCTAATGAAAAGAAGAATGAAACAAATAATGAAGATAACCTAATATCAGCTAAGGATACTTTACGACAAATATTGAATAATGATAATGTATTCAAAATTATCATTATGTTAATTGCTTGCTTAAACAAGCTACAGCAAGCGGGTAATTTTGATGAAACTTATTAATTTTTAATTAATTAATTCCATTAAGTCATTGTTTGCGTTAAGTATTTGTTATCAACTAATGATATGATTAACCTTAGTATATACTTATCGTATTGGTATAAATACATTAATTTCCTCTATAAAATTTCTAAAATAGTGAAGAAAACAATTTTATAATCATCTTGAAAAATCCATTGTTTTACTCACTAATTTTGTTTGATTCTTTTAATTCAATATTAGTTTATTAGTACTTACCATGTATAATACATTTTTAATTAGGTATAAAGTGCATACATCATTTGTAATTTTGTATTAGACATTTTATAAAAATAAATTATATGTATATATATATATATATATATATATATATATATATATATATATTATATGTATTCAATAAATGTGTTGCATCCACTTGATAAAATCATTCATTTCATGAAATGGACATCCATTTTGTGAAAATGCTGTTTTACTACACAAATAGACCAGTTTTTTTATCTTTTCATGAAATTTATAAAATTAATTTATCCACATAGTGTAATACCCCACTTTGACATTTAATTAAAGTACTGCTATTAATGCATTTAATATATAATAATACAAGCACATAATTTTTATGTACGTTTTATTTTTTCTAAAATTTATGTATTTATACTACTAACTAAACCTTTTATTAAATAATCTGAATATCTAGAGTTGAATTGTGTGCTAGACACTTTAGGACTAAAATAAAAGTTATTTAAAGTTTTAATTTGGCTATATGTTACAATTGGTTCCGATTTTGTGAAGACAAATGTTATCTACAATAATAATTTTATAAATAGTGAGTACTTATGTTTAATGGCAATATGCTTTGACCAGTTGTTTGTTTGATGAGTTATACATACTTACATTTTATACTCGTAATTTAACACTGTTGAACTTTTATATATTATTGTAATGTAATTATAGTATAGAAAATATTATTTATGAAAAACTTTGAAAATATAATATGAAGCCAAAAAAAAAAACCATTTTATCGAGGAGTACCAAATAATATTTACTTAGCACCTACACAATTTTTAAAGTTGAAGAACAAAAGTTTTTACTTTATAACTACTAAATATATTTTAAAATGAAAATCTAAATTTCTAAATGCCGTTTATATAGTACATAAATTAATTTTGTATCTATTCAATATATTAATCAAATAAAATTCAAAATTTAATACAAATAGAAGATTAATTCAATTGTGTCTTTTATTCAAGAAAAAATAAAATGTATAGAAAATAATGTTCTTGTATTGTTATGTATTTAATAATGTAATTATAGCAGTATCATAATTAAATATAAAAATAAGCTATTACAATATATGGATAAATATATTTTATCTATTTCACGAAAAAATCAAAAATTTGTCCACAATGTGTAGTAAAACATCATTTTCCTGTAAATGGATACATTTCTTGAAGTGGATGTCCTCTTCATGAAATAAATGATTTCACCAAGTGGACGCGACATGCATTATTAAAATTACAATGCATTTTTAAATGAACTTTTTAAAATTAATGTTGTATAAACGTTTTAGTCTTAACTTATAATATTCTTTTATATAAAAATAATTCTGTAAACCACTATGACTTCTACTGTTGAGGGTTAAAGTAATAAAATTAGAAAATTACAATGCAAAAGTGGATTTGACTTTAAATGTTACCACTTTTTCATTTTGTTGTTAAATTATTATTTTAAAATAAGTTATTCTCACCTTTGTAACATATATAATTATATGAGAAAAAAAACTATAAAAATAAAAAAAAAATGTGTTCATGAATTTAATTTTTGCTGATAGAATTGTATACTGAACTTAAAAAAATTTAAAAGATTTTTACGTTATTATAATGTAAGTTTCTTTAAACCCTTTTAAAATTCATATTAAATGTAATCTATTTCAGATTCCAAATGCATTCCCAAAGCAGAATTATTCTTTTTATCATTTATGGATCACTTTATTAGTCAAAGTGTTACTTATTGTGTGAAACATTTACCACAGTTAGTTGACCCTAATATAGATCATGTCGAGTTAAACCGCCGACGTCGCAGGCGGGGTTTTAGACAACGGTCTTCTCCAGATTCTCAAGATTGGAGTGAAGGAGGCTAGTATTTAACATATTAAAGCATTATAATATTATTTTATGATTACTGTTGGTATTAAATACAATAACAACTTTTTCAAATGATATTTAGATGAAGATGAAAGTATCATAAGTCCTGATGACCAATCAGATGACGAAAGTGAAGAAGAAATGTTATTGTTTGATATCAAAGGGCCTAACGATGACAAATCTAAAATTGGTATGTATTAAAAAAAAAATAGTATCGCTCTTTATTTGTGTCTTCCTTATGTCGTTTCAGAATCTGATGGATCAAATGACAGTGGTACATCATCTTTTGGTTCAGATAATAAAAACAATCCAAAATCACGTTTATCAAGTATACCATTCATTGAAGCCATTAAGGTATTAAATAATATATAATATACACATTATATACCAAATAATAATTATACATTAAAAATATTTCAGATATACCTTGATTGGGTCAAACAGTATATAGATTCGATAAATCCAGAAGCTTCAGCTGGATTATTCAACAATGTTGTAACATTATTGAATTACATAATACAAGCCAACATTGAAGATACATATTCAGACCTTGAAATTAATCAATCAATTCTACCTGAAGAAGTACATTTACGTGGGATGACAATCTTTTCTGTGGCTAAAAAGTACTATGGTGATAATGATATCAATGATTGTTCTAAACAAGAGGTAAACTGCAATTTATATTTAAATGTTACATTATATGTTGACAAAAATAGTTTTAGCGACTGTGTTATTTCTTAAAATGTTATTTCCGTTGTTGAAAAATAAGTAAATGCATTTAATTACTAAAGATGATTATTGGCATTGAATAAAATTGTTGGTTAATGTTGACAAATTTATTCAATGTTATTTCTTTAGTGATTTTAGGAAATTAATATGCCGTAAACTAAAGCGATTTTAGTTATTTTGTCATTACTCTGAAAGTAATTTTGCTTGAAAATTGAAATGTTCATCATTTATTAATGGCACATTAATACACACTTAATAGAAGTTTCAAAGAAAAATGTACAACTTTTTGATTAAAAATACAATTTTGAAAATACCTTGTTTTGTAAAACTTAATGTTTATTAAAAATATGATCATACTTAACTAATGACACGGAAAAATATTAAAATTATGACCCAGAATTTTTTTTTTCAAAGTATTTACATAAATTATTTTACGGTTTTTATGAATTAAACTGTTTTTACATTAATTTTCAACTATTAATCATTGAAATTCAAATTTTAAATATTTTTACAATTTTAAATTACAATAAATAAATACTAATTTTTTATTTTTACAAACAATAAAAACTTTGCTGATGTAATAATAAATATGACATCAATCATAAGTAAGATTTATAACATCATTATTCATTGGTATTGTTTGAATAATATTACAAATTATTTTCAATTTGCATAGGTTTTCTATGAAAACAACTCAAAGTACATTCATTTATATTAGAAAGTTATGATATTACATATCTCTACATATTGTTAAATTGAATATATCATGGTCCCAAGAATGAAAAAATGAAATCTATTAATATATTTAAGTCTTTAATCTACAATGAAATAACTAAAATATTATATTTAACAACTGTTTATCATAAATACTACTGAATTATGCCACTGATAATAAAATAAACTGATGAGCTTATGAGATATGGTTATTTAGCAATTGAACTATCAACTAACTGGGGCACTATCGGAAACCACTTAAACGATGGATGCTATCATCGCTTCTATTGGTTGAAAGCATTTTTCCATTGTCAAATTTTTGTTCTACATGGCTTATCTATTGAATTATCAATGGTTAATAGTGTTGTAATAAATGTTGGTTTACATATGTGCATTGTGCTGTATTAAAATTAATATTATGTTCAACTTTTTTCTATATTAATTTTACTATATATTTATATATATTAAAACTAAATAGTTTTAGATAATATATTTCATACTTTTAAAATACTTTGTTGTACAGCCATGTTTTCAAATTTTAGATTGTTAATATAAAGTAAAATAATTAATAAAATAGAAATCTAAATGATCTTTTAACTCGGTGTGTAGTTAATGAAAGTTTTGTTATTATGTTCAATTATTAATTGTTTTTTTACCACAAATATTGTACTATGCATTAGTACTATATATCTATACAATTTGATAGTGAGTTTTATTCTAATATTATGACAAATTCTTATTTTTTAGTCTGAAAGAAAGGTAATATGTTTAGGTGCAATATATAGAGGATTTTTTTTTCACTTTTTGTTGTCACTATTATTAAACTGATTTTTATGAAACAAAAACTGTAATAATTTGAAAGCTTCAAAAAATGTTCTTAATTAAGTTTAATATATAAGGTTTACCAAAGTAGGGCAAAAATGTGCAAAGAGAAGAATATATTGTTGGTAAAAAAAAAATGAGTATGCTCATGTCAATAAAACAACATGCATTACAAGTATTTGTGGCTGGCTCTACATTAATTATTTTATAAAAAATGAGAAAATAAAGTGTTGATTTGAATTTTTTTAAATTGACTCCAGAATAAAATCAGTTATTATAAACTTGTATTTTTTAAATAAACATTTATTTGTAATGTATTAAAGTGCCCTTTATTTAACATCCGTGACTTAACTAATTACAAATCATACCAAGTTATATTTTATTAAATACAACTTATGTTTAATGTTTCCATCACTAACTATAATGTGTTATGCATATAATGAGATAACGGTTAACTGATCATCAGACATTATAGAGGTAGTACCCTTTATTTTTATGTTCATAATTCTAAACCAGTGATTCCCAACTGGTGGTCCGCGGACCACCGGTGGTCCGTGGACTCATCTTAAGTGGTCCGCGAATAAAAAAATTTAAATTAAAAAAATGAGCGAAATTATACTTGATATTTTTGTTATTAACGGCTTAGCGTCTAAGTAACAGCCAGATAACACACTATCGCAACCGATGACAATTTATGTACGGATATAAATAACATTCGGTCATGCGGGTATAGCTGAATTGTGATAAATATTTATCTGCGTTTTTCCACTATACTACTATAATATTACGGTAACTATTACTAGTTATGTCTCATAATCTGTCGATAATTTTATCACGTAGGTATTATCTACTCGTTTCGTATTTTATCTTCATTATTATTTTACTCGTATTATATTTATTTGTCAAAATCGATAAAGTTCGCGCTTTTGTCTGCAAGATAAATCTTTGGATTGAAAAAACTCAGATGAAAAATTATTCTGTATTTCCTACACTGCGAGTTCTTATTGATGACGAACACTACAAATGGTTTACAGAAGATATTCAGAATAATGTATTAGAACACTCAAGAGTCCTTAAAGAGGAATTTACCAGATACTTTCCAGAATATGGTGTAGTAGACACTGATGTTAAGAAGTTAATTCGTAATCCTTTCACTGTCGAAGTCAACAACGTTCAAGAAAAAATGCAAGATGAATTAATAGATCTTCAGAACGACAGCAACTTGAAGAGTTCGTTTGAATATAGTACAAACTTAGAAGAGTTTTGGTGTAAAAAGGCCATGGGATATCCAAACATTCGGCAAAGAGCATTACGTTTCCTCATGGTTTTTTCAACCACATATTTATGTGAGCAAGGATTTTCTTCACTATTATCTATAAAAAATAAACAACGAAATCGTCTGAATCCAAGTGATGATATGCGACTGGCACTAAGCAACAGCATCGTTCCAAGAATTTCACAACTGGTAAAAGAAGCGCGCCCTAATAAGTCACATTAATACTCAATAATATACATTTGTTATATTTTTTTCTCATTGAATAAGTTAATTAATATAAGTTCGTAAAATGTAAAATTTAAATTTGTATCAGCTTTTTTTATTAAATTAAATTTTTAAATAAATAAGTTAAAATATTTTTCCACGACATAAACTGTATTTCTGATTTTATTTTGTACCTAGAAATTATAAACTATATATAAAACTAATATAAAAAAAATAAGTGATATAAAGAGGGGGGGGTTGAAATGAGGGAGTGGTCCGTGACGGTGAAAAATTTCTAAAAGTGGTCCGTGCCTATTGTTGAGTTGGGAACCACTGTTCTAAACTTATTATAATTTTCTTTCCTACTCGATTATCAACAACCAAATTACTGTTAGGCATAGACATGCATAGATACTTAATGTGGCATTAAGTATACTGTATATTTTATATTTATGCTCTTAGTACACTCTGTATGCTATCTACATAGTCTATAGATATAATTATTTATTTATAGATTTAAAGATATTATAAATGGGGATTATAATTTGATAAAATGTATAATGTAAATAAAATATTTACAAAATGCATAATTTATGCATGGAATATGATGAAGCATATTAGTCTAGTAATTCATTATAAATTCATTAGTGTTTGAACTATGAAAAGAACTCATGACTTCAGATTTACATGTTTATTTTATAAATACTGATAAAATGTTAATTCTGAAGTCGGTACTTGAGAAAATTAAACAAATTTAAAATGTATCTTTATTTTTTTAATTTGTTGTACCTTACTAATTTAATGAATTGAATAAATGTATAATCTGTATTGGTCAAAGTCAACCATAATCATATTTTTATTCCTTTAAATATACTATGACTTCTATATAATATTACTTACATAAAATATTGATCTCATTATTTTTATTTGCTTTATTTTACAGAGTATGGTTCGATTAATACTAATTTTACGTAGTGCAGAAGACATTGCTTTAAACAATTCATTGTTTGTTTATGATAAAATCAAAAAATGGTTTTCAATACGCAATACTCTTAAACAGGTAAAAATCAAAAAACAACTATTATTATTAATTTTTTCATTATATATTTGAAATTAGTTGGAAATGTAAAATATTTAATAAAACAAGTTACAAATATCATAAAAGAAAATAGTACTAACCTCACCCGTCCATACATTACATTGTCATTATTGATAAATTTTCAAAATTAAAAAAAAAAAAATTAATTAATTATGAGTTACTTCTAATCAATTAATCTTAGCATATACTCCAATAATTATTAATCATAATGAAAAAAAATATTCAAACATCTTATAATTTTTCAATTTTCATCTATCTTAACATGTTAATCTCTATGTGACTGCCGGCGGTCAAAGTGCTCGATTCAAATTTTTGATTTTTATGACCATCGGCAACCCCTGTGATCATTCCCTCCATGCCATATGACCCACTGGTGTCCAAAATAACATATTATTGTAAATGTGTATAAATCATATGGCGCTTCATGAACAATATTGAAAATAGAACTATGGCGTAGAGAAGAAGATGATGATTCGATTGATGTATAAAATGTTGGTTAAAAGTTTTTAGATCTATATACAAATTTACAATTAAAATAGTTAGATGAATAGTTAAATAAATATAAATTCAAACATTTTTGGAATGAACCACAATAATATCACGTCATAATAATACATATAAAAGTATGACTGCCGGCAGTCGCATGGCGGTCAAACATGTTAAAATGGACTTAATTAAGTCTCTAAAACTTGTTGACAATATTTTCTTAAAGATGATTTAAATTTTAGTATTAGTTATTTTATATGTTCAAGTAAAGAAAAAAAACCAAATCTGGATATGATCATAAAAACATAGACTTATTAAGATTTTCTGTAATATAAATGTTTTCATTTTTATTTTAACTTTACTAATTGAAGTTTGTGAATCGTTTTTTGGTTGTAAAATGTTTTATAATGATAATGAAAATATATATGTACACATTTAAATACCTAAATTATTTAAAAAATTATTAGATGAAACTATTTGTTGTAAAATGTTTGGTAATAACCTTTTTAAAATTATTTTTATAATTACCGATACTCATTAAGTCCTATCTTACGTAATATCTATCAACTTATTTTACTCAAATCCGATCAGTATATTAGGACATAATTTTTGATTTATATTAATCGCTTAACTGTGTATTTTTTCATATTATGTTGTGTACCTTTAAACTCACGAATGATATATCCTGTGCTAGCCATTGTATGAAGCACCTGATTTAGATGCTTTATTTTTTCCATATATTTGAATTAAATACTCTTTTGTTCAGTAGATGATGATGAATTATAGTAATAATAGAATTATAAAAATGGAAATTTTACTCATTCAATTGTACTTGACACGTACCCCATCAATACCTACTGTTATTGCTAGTTTGCTAGGCTCATTATAAATACGAAAAGTACTTTTCTCTTTAGAACATGAAGAATACATGTTGTGTTATGCTAATGAAATGGAAAACTTCTTTGAAGAAACTTATACTCAGGATCTTAAATAAACGAAAATTAACAATATCATATAACTTATGTATGTGTATTAATTGATTCATTATTTTAAAGAGTAAAATTAATAATAACAAAGTTATCAATGCTTTACCTGTTTTACTATATTTCATGATAAAAATAGAAATAATTAGAGTTTAAATTTATTATAACTGTTTGTTTGTGTTCATTAATAAAATAATACTATTCAACTAATAAATTAAATCAATATTTTAACTGCTTAGGTTTTTTTTCAATTCCCACATAACATGCTTCCTCACTTAAAATGCTTTTTTGAGGTGGTTCCTTGAAGAGCATCTTAAACGAGTTTTTCTATATATATGGTACAAGCAATGTATTTACATTTACATGTATAGACAGGTAATACCTAACAGATCTGTTGAAGTCATAAACTGTGATTTACAGCTTTTGGTTTAGTTTTACACTTAGTACATAACCATATATATATATATATATATATATATATATATATATAACAATCGGCTATTTTCATATGAACACTTTAAATATCCATGAATATAGAACTTTTTTTGAAAACTCAACGACATTCTTTTAAAAGTTTAACTTTGATACACTTCAAATCTGTATTGAATAAAATATTTTGTTTGTTGTTCACCCAAATCTTAAGACTCAGAATATAATTATTACACATTATTTGTCTATTATTTTACTCAAATTATATTATCGAAATACTTATCTATAGTCTATACATTATTTTTATATGTACCTCAAACATAAGTAATGTGTTTATAAATCACTATAATCATTAACCTACATCCCTCTAGAAATATGTTTCAATTGCTATTTGGTTTCATTAAAACTTACATTTTTTACATTTTAAATAACTACCATTGTCCACTATCTTATGTTAGTGAATAAATTTTCATATCCCATTCATATATTAAACATGCACAGATAATATGTTATAACTCAATGCATGTGCAGTCATTATATCTCTGGAAGTCTACTTCAAAACTAAAAATAACTCATACAATTTTGTTCCTAAACAGCATTTTGTTTATTCAAATCCAAAAAGTTTACTGTACAAAAACAGTTTTAGTTAATTATATCAACTATTTCCAAATATCTAGTTACATTATGCATATTTAAGCTTATTAGTTTATAATTATCAACAATAATTATTTTATTTAATATGTATTAATGTTATTAAACATTAAAATAGAAATTGTAGAACCTACAAATTTATTCATGGTAATCAATTGTTTATATAGTAAATATTATGTATTGAAAAAAAAATAGGCACTGAATTAATCAACCCAGTATAGTGGTTGTAAAAGTGTTGGCTAAAGTCAATAAGTAAATTAACTATGGTAATGTAACCGGTATATCCCAGATTAAAAAAAAAAAAAATCGTGTCTAACAGTCTTTGGATTTCAGTCAAGTTTATGAAAGTAGCAAAGGGTTTGTTTCTTTTTTTTCTTCCTTTTCTTCCCTCTGAAAAATACGACATAACTGCGACAAACGAAAGCGCGAGATTGGAATAGCAAAGTCTGCCTTGTAAATATTCATGAGACTGTAGAAGATAGAAAAAAAAACAAGAAAAAAGGAAGAAAGAAAACCTGCCCTTTTCACAGGGTATATTGAGTAAAATCCACCCCTGTTGCAACACAATAAAGCAGTTTGAAGATGTTGAAAGCGGATCTCGCCAATAACGATTCCAACGGCGTAGTCGGGTTTATATTATATCCTACTTTCTTCTTTCTCCTCGGTTTCCCTTTCTTTCCCTTCATTCTTTTCCTTTACGAGCTTTGCAGCTACAAAGTGATCCGGAAGGAACGTGTCACCCTCGGCGTAGCCGTCAAAGTTTTTATGACCACCGACCCGCCCCCTTCCTCTCCCTTGCGCGGGAAGACATAACTGTAATAGCTGCCATGCGGGGCCCCAATATTACGCTCCTTACGCGTTTTATGGGTTTATTTATTGCGTCCTCTAAAACTCTTATTAACAATGTCTCGCACACAAACGGCAGGGTTGTTAAATCTTTTCTTTATTAGAACTCCAGCTCCACGCTAGGCGGCCCATCTCTGTACATCCCCTTTCGCGATGAAAATTAATTGTGCGGGCGCGCGCGTTTAAGAGCTTAACTTACATTGGCCATATACTATAGCCCAGCCAATTGACCGATTTATTGTATTTTTGCGTCAGTTTATTTTAGTTTGTGGTTAAAAATTGGTATCGTTCGTTTTAAATTGAATCGACCAGGTTAGGTAAATGAATTGTTGTGTTTTCTTAGCTCCGCGGTATTACAATTCTGGTACGTTATCAAAATATGTAATTGTTCTAAATATTTTACTCGCACCGCCGTAGATTATTTTAAAATTAATTTTATGTCATATAAAGTAATCGACCTAACACATTTTAATGACATTCGTATAAATCCCAGATTGATAGTAAGCGTGTTATAATTGTCTTACGTAATTGTTTTTGACATATCTCTAAAAAAAAATTACACTTATAGTTGATAGGAAATTTTAAGATTGAATTTTTTTAAGTGCCATGTAATAATGCATAGCCAAAATAAAAAATTTCATAATTTTGAATTCCATAATAGTACGTTTTTCTAATTAAAAATCCTTTAGTAGTACCGGATATATTGAAATATTTCTAATCTAAAATAAAATTATAAAATAAGTTCTCAGAGAAAAAGTAATCTACAATTTTTTTGAACATCAAACAAAAGTAAATCTTTGTTCATAAAAAAAAAAAAACATATTTACATCAAAGTTTGATAACGTCAACACCCTTATGAAATCGTTTAGTAAGTGGAAGGCAGAACATAAACAAGTATACTGTGTTTGTTTATTCTTTGAGAGTTAAATTTCAATGAAATAAAATTTACCCCTTCAGACCCATGGGATGAAAGAATCACAAGAATTCCGTCTCAGTTTCCCATTTAGTACAGTAATAGCTTTGGGAAGCAAGGGAGTGTAGCAAGCGAAAGCCTTAGTGTTGTGCGGGCGTGTAACCGTTGGCCGGATAGTCGGAGAGGGAGTGATGGTGATCTGGGAAATTTATAACCGTAAAGCTTTGAGGTTAGGGGTCGTAAGGGAGCCCTTTTGCCGAGCGTTTAACCGTATTCCATTATCATCGTACGGTCTGCCGGTTTTATGACTGTATTCGAGGGACGATAAAAGATTCCAGACGTATTAAATACGGTCGACAAAACGGAAACTAGAATGAACATGGACTCGAATCGCAGACGACGGTTTTATCGTCTTCACTCCGTGCTGCGGCTTGTTGTGGGAGGGGTGCGGGAATCGTAATTTCAGAGTAGTTCTAGAACATTTTAACCGTTGAAAGCAAATAAACCGAACGTCGTCATAAGAAGACCTTTTCATTTTATCATACTACTACCGTGCACCTTTTTCTATTTTATTTCTTTTTATGTTTTTCTTAGGCTGACGAAAAATCATTAAAAGACTCGAAACAAGACAAACAACACGTAATGGGTCAACTGTGGCTCCGGTCAGAGGTGGATAACTTGGAATTCAAAATGAAATACTCATCAAGAAAAAAGAAATTGCCTACCTGCATTGTAGTTGACATGGATGCGTTGATTAAATATTCATTAGTTATCAAGAAACTTGTCAACAGTAGGAGATTCATTGTAGTAGTGCCTGCGATAGGTATATACTTATTTGTTATCTAAATTTAATTTTTTAATTTTTTTTTTTTTCAATATTTTATTATTATTATTATTGTTATTATTTTCTAGTGATATCGGCACTTGATGAACAAAAGAAATTAAGCAAGGAAGTTAGATTGACCATTCGTTGGTTGGAATTCCAGCTGCAACAAGGAAATAGCAACTTAAAATCTCAAGGTATTCAGGAATCACGGCCCATCAAACTGGATGGTTTACCGAAAGTGAGCAAAGAAATATGGTGAGTGATTTATTGTTGAGATTTTCTAAATTAAATTATTTGAATATCTCATTTTGTTTTCTATTAATTTTAGCCATTTCAAACACATTTTGGAATGTTGTAACTATTATTCTGAAGAATATGGTGAAAATACAGGACTTGTAACTTTAATAACAGGATCAGATGATTTATTGGAAACACCTGAACTCATGCAAATGGCTAAATCAATCAGTGAGTAAATCACTTCCAAAATTTTCTGAAATGTTGTGCTGTGTAATTCTTATACATATAACAACTAAATATATTTACAATTTATGTTTAGAAATCAATATTGAACACATTCAAACATTTCAATTCCAATTAAAAACGATGAATAACAATGGATGAAACATGGTTTTTGGTCTATAAGCGAAACGTTTATTGTTCTCTCAATGGGTACATCAAAGTACAATGATGAGAATTTGGCTGTCGAATACACCGCGCTGTTTTGAATGTGTGGATCAGATTTAATTTTTTCAGGAAAATTGAGGACCTTGAATGAAAAATCTGGATTAACTCATTTTTTTACATCAATTTCGAATATATAATAAAAGTTATATGCCAAAAGAGGATAAATAATTTTTTTTTCCACTCTTAATTTTAGAGCGTCTAAAGGATTAAAATGTATATTGGACTTATGATCATTTAACAACATCATTGTTGTTACAACAGCAATTCTGTCTTATATGCATATGTGTAGTGATTGTGTCAGTGTAGATTTTCATTTATCATATTTTATTTGTAGCTTATAATATATGTATTATCTATAAAAGTATCAATGTTTTTATTTTATTTTTTTCTTTATTTTTCATAATGATTACTTCTGGAAACTATAGTTAATTTTTTCTGGTGTATTTTTTTTTATTTTTCTTTTATGAATTTGCTTTCAGACAATTAATATATATTTTAGATTATAGTTCATGTAGAAAAGGGATCTTGTTGTTTTATTTTTTTCCCCAATTATTTACTTACCAGAAATCCCTGTGTGGCTAAAGGTTTTCTCATCGCGTAAGCGGCAGCAGTGGCTGTTATTATATTGTTTTTTCTGGGTGTGGCGCCGCACGTTGTTTACTCAACGTGTTTTTCCTTTTGTTTATCCAAAGGAAAACGATTTTGTGAAAAGTGTTTGCCCACCGGAAGTCAAGAGTGCTCTGTGCGAGCAGCGGTGGTATACTGTATACTGGTAGTGGTGTAGTATAACAGCAACAGTATACCCATATATGAGGCTCGGTACTCCTCGAGGACTGCTCCATGTGCTTGTGTGTGTGTGTGTGTGTGTGTGTGTATACGCGTTACCGCGACCAACCCGGTAAAAGCGTCCAAGAGAGACGACGAGAAAACCGTGCACGTAAAAGCCCATAGGGACAGGGGGTGCAAAAATAAAAAAAAAAATGAGTAAGGGACGTTTCAATAAACGTCGGCGCGACAAGGGTGAAGTGGTTTTCTGCGTGGGGCCATTATCGTTTTGACAAAAGGCCCGAGTACGATACCCGCGTACACACGTATGAAATTCGTGTGTATTTTAGTCGTGCGCGGGTAATAATGTGCGTGATAATACGTCGTCGTCGTGGGCAATGTAGGTACACGACGTGTGTGCGGAGCAACTCGTGATAATTAGACGAGTGGGACGCACGCACGACGACTCCGAGGGAAACGGCACGCCTAAAACCGTACACCGCACTAACGCGGCGGATAGGGGTCGGCCACCCCTTTTCGCGTAATTGTTTACCGTCGCTTTTTTCCCCTCCCGACCCGACTGTATATTATTACTATTCCACACGTCCCGCGTCTGCCACCGTTAAGCCGTTATTATTCCCCGAGAACCCCCGTCGTGTACACCACACGTCGCGCGTATATACTACACACGCGCGCGCGCAGGGCTAGGTTAATACGCCATTAGCGTTCAATTTCGCGTGTGCGCCGCGAGGGTTTTATGCGCGCGCGTGTAATACTCGTATACGTGTGCGGCGGCGACGGCGGCGGTGTTTTTATTTTCACCCCATCTGCAACTCCGCGTAACGGGACGGGGTGAAATGGATGAACGGCAGTGGCCGGCGCGGAGATAATCCTCCCGAATTAATGTCAACAATATTCGGTGCGAAAAAATGGCAGTGTTTTTTTTTTTTGTTTTTTTTTTTCAGTGGGACGCGACGATCGCGAAATTTATCGTCGCCGTCATTGTACACCACGGGCAAATTATAGTGAAGTATTGCCAGGAAAAATATTGGCGGGCACGTATACGCCTGTATCCCTTTCCGCGAGAAACGTCGAGTCGTATCGTTGAAATAACCGAATTATTTCCAGGCTTTGAACTGGGATAAAAATTATTTTAGGACAGACACGATGACGACTGTCTATTTTATTTCTTCGTGTCGATCAGTGTCTGAAACGAGTGCCAAGTTCTGAAAATTTGCGTACATAGGTTCCACGAATACCTGATAATAACTATAATAATTACACCTACAATCACACGATACGACGACTTACGTCAGTTAAAATTATTTGATGGCGGAAAAATACGACTTGAAATTTTTCTAGATTATTTTTTTTTCTCTTACATTTCTATCGATAAGGTCGTCAGGTTTTTTTCAATATCTTTTCACTTGTGGAGGGGTAGTAAAGTGTGGCACTTTTTACCTCCTTCTCTTAAAGCCGCGTCCACACTATATACCGAATGGTAATGATTGCTAGCGAAGGTAAATATGCCCGAACGTTCGGTAACATTTTTAATCTTTGTCTACACCAGGGGTGGGCAACTGCCGGCCCGCGAGCCTTTTTTATTTGGCCCGCGCTACATTTTCAAATTTTAAACTTTATCGTCTATACTCTATAATCTATAATGTCTAGTACACATCCTCAAAACTCTCACTAACTGCAAATAACTATTTATATTTAAATATTTAATTAAATTATTTTCAATAACGCTTTTTGTATTACCTATGTACTATTTCATTATAAACAAAATAAATGTTATTTAAAATGTATATTTTGAATGACCTTTTTTTTTTTTTTTTTGCTTTCTATGCTCTGGCCCGCTATATTTTAAATTTATAAAAATTGGCCCTATAGTAACTTTGAGTTGCCCATCCCTGGTCTACACTATTCAACGAATTCTGACGAAGAGCATTCGTTTGCGTTCGGTCATATGTGTTATCATTATTCATTTATGTCTGTGTTCATTTCATTGGCTATATACATCCAAGAATCATATTTTAGTTTTGGAAGTTTGAATTTTGGATGCTTTGGATCCCATAATATAGGGTGGTTTTGATAAAGTTGAATAAGTTTCAAACAATTTTCATCAGTCCAGTTGCACTTCTCTATTTTTTCCTTTATTAAAATATAAAAAAGGTTATAACAACTGAAAAAATAAAATTACGTATTGTATCGTACGTCGAATCGTATCGAACGTTCGTGAACAACTAAATTAGACCAAGTTTCGTCCGAACTATAAATAAAATTTCTTTGATTTACCGCTTACTGATCGAACGGGAACGAACATAATTCGATAAGGTTCGACGAAGCTCCGCGGACCTGTCTACACTACAACGAACGATGCCGAACATGTCACATATGCCTTCGCTAAGGATTCGTTGCATAGTGTGGACGCGGCTTAAGAAGAATATTATCACGTGTGTGGGCCCATTCCCTGGGGAGTGGGTCCGGTGGGGGGCTGTGTAGTGCTACCAGCACGATGGCAGGGGGAGAGAGACTACAGAATTAATTCTACAGTATGTTTTTTGAACTGAGCCGGGTTCGAACTGATGACTGCGCGCGTCGTAGCCAACTGCGTGACCACTGCACCACGCTGCCCTTTAAGTAGATTAATTATGCGAAAAAATAGATATTTCTAAAAGTGATCATTTTTAGTTTCAATATCACGTAAGTATTATCAACCTAAAATATATAGTTTAAGCCGTAAAGTTTCATTACGACGTTACATTTTCAGTGTATATAGCGGTCTATTATAAAATTAAATACAATTGAAATGACTTTAAAATAATTTATAAAGTTTCAATGATTTGATTTATAAAATCGTTTGATTAGATGATTAGGATATAGGTACGGTCATACGGTCTGTTATTCCTAAATACACTGAAAATTACAAATTATAAAGATATTCAGTTTTGTTCACGCAACTGAAAATTCTGATAGGTGTTCTGGGCTATACCAACATTTACTTACCTACTCGCGTATCATCGAAATTTTAGCCAGCTAATACAGGCTAAAAAAACTTTAAGAAGTGAGTATGTGCCTGCGAATACACCATGGGTGGAGGAATATAGAAAGAAATGTGTGTTAATCGTCATTGGTGCTAGTGCCGGGTATGTTCGGCATCCTTAAAGTTCAAATTATTCACTCCTAGTTTATTTTGAAATGGGCGTACATTTCACAATACATAATTATTATTTGTCATTTGGTTTATCGTGTTGTGTTATTTGTATTGTTGCGTTAGTCATCATAGTCGGCTCGAAAATTGTAGTTTTGTAGTTTTTAGGTCGTTAATTCATTTTTTGACAAGCATTTAAATTCAAAGCTCAAAAATCGCATATCAAGTAATATTTTTAGTCTTATAAAGTAGATCCAAATAATTCTTATTATCCTGTTCTCAAATGAATGACTAGAAAAAAGTTTTAATAACATAACTAAGTCGACTAAGGTAAAAACTAATGATAAAATTCATTATTTTTTAAACTTTTCATGTAATGAATTCCAATTTAAAATATTGCCTTATGTTAATGGCTCACGTTTGGTTTTTGAAATTACAGGGGGAGTGAAATTCCCCATCTTGCCCCCTCTTCGGGCGCCTATGTTTGGTAGGCCATTATTATAAAAAGGCCTTGTGGTATACTTCGCCCAGGGCCTCGCAAAAGCTAGCGCCGGCTCTGTTGGTCATTTAGGAAAAACACCGAGTAAGACGGATCGGTTGATGAAGTTTCGCATTGGGAATCTCATAGGCCGTCATACCTATGTTTGAACGCACTTTTTACAGTGCATAGAAAAAGATTTACCAAGTACACACAATATCGTGAAATATTATTATTAACAAAACGTCGGTGAATTTATTCTATACGGCTAGGTCATGGTAGGTACCTAACGACGTATTAGGTATCTATTATATGACACGTTATTATGTAGCTCTACCTCTACGTATTGTTATGTTTTCATTTTTGCTGTTTATATAAAATGTATTCATAGTACACGACAGCTTATCACATAATTATTTTTTAAGCTGTGAAAATGTAATAAAAATATCCGAACTGATTGGCGTTACATTTTCAAAGTAGATACTTAACACTACTGACCTTGACTCCATCCGAGACACTATAAGGAAACGAGCCATAGCAATGTTTCACAGAACCTCCACCTCGTCTATAAAAAACCTCCAAAGCTTAGGACGCTCCTCCACCGCACCACGAATTCAAACCTAAACCTCGACCACTATCCTGGACAAATTAAAACCATGCATTAAATATAGGAAAAAAAAGAATACAACCAGCGCCATCTACTAGAAAAGGCAAGCAGCCTGTACTAGTCCATAGGCGAAACGCCGTCCTACTAAGAAAGAAGAAAAAAAGAAAAGAAGATACCCGGTGCTTATAGTTATATTTCTTGGGGTAAAATAAATAAAGGGACCCTCAACAATTAGAACGACGGAACCTCTTTGACATCTTTATGTCAGATTCATCTGTAATTATTTTACACGTCATTATGTTTTGGCGGATAATAAAAGTGGTACAATGAGGGAACGGATGTTAACCCTCTGACAAAATATACAGCACCGACGAGTCGAAGACTGTGCGCGTTTGCGAGGTGCAGAGCTGTGCAGTAGGCACATCCGAATGCGTGATATCAAAACTAATTCTTTCGGGGAACAGTCGTGAGTACAATCTATATACAATGTGATTATTCCTGAACGCATTTCGAAATGAGAAAAAAATAACTGTTATTTATTATTATTGTTATTTTTTTTTTGCCGCCACCGACCAGGGGGGTGCGTACGTGTCGCGAGCGTTCGACCCGGAGATTTAAAACGGCCATATATTTTTTCGTTTCAAACGACCGTTGTAGTCGTATATATTATACTAAATATTTGTGTGCGTGTGTGTGTGTGTGTGTGTGTGTGTGTCAGTGGCGTGCTCAGCTTTTTTGAAAGGGGGGGGGGATATTCATTTTATTCAAACAATTTTCCATTTGTAAATACATTATATACATACAAGTTTGATATATTATTTTAATTATACAATACATTAATTAATTTTTAACTAAATGAGAATTTCTAGCTCTCTTGGTTTCTTGACCATCTCATCCAATACTTCATCTGGTGTGACAATCTGGTCGACATCGGCCACCGTTGCTCTGCTTTATTATTATTTTTATAAATATACGTCGTGCATTCGAGTATTCGACTATAATATTATAATATCATGGTACAAGCATGTATATCATTGTAGAACCTATTCATATATTTGCTTATAATTTACAAGTAATATTTTAATTGAAAACTTCTATATTTAATTTAGTATCATTTTATTAAACGATAATAAGCAAATGCAATATAAATGTATTGTAAATACTAAGGCCGCGTGCACATTGAAGAGCGTTGCGCGGTAAGCGGTGAGCGATGAGCGGCGAGCGTTGACGAAAATAAATCAAACACGGTTATTTTATCGGAGCTGTGTACACTGATCTTGGGCGTTGAGCGTTGGCGATGCGCTGTGCGCGTTGCGTTGTTTATTTTTCAAGACGTCTTGAATTATGAGCGTTGTTTTAATTTCGATTTCCATGTTTGAGAAAAAGCTATTGTAAAACAATGTTGTTATCAATGTAATAAAACATTCATTTGTAATAAATTATGAGTTATGACTTATCTAAGTGTCACTTAAAGCTTTTCGGTTGCAGAAATTGGTTTTTTTAAATTTGTCGTTTTTTTGGTTAATTTGAATTTTACTTTGGACAAAATAAAGTCAAAAGACTCTTTTGACATACGTAAAAAATTAAAAACCTTTCACTATCTCTTCTTGATTCATTCAATATAAACATGATGAAACTCGCCGAATTCATTACGGTTTTTAAATATTTTTGAATACAATTTTGACAACGTGAAACATAAAAAAAAAATCAGGTTTAATTTAACTAACAAAATAAAATGTAATGAGAAAATAAAAGCATGGGTTGAAAATTCTTCCAATTGTGTTGAACATAAATTAAATATTATAGAACTAGCTTTAATTTGTAAAATATTTAAAAAAACTAAACATTATGCAACATCATCGAAATAAGCGAAAATTGCAAAATTAAAAATTTTAAGTCACATTATAGAATACCTGGAAATTAAAATAAGATAATTTATAGCTTTTTATTATATCACTTGTCACTACACTTGACATCATTTTATATTTTATATTTGTTTTATTTAAACTTGACTCATACATCATAAGTTAGTTTAGTTATTTCAGTTTACGCGGTTTAGTTTTAAAAATCAATGACTACCTCATATAACTTTGAATTAATTTAATTACGTATAAATAATTATTTTTATTTTTTTTAAGTGTTTATTATTATATGTTTATCTATCGTATATTTTTATACTTTATAACTACTATTATTTGTTTGATTTATTGATATTATTTAATATTTTATATAAAACAAAAAAAAAAATGTATAGTTAAAAATAGACCTAAATTGTATATTATAAAATCAATGGTAATAGCTAATAAAAAAAAAAAAAAAAAAGATAAAAAGGTAAAAAATCATTTGTTTCATCAAAATATAATCTTGTGTAGTATACAACTTTGGAGGGTTGGAGCTTTGGAGCACGTCGGAACGAAACTCCTAAACGTGAAAAACCTACAATAAAAAAAAAAAAACCCTCGAAACGAAGGTAGGTCAGGAAGGGTAAACGAATACGTTCGTGAAGTTGGCCCCCCCCCACTTTAACCCAGGAAGTTCAAACCTCTTTAGAAAAATTGATACTAATTTGCTAGAATTTGCTATGGAGTTTTTAGAATTTGCATGGTTTCGGTTTTCCCAGAAAATTTTTTTTTCTCTTGGTGGGGCCAACTTCACCGTAGCCCCCCCCACTTTAACACAGGGACTTCAAACCTCTTTAGAAAAATTGCTACTAATTTGCTAGAATTTGCTATGGAGTTTTTAGAATTTGCATGGTTTCGGTTTTCCCAGAAAATTTTTTTTTCACTTGGTGGGGCCAACTTCACCGTAGCCCCCCACTTTAACACAGGGACTTCAAACCTCTTTAAAAAAATTGCTATTAATTTGCTAGAATTTGCTATGGAGTTTTTAGTATTTGCATGGTTTTGGTTTTCCCAGAAAATATGTTTTTTTTTATTTGGTGGGACCAACTTCACCGTAGCCCTCCCCACTTTAACCTAGGAACTTCAAACGTCCTTAGCAAAATTTCCACTAATTTGCTATGCAGTTTTTAGAATTTGCATGGTTTCGGTTTTCCCAAAAAAAAATTTTTTTACTTGGTGGGGCCAACTTCACCGTAGCCTCCCACTTTAACCCAGGATCTTCAAACCTTTTTAGAAAAATTGCTACTAATTTGCTAGAATTTGCTATGTAGTTAAAAAATGTATGAAACGTTCAGTATTTATGATAATCATTAAAATAAATGAATTATTATAATAATTTGAACGGGAACAACTTCACAGTACCCCCAAATTTCACCCTGGCAATTCAAGCCTCTTGCCAGTGAACTGTAAAAGATATTAAAATCTTATAAGTCAAATCTGATATATTTTTATCTAATGTTGGGCTCCTCATATTTCAAAAAAACGTTATGATATAATAAAAATGACTTCTTCGTAGTTTATCAATTCTTTACTTTTCTTTATGTGATTATTATAGAGTACACATCATACAATTTTTTATTAAATTTAAAATAAATAAAAAAAAGTTCAATATTTATGATAATCAACAACATAAATTAACTATCATAATAATCACATAAAGAAAAGTAAAGAATTGATAAACTACGAAGAAGTCATTTTTATTATATCATAACGTTTTTTTGAAATATGAGGAGCCCAACATTAGATAAAAATATATCAGATTTGACTTATAAGATTTTAATATCTTTTACAGTTCACTGTCAAGAGGCTTGAATTGCCAGGGTGAAATTTGGGGGTACTGTGAAGTTGCTCCCGTTCAAATTATTATAATAATTCATTTATTTTATTGATTAATATCATAAATATTGAACGTTTCTTTTATTGATTTTTAAATTTAATGAAAATGTTTTATGATGTGTACTTAAGGCATACAAGTTCTGAAAATTGCATAACAAATTCATTTTAATTTTTTCACAAAACCCCAGAGTCCATAAATGACAGTGGTAGGGAGAATTATGATGTTGGACCCACCAAGTAAAAAATGTTTTTTCTGGGAAAACCGACACCATGCAAATTCTAAAAACTCCATAGCAAATTCTAGCAAATTAGTAGCAATTTTTCTAAAAAGGTTTGGAGTTCCTGGGTTAAAGTGGGGGGGGCTACGGTGAAGTTGGCCCCACCAAGTAAAACAAATTTTTTCTGGGAAAACCGACACCATGCAAATTCTAAAAACTCCATAGCAAATTCTAGCAAATTAGTAGCAATTTTTCTAAAGAAGTTTGAACTTCTTGGGTTAAAGTGGGGGGGCCAACTTCATGGACATTAAACGAATTGTCAATAGGAATTGAAAAGAAAAAACGTTATTAAAAAAAATTTGAAATTTCAAGCTTCGAGCCCTCCGAAACCACCCGTAAGCTAGGTAAAACGCGTTACCGTCATCAGTGTCCGCGGGGGAAGGGGCAGGGAGTCGAAGATAGGGGCGACGACGGACCGGAGCGTCACTGTCGTGCAAGCGGTGGCTCGCGCACGAGCGTTTCGCGCACGAGCTCGTGCAGGTGGTCGCGGGCGTGGCCTCGACGTTGGACGTGCTCGTCGTACCGGTCGCACAGCCACCGGTCCAACGAGGCCGGGTCGGCCATCAGGTAGCCGGCGTCCGCGAGCTGGCCCACGGCGTCGTCGAGCACGTGAGGCCCGTACTTCGCGGCCAGCAGACGGCCGTGGACGGCCCGGTACGCGGGCACCGGGTCCGCGAGCTCGGCCGCGTCCAGCACGCGCTGGCCGGCCTGCCGGCGTGCTGCCTCGCCGCAGAACAGCCACTGCTCGTCGACGTGCCGCGCGACGCGCCGGGCCTTGTGCGCGGCCTGCAGCACGCGCTCCGCCGCCTCGTCCTCCTCGTAAAGGACCGCGACGGCAGCCCGTTCCAGCGCGCGCGCCACCAGCGGCTGCGCCAGCCGGTCCACCTCCTCGTCACGGTCGGCCAAGTCGCTGAGCCATGCGACCTGGGTGCTCGCGTCCGTGCCCGTCTTGGCCTTGACCGCGGGCCTCGCCTCCGCCGGCCTGTCCGGGGCGCCCACCTTGGTCTGCACGGCCGCGGACGCGCACGTCTGCACGGCCAACGACCGGTGGCCGGGCCCGTCCGCCTTGCTCGCGAACTGCGTTTGCACGTGCGCGCGGCCCTTGTACGGCGCCTTGCCTTGCAGGAGCTCGATGCGCCGCCGCACCCGCGCGCCCGCCTCGTCCAACTTTCGCCGCAGTGCCGCCGACACCGCGGGCGCCGACGGCCGCGCCGGCGATGCGGGCCGCGCGAAGTTGCTCGCCCACCGCGGCCGCCGGTCGCACCCCGCCGCCGGCTTGCATCCGCAGGCCGCCCGGACGTCTCGTCGCGGCTCCAGTCTCGCGGCCAACGGCGGCAGCGCGACGGCCACCGGCGTCCCGTTCACCATCAGCATGTCGTCTGACGGCGGGCGGTCGGCTGGCGAAAACCTTACCGCACGGAGGCTCGTGCGTCCACGAGAATCGCGCTTCTACTCATGGGGTTTATTTATTTTTTTTTTCTTCAAACGATTTTGTTGAACATTTAAATCATGAAATGTTTTCTTACCTTTTTTTTCTCCTACTAACCGGAGACGCGTTGACGTTGATACTTCTGCAGCAACTTCAACGAAACAGGTCCGATCAGGGGCGGAGTGGCCCACCGGGATACCGGGAAAAATCCCGGTGGCCTGGAAGCTAAATGGCCCGTTTACCTAAAGTATAGATAATAATAATGTAGAGTAATGAAAAAGATTATTTATCTATACTTTTTAATTCGACGAAATCGAATTTAATTATAAATATACGCACGTATATACCCACTTCAGTTCAGTTCACACTACCTATCTATTTTAGATTCTGAGTGAAGCGAAGGATCTTATGGTTTTACAATGATGTTTATTTTTTTTTTATTTTTTTTTTTTCTGTAAACACTTTTTCGTATAGAAATCCTTGTCCAAAAGTTTCAGCAACTTTTTAGATTCGAAGTTGAACTGAGATGGTACTTTAAAGAGGTCATTTTTCCAAAATCTCCATAGTTTTTCCAGTAATCAAGAATAACGATCGAAAAACTGAGTAAAAACGGTAAAATCGGTAAAAATCCGCCGTAAACGAGATTTTCACTGTGTTCAGATTTTAGGTATTTAGTCATAAATCGAATTGTATTGAAACTTGAAAATTTTATCCAATATCAAATACATACTTTTTTATATTGGACAACATTTTCAGAACAATTATAGCATTTTTGACTTAAATATAGAACTTTTAATTTACCAAATTGTTTGAAAGTTTTTATGTAATATAATTTTAAATATTTGACAAAAAGTTTTGAAAATTTAATACGACCTTACTCATATACCTACCTAATTATCCTTACAAAAAAACTCACCAAAAATTATACAAATAACCGTAAAATACGTAAACAGTATTTAAATAATAATATATTATATTACACTGAAGTTTTGCTCAGAATCGTTTTATACTAAAGAAATGAGTCATCATTTCTTTAAAACTAAATACATTCATCACCAATATCTTGTCCGAGGACCGAAGGGAACTTGTACCACCATCATCTCACTTACCAGCTTTTTATAACTTTCACTGTAGCCTTCTATGTCTTCGACACGGAGTATTATGTCTATATTATATTATTATGTATAATATGGACATCTGTGGTCTACGCCATCATCTGTAATCTTATCGGTTTATCGCCTCGCTACTATCGAATCAAATGTATATTACTATATTTTTTCGTTATTTTGTCATTAGATAAAATACGTTACGAGTGGTACCTACCTACATTTATATTTCATACGTACCTATTAAAAAGTTTTGTTTTTAAGTATTAATTCATTTCAACCTAAAACATTTCTCATCAAAATGAGCGATAATAAGAAAAGAAAAGGTGCCGCTGAAAGAGAGAGGGAAAAAAGTAAAAAGTTAGTTAAAAGTTAAAAAGTAATTGAAAATTTTGAGTGGCCTGGAGTAAATTAATTTTCCTGGCCTGAATTTTTTTCCCACTCCGCCCCTGGGTCCGATAAGTCGGTAGGTTTGCTCGAATTTCGGATTCAAAATACTATAGAAGCTCTCGACAAGAAGTCGTTTTGAAATCCGTGACAACCAAATGACTTTTATAAAACAAATTACGAGACGTGTTATTAAATAAACAAATGTTCAGCTAATCAATAAAAAAAATATTTTTCGGAAACGGTGATATTTTAATTCGAATTATTGGACCAATCGGTTCGTTTCTATTTCAGAGCCGTCGATTTGTGATGCAGTTTATTTTTGTAGGATGCCCATACTTTTCCATTCTTTTACTATATAACTCAAACGTTTATATTCCTGAAATGATTGGTCTAATTATGAAACGTCAAACATTACATTTTAAGTTTTCAACAATTTTAAATAGTAGATACCTATCGCTCTTTTTTGTGTTGATTATTCGAAATTTAGTGTATTCAATTATAGTTTGATTAAATAGAGTCGGTATATACACCGTCCTTGTCCGACACTATTCCGTGAACTGTTCCGGCTGTTGTATGCACTTAAATGTACCGGAATCGTTTCTGAAAACCTAGGTACTATTCTGCATCAAACTTCAAAGTCCGTTCCCTAATAATTAGTTTTATAATATTTCAGTCTATTTTTTTACTTTTTAAGAAAACTCAAATAGGGGACATGATACCTGGAAAAATCATTTACAAAATACAGACTTAGTTACTATAGTATATTTTTATTGTGTATAAGTAGGTATACTAGTTTATAATATAAAATTAATTAAAAATTTAATGCCCGAAAACCAAGATAATTTTTATATGATTAAAGTTTTATATTTTATCAACGTATATATATATATAATTTTACTAATTGTACATATTATATAGAATATAATCAAATCTTTTATTAACGAAATATTTGATGGCAAGTTTAATTGTTTTGATGATAGATTTTTTTTTGGTCAAAAACTAAAAAAAAATGTCAGTATCAAGTTTAAAGTTTTTCAATCTCGAAAAATATTTCTGCCATTTTTTTAAGGGTTTTCAAAAACTCATGGGGGATTTGTGACCTGATAACTCCCCCCCCTTGGCTACGCCCCTGTGACCATACATAATGATATGTACGATATCATGTATTTATGTGCGTCTTTTCTGAATAGTATAAACCTATATACAGAACAATATAATAAAAATAATAAAATGATGATACTACTAAATTCGTGGTAATACCACAGATTATAATATGTTTTATATAATCTGTGGTAATACAAAGAAATCAGATATACAAGACGTACAAGACGTAGGGTATAGTGTATATCTGATTTACATTCGTTAAATAAATACCATTTTTCTCTATTGCTTATTCAAAATGACTATTATTTGTTATGTTTAAGGTCATTCCAATGATAAGGCAACTTGTAGGGCCAGGCATTTTCAGGTAGGGCCGTGGCCCTATCTGGCCCACCCATGGTGCCGCCACTGACTTTTCCGTCCGCCGTTCGGCAAACAATCACTTTTCATCGCGTTTACTCGCATCGAAAATTAAACTTTAAGTGCAAGCGTGACAAAAACAATTTGATCGTGTGTGACAAAACGTGCTTGATATCCGTTATTATTTCTCTTGGTATTGTTCACGGTTTATACTTTTTTCACCGGATCTTATTAGGAGCATAGGTGCAAATAGAAAGAGGCTCAACCCCCATGACTATATATACCCCCTCCCCCCAATATCTAATGTTAGATATATTAGAGTATATTAAAAAAATTATCCCGAGTTCTAGCCCCCGCCGCGCTCGAAATATCAAACACTATTTGTGCTTATGATTAGGAAATCGAGAGCTACGAGGTTCGTACATTAAAGTCAAAAATGATTTTCGTATAAGTCAGCTATAATAATGATGTTGTCATTAGTATACATCGCACCTGGGGTCTCTGGCGTATCATGAATCGGTCAATCACATCAGTATATTACGAAATTGTGATTTTCCGCTTTCGTTACACATTTCACCCGTAGATTTCAATAATAATAATATATGATCATTGGCGCGAACAACGCGTATTATGGGTAAATGAGCAAAGCGGACGTCGTCTTCGACGGATCCAGAGCCTGATATATACAGGTTTTTTTTTTAATAATACGCGCGTTTACAACTGGTTCTTATCCATCCACTCTAGTATTTATTTTTTTATTTTTTTTTGAAACCATTATAAACAACAATAGATCCCTCGCTTCACTGAAAATCTAAAACTAGTATAACTGAATAAACGAGCGACGCTCAATGTATACATATATTATATTCACGAACAATTAAATACGAGTATAAACTTACGAGTACTGTCGACAATGGTCGGTGAGTGGTTGTAGGAGGTGCAGTGCGTATTGATACTTACAGATAGAGAAAAAATTCGAAACATATCATGCGTAAATACCCGTGTATACCGATTGATCCGTCAAGCAAACTCCGTTTTTATTCCGAAAGAGAATATTTTTTGTATGAAAAAATTAAACATCAGATTTTTTGAAAAAAAAAAAAATTCTCTTTCAAAATGCGCATTAACGCGTTTGTTTGTGGTCACCATTTGAAAGAACTAAGAAACTCAAAAACCCACGCAACTGAAAAACCGTGCAAAATTGATTTTTTATGCAGTATGCGAGTACTTGTCGTTTTATTGGCATTTTAATGTGAGAAAAAATCGAAATTGAAGCTGTATACTGCAAGCCGCAAGGTTTAAAATACTTGGGGATATATTAAAAAAATAATCGCATTTATTCGTATGTTGTCATTAATTATTATTATTATTATCATATTTTTTTATCGGCGTGGTACAGCTGACGCTCAGTCACAGCGCATATCCCACCATAATGATCGTACTCCGTCCGCACGATCTCGGCGCGACATTGTTATTAATCGCGTTGAAGTTGCTCATGCGGTAGGCGGTGGCTTCGCGTCGTTGAAGTCGTCCAGTACTGTACACGTTAACGCGGTGACGCAGGTGGTCGCAGACGTCGTCGAATGAGGGGAACCCCATCGTCGACGTGGGTCTTGTGAAATATTGTAACGCAGCTTTTTCGACTCGAGTATCGTTCTCCGAAAAAAGGAAATAGAGGGAACAGAGAGGGAGAGAAGTAGAGAGAGATAAAGATGAGGACAGTCTGCGGCGTGGGCCGTAAAATTATGTGTTTTGTTTTTTTTTCACTCGACGGCATAACTCTTCTCACCCCTTTTGTGTGTGCGTACACACACGTACACTTATCGAGGAGATCAAGACCGAGCGCGTGCACGTGTGTGTGTGTGTGTGTGTGTGTGTGTGTGTGTGTGTGTGTGTGTGTGTGTGTGTGTGTGTGTGTGTGTGTGTGTGTGTGTGTGTGTGTGTGTGTGTGTGTGTGTGTGTGTGTGTGTGTGCAATACGAGGCCAGGAGAAAAGTAGACGAGAGACGTAGCGTCGGCGGAACCCCATACGTATATCTATAGTTATATATATATATATATATATATATGTATATATGTATTATATAAAGTGTGTATATACCGCACGGAGCTTGTATATAATGACTGCGAATCTCACTCGTCGCAGTTTTACCTCACCCCTCATCACTGTGTGCTCATACTTCAACGCCGCCGACAGAAGTCGGTTCTCCCCACACCACCACCGTCACCATCACTCTATTCTTAACCCAATTATCCTCGAGACACTCCCCGCACCGCCAACTGCTGCATCACCACCACCGTCGGAGTGCAGCGTCAATCTCCTTTGAAGGAACGGTCGGCAGCGGAGACGGTCGAAAGTTTTAATTTGTCGGAAACACAAATCCCCGGGGCCCGTTATAGTAATGGCGTTGGTACATATATATACATGAGATGTGTGCGCTGTGTGTGTGTGTGTGTGTGTGTGTGTGTGTGTGTGTATGTGTGTGTGTGTGTGTGTGTGTGTGTGTGTGTGTGTGTGTGTGTGTGTGTGTGTGTGTGTGTGTGTGTGTGTGTACGTGTGTGTGTACAAAGCTGAGCGGCTCTCCGGGTAAAGGGACTCGAGACGATTTAATACGAATAATTTGCGTGTATTTTCTTTTCCTTTCCTTTTCACAGACCTCTGGTGTAATGCGTCTCACGCGTCCGCGTAGCGATAAATCACACGTCGCAATGCGCGGTCGTGGAGGCCGTTTTACCCGCAGCCGCCTGTGTAAATCCCTCGCGCGTGCATGCATAATATTATTTAAATGTACAATAGAAAAAATACAAAACAAAATAGCGACTACAGACGGGTTCAAGAGGTGTACAGGGTGTGTGGTGACTATTAGTGTGACTCGAGGGGGAGGGGGGCTTGAAGGATTTTTGTTGCTCTCGAAATTATTAATAGTGCCTCCAAAAAATATACACTATATAAGTCTTTTGAAACTGACGAAAAACTTTCTAAAAAATGCATAATGTACAAAATGTAAAATAAATTTGTATAAGTACATACTTGTATCGTTATTATGTATAAATATTTCAGCTTATATTTTCATTTAATTTTTTCACTTAGACAAGTGAAGACAAGTACTTACATACTGAATTACACTAGTCGTTATTGACTAAAAATATCGTATCACGCGTTTTGTTAATATTGATATAAGAGACGAAACTAAGAGAAAAATTATTGGGTAACAACCTCCACAAGTTTTTGAACAGCCTTAAAATGTTGAAGTAAAATATTTTTCAAGATTAAATAAACTTCAAACTTGATAACCCTGTTCGTTGTGCATTTTTAAAAATCAATACCTCTTTTGTGTTATACTGTCATATTAAGTTGGATTACTTCTTATACCTAGAATTACTTAAAATTTTTATATGATTTTTAAATACATAAAAATTAAATTTTTGTTTATTAAATGAACATTTATTATTATTATTATATATTTTCTACAAAATATTTTAATCTATATTTTTTAGTTAAACTATTTGTATGATAGATATGGTCTTCTCGTTGAAGATAAAATAAATTGGCATTTGGCATATTAATCAAAATTAACTGTGGTGTTTTCTTAAGGGGGGAGGGAAGGGCGTCAGCGAAATCTTTCCCTAGGGCGTAAAATGCCTAAATGGGTCATTATATACTAAAGATACGTAAGTGTTAGAAAATAAACTAGACTGATATTATATAAGTGATAATGTGATATTATAATAAGACTCATTTCTAATATCTCAGTAAGTAAATAGGTGTTGTTTTCATAAATCTAAATATTAGTAAAAATTTTATATTAGACATTATATAAAAGCTAAGTCACTTATACAAATTTTTAACATACATATGGGTACATCACTTTAACATAAAATTATGATAATCTCATAACGGAATTTATATGCGACCACTTCAGTCTTCAGGTGAATTTAGGATCAAAATGTAGTGAGGTTTTCCCTGAGAAAATTTTGGCTATACTCCTGATATAGGTACTGTAACATTATTACGTGTCGATTGAAATCACTTAAGATAATGACGTAACAATTGATACAGTTTGATAATGTAAAATAGCGTTTTTTTTTCTACGGGGACGAATGGGTAGGGGAGGAAGAGGTGTCTCGAAATATTCGCACCCTCTGGACACGGCAAATAGGCCGGTTCCGTCTACGGTATATAGGATATTATATGTACGTGTACCGCGGACGGTAGTGCGGCCGTTGTCGCGGGTCGTCGGGCGCCACCACCGCCGCCGCCGCCTACGACACACACACGTGCACTAGGTACCGTCTACTACTAGAACGGTGTGCGCGTACACACACGTCCCTAGTGCGCCTTTGCGGTATACGGCGGCGGTGGAGGCGCGGCGGTAGCTACGGAGGCGGCGGCGGCGGCGCTGGTCGACCGCATTTGCGGGCAACTCGGACGGAAAACGTATACACATGTTACACGCGCCGTGTTAATGCGACTTTCGGTTTGGGTCAGCGCTCGCCTTTTCCCGCCCGCGCTCGTAATTTACGGCACCGCGACGACCGCCCGTCCGCCCGCCAAGCCGCACTCGTGTGCACTGTGTACACACGTAGAGGAGTTTCCGCGCGACAAATTACAATAATAATAATAATAATAATAACGATGATGATAATAATAATAATAATAATAAATAACCCCACGCTCTAATCGGTAAATATGATCGTGCGAGCGAGTGCGTTTCGTTCTCTTTGCACACAGCTGCAGTAGTTGTACACCTCGCATTACACCGAGTTTATTGCGTACTATAACTGTGCACCTTACGCGCTATATGTGTGTAAAGGCCGATTCGCGCACAAAGCGTTATGTCCTGTATATTGTATGCAGGGTGGAAGTGCTCCAGGTTTTACAAGCACGGACTTCCAGGACAACCGCGTCGTTTTTAGCGAGTGGAATCGAAATTGCTCGATTTGTGACGTGTACGAGTGGGCGGACACTCGCGAAGGCTACCCGGCGCTGGTATCGGCTACGTCATCTCGTCGAACATTACTGTATCGAATACAAAATCGAACGAGACCGCACGGACTTTTCCTTCTTTAGAAAATTTTCGATTCGGTCGGAAAACTTGATTTTTCAGATTTTCAACGCCAGCGAGGCACGCGATGCACACAGATCAACCGCAAAACGTGCGGAAACGCGAAAATAATTTATTTGGGATTGAGAGGAGGGTTACGGAATTCGTAGACGTCTCGCCGAGGCGACGGCCCTGTTACCGGCGGATCGTCGATCTTCCGACGAAGCCAACGAATTTCGCAAACAGTATTAGTAAGTTCATCAGTTTCCAACTACCAAGAGTTAAGTGATTATCGGTCAGATTGCTGTATAGATAGTTTGCCCCACTATGTTTTTAAGAATATTTATGTTACACAAAGTAATGAACGTACAATTAGAGCTTGTGATATCGAAATTGAGTAAACGAAAATAAAATATTGGAATACATTTTATGGACTATTTAGGTCCAACTATTTTTAATGAAATGCCATTGTATCTTAAAAAAAATAAATATTTTTTTAACATAGGTAAATAAAAAATCTGGCTATCAAATAAATAAAAACTTCATTGTAAAATGGTAGTTAAGTGAACTCTTATTTTAAACTCAATTCGTATTTTATTTTTGTTTTATGTAGTTGTTAATCAAATACAAATGTTTAAAAAAATAAAAATAATAATGATTTAATATATAAATGATATAACAACTTAATTATCCCATCACAAGCTTTGTTTAAAGAGATAATTTAATTTTAATATGTTACTATTGCTAAATTGTTTTAAAATGAAATGTATTGATTTAATTAAAAAAAAAAATATATATATATATATATATTGAAAAAATAAATGCGAAATCCGCAGGTACTAATAATTTGAACAAAAAGCAATTTTTCCATAGGTACCGAAAGGTTAGGTTCACGTATGGAAGACGAGTTTCGAATAATCGTTATACATAATCATTGTTTGACACGAAATCTGGATAATCACCGAATCGATTGAGTCAGATCTATTAGACTAAGTCAATAACTTTCTTTCAATTCATTACTTACGACGTTTTTTTTTTTTAATACATATTATTGTACGGCGTTACATTGAAATCGTATTCAAAATATTGTTTTTGATTTTTGGGACAGAAATTAAACAATTTTAAATTAAATTAAAAGTTGCCATTTTTAAACAGGATTTTGAAAATAATAATGAATAATGATATTATAATATATTATTAAAGTTTGGTCTATAATTTATTATGATTTTTAAATTTATTGTAAATATGAATTTAATAATTAAAATTATTATGCAAATATATATTTTGTTCGTTTTGTCAAAATCAAGTTAATGATTTCTATTATCCTTTTTGTGATTGATTATAATATAATAAATGATACCAATTTTAATTAGTTATAATAGGATAATAACTTCGAGTGATAATAAAAATCTTAGAATAAATTAAATTTCGATCAGCCATTTAAGTAATTGTGTTATAATATAATTATATGTAATAAAACTGTATGAAATACAATATTATGGGTAACTTTTTCACAAGCTTAAAAAAATCGAAGAAAATTAATGGATTAATCTTTATTAGAGGTTTAAGCATCAAAATTTTTCTAAAAATCCGTTTCACAAAATAACTCTTTTGAATTTCTTACCAAACGGTACAAAAAGTTTAAAAAATTTTAAATAAAAATAAAAAATCTGTAATTGCAATTTTGTTGTAGCACATGACTCAATTATTTATTTGAAAAACAAAAAATATTGAAATAATGAATAGATAGAAACTAAGTTATTGCATTTGTCAAATAGATCTGACTCATCCTGTATATACACGTATCGTAGAATGTAATATTATGCTGATGGAATTCTACTAGTCTCAAAACACTCTTGAACCAGATGCAGGATAATATTCCGCTTCCTGTGGGCAGGCAAGTTGATTCTATCTAAAGATGAGATTTATATTGGCAATTGAGAAAAAATTAACTCTTCAAATCTACGCCAGATATTATTTCGGGTAAAATGGGGGCTACGATTAAACCCTCGGAATTTCACTATACCCGCAAGCATGTGGGTGTACATTATCATCACCATCGCGTGCAAATCGCAGAACTTCGGGGTCTTATTTTACGATTAAACTCCATACCGGAGATGAGAAACCGTACGCTGAAACCTGAGTGTCCAATATAACACCTAGATTAAAATTTTGTTTGTTATGCATATCACTTGAATAACTTGACAACTGATTTTTTAATTTATTTTATATTTATTTATTTTTTGCTTTTCAACAGTAAACAGTCATCATTGTATCCGATTCCGATTGATGATTTCTTGGTAAGTATTGTCATACACGCCACTCACAGGTTTAACGTATACAACAGATATATTCCGGTTTCTCATATTCAGACCGTCAAATAAGTACGTAAGTGAAGACACCTGCTGTAAAATTTCTGTTCGATACTTCGATACTAGGATAACTAGTAATACTTAAGAGAAGTCAAAAAAGGTCTCTAAGGATTTATAGATGTTTAATCTAATGTCATTTTATCTCCCCCCCCCCCCCCAAAAAAAAAACAACTGACCACGATAACGAGTACTGGACGTTCGGAATGAGATATTTTTAACCCAGTAAAATGCATTACCTCTGAACTGATCACGATAACGAGTACTGGATGAGATGCAAATATAACACGCTTAATACCTTTTTTAAATGGTTATTACCTTTTACTTTGTTTAATTTTACTACAGACCTTAATTCTTAAATAATAGAAGTGACTGAAAGGTAAATTCATTCAAAAGAATGTATAAAATCATTCATAAATAATTTTAAATATTGTAGTTGTTATTTAAACACAAACACACGAAAATGATTAGATTAAACAAATAAAAGAACAATATAGAAGTCGCTCGAACAGTTGCGTTAATCACACCAACCATTCAACTTCTTCACACATATACACAATGACCAGATCAGGCTCACAGCGTAAAACGGACAGCTCCGCTGCCGTCATAACCGATGCCTTAAGCAGAGCCGTGTTAAAGGGGGCAATTGCCCCCAGGTGCTTTAGTTTCGGAAAAGCAAGGGGCGTCTTAATTTGCGCTTAGTATGCTACCTGTGGCCCCAAATGAAATTTTGTCCCGGGGCGCTGAATTACTTAACACGGTCCTGGCCTTAAGTATTGTTATCGAAATGCTGTTTCAGAGTTTTCTGCCTTTTTTCGTCGCGTGCGCATGCGCGCGTGTACGTGTCTGTGTGTGTGTAACAGTTAATACTATTTTAATTTTTGATAGATAGGTTTTTTGTTAGCTAAATTATATGTTGGTGACCAAAACTATACTATAATATACTCATTGTATGTTATTATACGTAATAATATGACAGAATTATCGGTCATATACGACAAAATGTCATCATAAACGTGGTTGGTTTTTTTCGGTCTACTCCGCCTACTCCATCGATGGCGTAGCCGTAGAAATCACGTGAACACTACAAACTATAATTTCGTCATAAATGATATAACTGTGCGTGTGTGTCGGAAAATCTGAAACAAAATCGCTCAAAAAATCATTAAACACTTGCAGTTCGAGCTTGTTGTATATTGATCACTGCCGACAAAGTGCATCAATGCACACTGTTTAAATACACTAATATTGGTACTACGAGTGATTTTTGATTTATCATAATACTGCGCGTACCTACATCGAATAATATAAAATTTAATGTATACAATATTTACATAATATTTTGTACCGAGGTAAAATCATACATAGTTGTTGCTGCTTATTGAACTCACGATAAGGGCAAAACGCTGGTACCGTATACTCGCATTTATAGAACGTTTGCTTTCACGTATTTATTTATCAATCTAATTTGAATTGACACCATAAACCGGGGGTATAAGGTCTAATGGACGATTTTTTTTTTTTGCTGTGTGTTAATAAACGTGCGAATTAGAAACAGTTGTTTTGATTCTTATAGGTGAATTAATCATTAAATCATTTAAAGTCCATAAATCAGGCAACCACTGAATTATGACCGGAACTGTCCGTTGGACTGTCAAAATTGATTTTGAACGGCCTTCGCCTTCAAAATCGCAAAATCGTGAATGAAACCGATATGATTTGAAGTTTGAACGGCGAGAAGAAAAATGCAGTCTAACCACATCAAAGTGTGTATACGACAGACTCTGATCCCACCTGGAAATGCTATTTAAGTTAGGGCGTAATAAGCTTTTTTTGTCTTTTTTTCATCTTGACAGCCCTACATTCAAGGTTCACTGGCCTCTTCATTCCCTTCCACCTACATAACTCCATACATCATACGCCATATTGTGACTGATGCATTATATTCGATCTGTCATTTTTAAATCGCTGACATTCATGTCCGTTCAACAAGGTGTTTATGGTCGATCGTCTGCTCTCCTGTGAATAATAATTACGGACCAAATATTTCAAAACTATATTCTTCCTCTCTCTTTCTCTCTCTCTCTCTCTCTCTCTATCTATCTATCTCTCTGAAATCTATTCTCTCCTCATTAGATCCAGCTGGGTACCATATAAAACTTTCACTCAAACTTTATTTGTTTCGCCACTTTTTTACGAGGAGATCAGCTGATACGTATCACGTCAGTCCATTACGGTTAATAAGAGGTGCGGCAAGTGACAGCAATGTTATGAACTCGCACGTTGTGAAAAATGATTTTGGTTTTAATAATTTGATTATTGAGTGGAGTAGATAGAATATGTGTGTGCATGTATATTAAGTGCACATGGCCATACGGACTAATTATCGGGTGCGTACACAAGGGGCATAAGATGCATTACATCACGACGCGTGATATTATAATAATATATTATTGATGTACATCGGACGCGTGAAATCGCACGCGTATGTTGTTTCCGAGAGGGGAAATATCGTTTTACCAACGATTGTTAGCGACGGCGGACTAGCGGCGAGCGAAAAAGGAGCGCGTAAAATATATAGGTATATTATACCAATAGGTGGAGTGTTGCATCGAACCGCACGCAACAGCGATGTCTGCAATAGAGGGATGAGCGCGTGCGATGGCGTTTTGTCTATAATAAATAATGAATAGTGGTGGGATGGCCGGAGAAAGTGCGTATAGTGATGCACGTGTGTGAGTGTGTGTGTGTGTGTGTGTGTGTGTGTGTGTGTGTCTATACACACGAGGGTACGCGTTGCCGGTGGATTGATGGGCTTAAAGTGCAACGCCGGAAGAGTCATTACGGGTTAGCCAATATAAATATATATATGTGTGTGTGTTGTGTGTGTGTGTGTGTGTGTGTGTTTTGTGTGTGTGTGTGTGTGTGTGTGTGTGTGTGTGTGTGTACGTTTACTGTATACATCTATATATACCTACGCACTACTTGTTCCCGACGTCGGCGGCGATGATAAATTGAATTACCCGTAAAAGGGATTCTCGCGCGTGGCGGCGGGGTATAACGCATGCAATACGTGTTAGAGTTTGTGTGTGTGTGTGAGTGAGTGTGTGTGTGTATGTGTGTGTGTGCACGCGTGCACGGACTAGTAGGTTAGTGTGTACCTATGCGTTTGTGTGAATGAGAACTTGTGTGTTTGTGTGAGTTTGAACTTGAGTGTGCGTGTCGGTACGTTGGTACATTGGAAACATAGTAGAAGGGTTATAAACGGGGGTTTTCACCGTGGGATGCGTGGATATTGTTGGGCTAAACGAGGAACTGTATATTATCAAACACACACACACACACACACACACACACACACACACACACACACACACACACACACACACACACACACACAAGTGAATATAATAACATATGTGTTTGAAGCGAAATTAAATCTAAACGCGCGCCGTGGTACTGGGAAACTCCGGAGAAGCCTAATGGTTGTCGACGAGGAGGCCGGCACGGTGCGGGGCAGAGCGCATGACGCGTATCAGCGCCGCTTCGGCGAGAGGGTCACGTGGCGTTCGAACGGGTGAGTTGATCAAAGGCTTCTCGGCGTCAAAAGCGAGATTTTAACAGCGGATAACCCCGTAATTGGGATCAAAGTGGCCGGTGCAGTGCTGGCAGAAGCAGAGGGGCCACGGCGGCACCGCGCTCGCTCGCCGCGTCACGGCCACGCGACTACGAAGTCCACGTGAGCATACGTTATGTGTGACACTGGTTATAAATTATTATTAGACGTGCGAAAAATATGAGACGTGTCGTTTCCGCTCGTGCGAAAAAACGATAGTAATAATTTTGTTTTCGACCGCCCCGCGTACAATATAGACACATTTATGGGTGAAAACTCTTTTTTTGTACAGACCTTCAAATTCATTTTTCTCAAATTCGCCCAAAGCCGATAATCAAAACGTAATCGTAAGATAAATACTTACCCCGATAAGCCATGTAATTAGAGCGTTTTAACTTTGTCCGTACCAACTTGATAACTAATAAATGTCGAAAAAAAATTTACAGAAATTTTAATATTTAGTCATGAAAGTTTTTGACAGTAGTTTTACATCCGATTTCAAAATGTGTATTATATTTTTCAGAAACACAGGTGACTTTAAAAATAGCTGGTAAGTGAGATGATGGTGGTACAAGTTCGTCCATCGTCCCTTCAGTCCTTGGACAAGATATTGGTGACTCATTTCTTTAGTGTAAAAATATTCTGAGCAAAGCTTCAGTGTAATATAATATATTATTATTTAAATACTGTTTACGTATTTTACGGTTATTTGTATAATTTTTGGTGAGTTTTTTTGTAATTTTTGTAATAAAATATTCAATTAGATATAACTCATTTAAACTTCAATTGTTATAACAATTATAACTCATTAGAAATAAACTTAAAAGAAATCAGACAATATCGAAAAAAATCGTATAATAATTTATTAAAGTGTGTATAAAAAAAAATCCTGACTAACGATTTTTGAACTTTTGTTAGGATAATTAGGTATGTATATGAGTAAGGTCATATTAAATTTTCAGAACTTTTTGTCAAATATTTAAAATTATATTACATAAAAACTTTCAAACAATTTGGTAAATTAAAAGTTCTATATTTAAGTTAAAAGTGCTATAATTGTTCTGAAAATGTTGTCCAATATAAAAAAGTATGTATTTGATATTGGATAAAATTTTCAAGTTTCTAGCTTCAATACTTTTCGATTTATGACTAAATACCTAAAATCTGAACAGTGAAAATTTGGTTTACGGCGGATTTTTACCGATTTTACCGTTTTTACTCAGTTTTTCGATCGTTATTCTTGATTACTGGAAAAACTATGGAGATTTTGGAAAAATGACCTCTCTAAAGTACCATCTCAGTTCAATTTCGAATCTTAAAAGTTGCTGGACGAAACTTTTGGACAAGGATACCTATACGAAAAAGTGTTTACAGAAAAAAAAAAAAAGAAAAAAAAAAAAGAAAAAAGAAAAATAAACATCATTGTAAAACCATAAGATCCTTCGCTTCACTCAGAATCTAAAAATTGGACGATCGAAAGTATACACAGTACAATATTAATTTATTACCGTTTGTATTGTTATTGTTAATAACAAATCCCAACTCAAAAATGTATTTAGATAACTAGAATATTCGAAAAAAATAACGTGTTGGTGGCCATTTTTCCCAAAATTAAATTTCGAAATACCGAGTGTACCTAAATGCGTTTTTTTTATTCGAATTACCACGTGATTTTCAAGGGACCGAGCATTTACATCGAATTACCGAAGGTTATTATATAAATATTATTTATATAATATGTTTGAAAAACTTTTTCCTGGATTTTTCCTGAGCAAATGTTCTAATAATATCTTCAAATGAAATATTCATAGTCAATTCACGCTCTATTGAAAGAATTGATAGAGATGTCAGTCTTGATTCACCTATCATACAACGATATTTATTTTTAATTATTGTCAGTGCAGAAAAAGATCGTTTTCTTTCACAGTTAGTAATTGGTATACTTAAAAAAATTCGGAACGCTATATAAATATGTGGAAAAACGCCCGAAAGATTATCTTCAACAATCATTTGTTACATGTTAACCGGGTTTTTTTATGAATTTATTATCTTCCTTGACTCTAACCATACCAATGAATTGTTTCAATTCGTCATATGGACTTTCTTCTAGATCACGATTGTAAACTTAGACTAAATTATTTACGGATTTTTTCAATAAATTATCATCAATCGCGTCCAAACGAGTCGAAAATCCAAAAAGGTTTATTATATTGTCATAAGCTGAGCTACATTTTTTTAATTCGGTTTGCAATTTATCAATGATAACAAAAAAAGTGTTGACTCAAAATGTATCTCTACGTTTTAAACTCTCATGACCTGTAGTACCATCCGAATATATTTGAATAATTTTACGTTTGTTTTTTCCTCCATTAAACCATTCTTTATTAACTGAGAGACTCCAAATTTTTGCTTCATCTTCAATTGCGTCAAAATCATTTCTGAGTTCATCAACAAATATTATCAACGATTGTAGCATACTATTACCAGTAACCATATCAATTTCAATCCTTTGTAAATAAACACTTGTAGCAAGGAAACCTTGAAGGCCAGAAGCCCGTTCGGTAACGACGATGACGAGATGTGAGAAGCGACGACCACTATTACCTATAATACCTATAATTGGGTCTTGTGTGTCTAATGAAATATCCAAGTCCATAGTCCATTTTCATATGACATAAATTTAAAATCTATAAGTTATAACTTATAATAATGTTTTGAAAAAAATGAGTTTTGTGGCCCCTTTCAACTCGCGGCTCGGGGCTATAGCCCCCCCCCCTTGTTCCAGCCCTGTATATTTGACTATCTGAGATTAAAAGACTTAAAAACTATTGAACAAATTTTATCGCAGTTTTTTGCGAAATTGTCCACGAAGGTTTAAAACTATTAAAAATGTTCGATAGCTTCACTATCACCCCCCTCCCCATCCCCAATGGGATTTTAGGTATCTTTGGTGCGAAAATAAAATTTGTTTTGTTAATTTTTAATTACCTTGGTAACACAAATGAAAAAAAAACAGTTACCATAATAATTATTAAAAATTAGTAGGTATTCAAGTATATGTTAAGTGGAATAAGAAAGGTTCTGAAAGTTCATTTCAAAAAGATGTTGCGGCATATACCATTATAGATTATGAACACATTTTCTATTTTTATGTTTACAAAGAGAAATGAATAAATACGGGCAGGATAATATTATAATGAAATCTAGCAATAGCAAAGTATTACCGGGACAGCTAGTATTTATATACAACTAATGACGGCATCACCCAAAACCGTCGCGCTGATATTATAGTGCTGGACAGGATAAAAAACCATGGACTCATTTTAGACCCAACAATTCGTTGGGAAACAAATAACCCCCTGCAAGATACAGCAGTGGACGAGGAAAAGAGGGCGATATACCAACCATGCGTCTCCATACTTAAGAACCAATACAACATCAACAACTGGGACGTCGTGGGTTTATGGTTTGGGGCCCGAGGAACCGCATCTTGCTTTCTGAGAAGTTTTTTCAGAACCCATGGACTAAATATCTCTGATCTAGTAAAAATATGTTTATGTATTCTAAGGGACACGCTCAATATTATAAACTACCACTTATATTCTTAAACTGTAATATCATTGTTTATCTTCTGTATAAACTTTATTTATTTTTATTTTATGTTATTATTCAATATTTAATCTGTATTTTCTTTTTTATTTAAATCTTAATTAATTTTACCTAGTAGTTGTCTCATCCATTTGGAACGTACAGCAATTTTATTTGTATATTCATTCACTATAATTTTATAATTTTTAACAATCCTATGTATTTCAATATTGAACTTTGTATACTGTGTCTTTTGGCAACCCGCATGGTGGGCAGTCCGCTTAATAAAGTTGTTATATATATATTAGTCAGTGGGTATGTGTTTATACTATATATAATTTATATAAGTGCAGCATGCTCTTTCCTATCTTGACGACGTGTATGTTAACCGCACAAGGCAGTTACCGCACGAATGTGTGTTGACGATGTAATCAGTAATTACAGGCTGCAGTGACGCGGACGCTTCTTGTTCGGACGGATTATATTGTAAAACAAGCGGGGTGGTTTTTTTTTACCTATTAACACGTGTTACCTTCCGTCCATAATTGCTGACTCGTTACACACAAAGTTTAAAATGTCGCGACGGTATTACAGCGCATTATGCCATGTGTATAACGAGATTTATTTATTTATTTATTTATTTATTAAATTGAACGGGTTTGAACTCTTGTGTACAAAATTTCTAGTTACATATATTATAGATTATTAATCATTAAATTGTTTTAAAATGTTATAAACAAACAAGCAGAATATTAGAATAAATGTTAACAAAAATCAAAGGAGGACCCCTCATTGGCATTTTTCAAGAGACGTGTGAGTGGTTCATTAGATTGATAGTTGGTATTGCATAAAGGAATAAAGAAAGGTGCATGGTGTCTAGACTGTCTATGGGGAATTTTGAAATATATTATATGACAACACAGCCATATCACGCCATAATTAGTAGAAGTCGAAGGGCAACTGAAGAAAACGTCAAATCGAAAATGTTTGAGTTAAAAGTAAAAATTACCTGACGAAATCACGAGCCTATTGTGCTTGGGTTTCGAGTTCTTCGCGACTCGACTAGTGAGTAAGAACCGCGACGCAAAACCAAGCATGTTTTTCTTTTATCGATAATAATAGATCGTAAAACGGTACAAATCGGTGAATATTATTTCAGTATACACATTGATAATATATTGTAATCAACGAAAATACCGAGGAGGTCCTAACCCAACGATGAACTATGAACTGAGTTCTGTCGGCAGAGACAAGAATCGCACGTTCAGCGGATGGTCAAGGAACACCCTATTACGAAAAAGTCCTTAGGGAGACCGTGAGATTAAGGAGGGGAAATCCTGTTAAACTACAAGATATTAAATCACTGGAGTCGAACGTTCAACAGAGTGAAAGTTCAGACGAAAAAAGGTGCCAAGAAATGTATTCATGGTATAAACTTTTAAATGCTGTTACAGTTGGAATAACACAGATAATAATGCAAGAATGTATAACACAGGATGAATTTTTTCAAAATTTAAGGAACAGTACAACGATTTTAAACTATATTTATTGTTAAATTGAGCAGTACTTCTATTTAAAAAACCTAGCATTTTAAAAGCTTTATTTACAATTATATTGAAATGAGTATTAAACGTAAAATCTGAACTGAAAAAAATACCCAAGTCCCTGATTGAAGACACTCTTTAACTGAATATTGATATATTATAATTAAAAATAATCGCATTAGCATTACTAACAAATTGCATTATATTACATTTATCAATATTTAAAGGGAGACAATTTGTTATAATCCAATCAACAGAACAATTTAAGTTATATTGCAAAAATTTACAATCCTCGAGTGAACGAATAACAGAGTAAATTTTAGTGTCGTCGGCAAATAATAAAACTTTAATTCCATTATCGAAAACAGAAGGCAAATCATTAATAAAAATATAAAATAATAATGGACCTAAATGAGAGCACTGAGGTACACCAGAACAAACTATAAAATCATCAGATAACGTATTCACTAATTTAACTTGTTGCGTGCGACAGTATAGATATGACTCAATTCATTTTAAAACCACATCATGAACACCATTAATTTTTGCATTAATTTATTGTTATGTTATTTATTAACAGGGTCCAGATTTTATAGCATTTTATGTGCTATACCTAATATGACCCTAAAATTTAAAAAAGTTACTAAAGTAAAATAAAAATAATAATAATATTTTACATACTAGATATCTTATTTTCACGTTGATACGAATGGAATATTTTCAATCAAGCGTATGCTTTCATGGAAAAGTTAATCAAATCACCGACTTCTTGATAGACCCGTACAATATAAATTGTATAGTAATTTTAGTAATTTATTTCACATTTTTAAAAAGTTTAAAAAATCATGAGAAATAAATGACCAAACTTTAATAAGATATTCTAATACCATAATTTTTCTAATCTAAATCCGGTCTACAAAATGGCTATTCTAATTTTTTTTAAATGGTAAAATTAAATTTTAAATTTTCAAATTTGAGTTTCCCCAAGTACAAAAAAATATTTGAAATCGATAGTGTTGTAGCGCAAGGGCTCAGTATTTATTAAAAAAAAAAATAAAAAGTTTAAAAAAAGGAATAGAAAAAGTTATTGCATTTGTCAAATACACCTGTTACACACTGTATATAAATTAATCTTCTAATTGAACGAAATTTTCTCATAAACATAGTGTTTTTTTGAACCACTGGGTAAATTTCACCGTCTATTCAGTGTTCGCGTCATCGTCATTTGTCTTAGTGTCGTCGTTGAAACACTACGCGCATATTATAAAGGTGTATTTTATATCCGTTTTGTTTACTCGTGAACCCTCGGCAGATTATACGAATCCGACGCCGGTCAGGTAGTTGTATATAAATATGTATGTAAATGTAAAACACATATAAACGTGTATGCACACGCCTTTTACGTACGTTATGCATATGATATTCTACGTATACGACGGAGTTACGAATAGGTACTTACAACGGGTGGTAAAAGTCTTACGCGCCACAATATTGCGGAATTTCATTTCGTTATTATATATAATAATATAATATGATACACGCATATACGTGTATATAGAGGTATGTGGACGTTATTGGTATTTACCGCGTGTACACACAATGTACGCCTCAGTGTCTCGCATACACTAACGGGTACATCGTGGTGGTAATAATAATTAGTTAATTACATATTATAAAAGTAGTCTGGAAGACCGAATGGGATTTAGATCATAATACACTATGTGATGACTCGCGTATGACATGTATAAATAAGTACGTAGGTCTCGAATCGCTTTCAAGACCTTTAACTCGATCAAACTAACACACGTGTTTGTATTCAATACAACACAATACACTACGTAAAGTCGTAAAGGTCGTTAAATATCGCGAGTGTGAGCGCACGTGTGTGTGTGTGTGTGTATGTGTGTGTGTGTGTGTGTGTGTGTGTGTGTGTGTGTGTGTGTGTGTGTGTGTGTGTGTGTGTGTGTGTGTGTGTGTGTGTGTGTGTGTGTGTGTGTGTGTGTGTGTGTGTGTGTGTGTGTGTGTGTGTGTGTGTGTGTGTGTGTGTGTGTGTGTGTGTAATGTGTACACGAAAACTTTAAGCATTCGATTCGATTTACAAAATATTCAAGACGATGGCGATGTATTGTGTTATTAAATATGTATCAAGAAATGTGCGGAACTCCAAAACAAAAAAAAGTCGAAAATGTATAGATTACTATTGCAATGTCCATATTCAAGAAAATGTTTTAAGCTTGTTCTCTCTATTTTTAACTCTGTACAAAAGATGAATATAAATCTGTTTCGTGGAAAATTTAAAGTACAAATAAATTACACATTTTTGATGAAAACTAAATTATGTTTTACCTTTACGATATTATATAAATTTTATCTAACTACTTTTCACTTGGTATTCTGATAAAAAATATATTTTTAATATTGAGTTTTCAAATATTTTAATGTGAATCTGTAGTTTAAGGAATATAAGCATTTGGAGTTTAGATTAGCAAACTAAATACACTCTTATTTGTATCTATTTCATTCACGCTTGAGTACTTCACTGTACAGTGTACTCAATTTCGATGTAACTCGAGTTAGTTAAGATACCCTTAATAGAATGAAAGGAGAGTGAATACGCTTTTCAAACGATGAAAGTAGTTGGCCCTTCTTTAAAAGAAATCTGTTGTATTTCAATTTTGCTTGAAATTAT